>OZ005740.1:30445500-31034520 GCA_963930735.1 Dioctria linearis | reverse complement strand
CGGTCTTCTAGTTAAAGCATATAAAAGAAAACGGTTGATGTACACAGATTTTATGCGAATATTACATGATGATAAAAAAAAAAACGGCAAAATACTAGAATCACATATTTTGGGATTGCTCATTTCTACATACACACAAGCATGTGACAAAAAGCAATTTAGTATTGTTAAAGGGTAATTCAATTTCTTTCGGTAATATATTTTTATACTCTCTGGTGCTATACGAACCGTGAAAGGATGCCTTGTGAAACTGCATTGATTCAATGCGGACGGATTCATTATTTCTTATAGAGTATAATTTGGATAGGTAATAAAATTTAAAAAAACGTTACCATACGAAATGGAAAATTGAACATAATATTTAGTCCAGAGATAATTGACCCGATAAAAAGCAGAAGATAAGAAAAAAAAAGCAAAACACATAGATAACTAGATCCTAATAAAATAATTCACAATGTAAGCATAAAAGTAGTTAAATTTAAGTAATTTACTTTGGACCTGGAATGATGATGACGCAATACAAATACCTGTTAAATTGTCTTCAGAAGCAGAAAGTTTTGTTATAGATTGGATTAGAAGGGGTTTGGGTACGTAAACCCCCAAATCACTGCGACCTGAAAGATCTATTGTGAATCCCCGCTAAATTTACTCCCTAGGTTCAGACCGTTATTAAAAGTATGTTCGATGTGAGTAGTCTTCGTCTGGCCAATGCTTGGCAGTTGCAGAGGCAGATGCTCCGAGATTTCATGAGCATCCCGACAGAGTGATGAAGGATGAAGTCTGGGTGAGGTCCGTCTTGTTTAGGGAATACCTCAAGGTGCAATGTCCTGAGAAGAGCTCTGTTCTTCTAAGGAGCAGGAGTTCTTTTGTTTTTCTGCCATAGGACAACGGGAATTTCCGCTCCTCTTTTGGCTATACCATCAGCAATTTCATTGCTTCTGTAGCCCTCATGTCCAGGTACCCACATGAGGATAACTTTGTTAATCCTTGATAAATTTTTGAGGGTTTGTAGACGTTCCCAGATTATCCCTGACTTGATAGTGTAGTACTTTAAGGCTTGAGAGCGGTTTGACTGTCCGAGAGGATATTAATGGTTGAGCCATTTATGGCTCTTTTAATTAGGTATTGGCGCATTCTTCTATGACCAATATCTCGGCTTGGAATACGATAGAGGTAGAGCCCAGAGCCTTTGATATATGGCATTTGGGGCAATATACGCCAAGTCCGATTCCATTGTTCGTTTTTGGACCGTTTGTATACCACACTATCAATCCAGGCGCGTATACAGGGGGAGGGTCACGGGGGTCATGACCTCCCCCAAAGCATCACCTCACCTTCGCGATGAATTGAATGTGGTGCTTAGCTGTAGAGTGAGTTTTAAAACTTTAACAGGACGATTTTCGTATGGTACGGACACAATGTGTAGTTGTCGCCAGCGATTAATGCTGGTGTTGTAAGGCACTATTTCAATTAGGCGGCGACAGCTAGTACTGGGTTGGCCGTTTGTTTGGCTTCTTTTGAATAGTAATAGTGGATTCTGGAGTAGGTATAATAGTCACTCGCTCATAGGTCTTCGTCTTTGAAACGTGTACGATTTTTTTATAATTTTCTTGTGCTTTATGTAGTGTAGAAAAGTCATTGATCACACCTATCACAGGATGGTAAATAATTTTGGAATACTACATATTTCTTTTAATATAAGATTGTTTAGAAAAAGGCACTCAATGCTTAGGAGCCCGGTTAATATGATGCTTTTATATTTTTGTTGCACTATTATTCCTAAATTTCGAGATTTAAAGTCTTATTGATTTTAAGAAATTTGTCAGCGATCATAATTTTTTTTTACCTATCTGATTTTCCGACATAAAATCAATAACAGGACAACTTAACTTGGTGACGAGCTCGCAACAGAAGCATTAAAATTAACTTATGAATTTTGAATTAGGGTTCTTCCAGTAGAACCCTAGTTCCATGCAATCATAGCATTGAATTTTTCTTAGAAATATACTTGCAATTTGTTCTTATGAATTTTAATGAATAACTATTCACCGACAATGGTCCACACGAATTTGTGGATTGATTCTAGTGGTTCACTCTTTCGAACAAGGGCACAAGCATTCAGTTTTCTTACAAAGATTTGACATTTTTTCTTTAGATTTTGCAACTACTTTGCCCGGATTTTGCAACTCGGAGAGTTTGGGAGATGAGAATTTTCGTTTTCCCACGATTAAAACTCCCCCTAACTCTCCATTCGCGATTCTCTAACATACTTGGGTAGTTACGGAAAAGGTGGGAAATATCGCAATATTGAAGGACGGCTAACTCTGTGTGGGAGGTCGTAGAGCATTGGGAGTTTTTCCTTTAGATTTAGGGTATAGAGTACAAAAATATAGATAACAAATTTTTGGGGGAGGGGCTTTTGATGAGGGGGGGGGGGGTCGTACAAACCCTCATTGTGGGTTGTCCAAAATACGTCATATTTGGTACCAAACTAAAGATAGAGAAGCGAGTAATATAGTGGTGTACTTCTTTTTTGATCATTTTAACTTCATATTTAATTTTTTACCGCCGAAAGACGGATTTTTTGCACTTGGGTCATATACACCCCAGTTCATATATTTTACATATATTTCTTCCGTTCTTTGTTTCACATCTATTAGTACTCTGTTATGAATATTTTTCTCATGGAAATAAATTTCCATGACTTACCAGTTCTTCATAATGATGAGTAGAAAATATGTCCATTTTTGTACCAAAAAGCGGCCATTTTTTATCTTAAGAAGGACTGATTCACTTCTTTTGGAGTTATTTCCAAAACCATTTACCGGATTGAAAAACTGAATTAGAGGGCAAAATGTAGATACGATTTAATTCTACAAATAAGCTTTAACGTGCATATCTAAAATTTGTATAGTATCTCTTTTGCACCTACTGGAAGACCACCAAATTAACCATTTTCGCGTGATTTAACATTTTTAGCGGGTATGTTGAGACACCAAAATCCATATTTCTCTGTAAGCATTCCAAGGAATTCCATAATTTGCTATTGTAAATATAGCCAAGATATGCGGTGAGTCCATAATGTAATTTAAAATTTATTAGGTGCCTAGGTACCTTCACAAAACACAACAAAAGCAGCCAATACTATCAGTTGAGAAATATTTTTCTTATTTCTCCACAACTAAAACAGTCGAGAGTTCTGTCGAGTGGAATAGAGAGTTTGATACTTCTCAATACAAATTCCCCCCTAATTAGAGAATTCCGAGTGGATAGTTAAGTGTAAAAACACACAACTCTCCGAGTTAATGAATCCGGCCCATGGTTCCAAAGAGTTTTATTGATACAGGTGTTTTTGCTGGTCTTGATCGCGAAAGCTAAATACATACATTTTGTTGTCGGAAATTTACTTGAAAATTTTTCTTTCGAATTTTTTACGGCAAAACTATAAAAATAAAATCCATTCGCTATCCTCTGCGGTAGTTGGCGTTGCTTTACTTGTACTTTCGTATTAATTCAAGTAGTGCTGTTTAATTTAACTTCACATTTACTTTTAATTTGTAGGAGAAGGATAAACTTGCTGTATCAGTTAGCGATGGAAGTAATAGTAGCGAAAGTGTAAAGGGGAAGACTGATAAGACCATTGCTAATTTTTTTCAGAAGAAAGCAGGATCAGTTAAGCTCCCATCAGTATAATTAGTCAGTAACTTATCATGCACTCCTACTCCCATTTCTTTAAATGTAACTCAAGGTGCAAGCCCACTCGCAGTCAATTACTTCACCCGGGACAGAGTCGCTTGCATCACCATCCATTTCTATAATCTCTGCACGAGAAGGCGTATCTGGTTATGAGTCCTTAATATCCACCCTGAGATCGGCATTGATGTGCATAATATTATCGATAGGTTTTACAAACTGAAAATTGGATTTTGTGATATATGATAAAAAAAAATTAAAAGCGACTTCTTCCGTCTTTTTCATCCACCTAGAACATTTTACTTGTGACCCCCCTAGGCTGCAGGTCTGGATACGCACCTGTATCGATCCTTGTTGGAAAAACGGTTTAGTAGAACCCCATTATTGCCGGTCTCCCAAAACCACTTGGAATGATCTTACAAAATCCACCTTGGATGTGATCATATCAAATGTTGTCATTCTTTGCTCGACACATATTTGTTTTAAGATACTTAAATGACCAACCAGATCCTCTGGATTTAACACTAATAGCACTGAAGAACGCCTCCCTTTACCCCTGCAAATGTAGGAGTGGAAGATTGAATGGCTGCTGTAGGACAGATTCTCATGGCAACAATTATTTCTAGACAGGCAAGCCGCTTGGTTTTTTGAAGAAGATCCTCAGCCGTCTTTTGATTTTCGGTCACCATGCGAGGACCGCTTAGGTGGCCATGGGTCTAATAATGGTGGGGTATATCCAGTACATAATTTTTGGTTTCAGACCCCATGTTCTCCCAATGAAGCGACGATGTGTGTAAAGAGATCCCACCGCTCTATCCATCACTCTGGACAGCTCCCAATCCCAGGTAAATTTTTTATCTAGAGTGACACCGAGACATTTAGCTTTATCTGAAAATATCAATTCCGTGTTATCAAGAAGAGGAGTCGTTAGTGAAAGCTTCGATCTTCTCGTGAACGGAACGATAACCGCTTTATTTATTTTTCCCGTACGGGAATCTAATTATATTTATGATTTGATTTAGAATCGTTAAAAATAGCAGTTCTTAAATTTCTTCTATTCTCCATCGATAACCATTTTATTGGGGCTTATGCTAAGGTCTTTGTTTAAACACCATGTGCGGACTTTGGAAAGGGCTCTTTACATGAGGTCGGACTGATCATACTTGCCCGGTATTGTGATTACTAGGTTATAAACGTAGCCTTGAGCATTGCATCCCGAACTGATCGGCTTCTCTAGGAGATCATCAATCACGATCAACTGTAAGAGTGGAGAGAGAATTCCTCCTTGTGGGAACAACATCCCTTAGGGTTTCCAATTCGTTGACACAACTAAAATCGAATTGCGAATTAACAGTGATATTACTGATTCTATAATCAACGCGGAGGACATTGAAGTGAAAGGATCAGGAACGTTATAGCTTCAGGACCGGACAAAATAAATATTGCATTCACTTGGATTAAGTTTTAGAGATTCCTTACCAGATTTGTGAATAAGTATTTAAGTATTGCCAGGAGAGTGCGTGGAGTCAATCCGATCGGACGTTGCCTAGTGTTGTAGTTCAAATAAATCAATATAAACATATTCAATCAATTAATTTAAGACAAGTGATAGTGTTGTGCTAAATATTTTCAATATAATCAATTACTATAATTATTTAAATTCCGACGCGACCGATAAATTAATAAATAAACAAAATAAATTTTATCCGCCAAGTGAAGGGCTCTTCTATGCCCTATCAACATTCTATAAGCCAGCAGCACGGTAACGTTTCCTTTCCATCTCTTCATCTGTGATCAGTGCAAATGCATTAGCACTTGTCACTGATCAGCAATCCGGGTGCACTCAGCTGTGGTCTTTGAACTGCACAGTCTGAGGTATTGAAAGCAGCAATAGGCATAACACTATTGTTGTTTTTTTTACCTCGCTGTGTCGTTGACTGCGGCTGGTGGCGCCCAAATTTTTGTGTTGTTGTGTGTCGCTTTTTTTTCGTTTTTGCTTTTTTGTTTTTGCCTTCAGCATGCAGAATTTTATTTTAGATTTCTGCAACATTCGCGGATTAAGAGCAAATCGGTTTTCGGTGTACTGCCACCTTAACTCAAAAAATCCGGCAATTCTTGCACTAAGTGAAACCAAGGTCGTTTCTGATGCTGATATTAATCAGTATCCCTGGTTACAGCTTCGTGCCTCTTTTTTCTCAGCATAGAGGGATCGCAGTATATATTCGGAATGATGTGGCCTTTACTATTCTTCAAGATTTTCCTTCTGCTAATCCAGAGTTTAATTATATCTGGATTAGGTTCAAACTTCACAAGCACATCATATACTTCTGTTTCCTTTATCGCAGCCCAAATATGTCTGATGACGACACGGTATCCGTATTTGACAATATCTCCAACAATATTGATCATTTGCTTTCTGTTTCCCCCTCTTCCGAAATCGTCCTGGCAGGCGATTTTAATGTTCATAATATACCGTGGCTCAGACATTCTTCTACCACAAGTCCTGCGGGCCGTTTTGTTGAACTCTTCTGTGAATCATTTAATTTGCAACAGCTAGTGGATGCACCAACGCGAATTCCTGATGCAGCTGGAGATAAAGCTAATTTACTCGACTTGTTTCTAACATCTCATCCTGACAAATATTCCATTTCAGTCGGTTCCCCTCTTGGAAATTCAGACCATTGTTTAATCACGGCTCAATTTACCACCTCACACCTGTGCCGCCCAACTGCTCCACCTACAAGTAGGCTTCTTTGGCACTATAAGAATGCTGATTGGGAAAGTCTCAATAAGTATCTTAAAGAAATTGATTGGTCGGTCTGTTTTGCTTCGAGGGATGTTGATGAATGCACATTAGAAATTAGGAACATACTAAATCTTGGCATGCATGAATACATTCCGTATTCTTACAGCAGATCTCAACAACAGCATGATCGCTCCTGGTTTAACGATAAGTGCAAACAAGCTATAAAAGCGAAAGAGTCTGCTTTTCGCGCCTACCAATTGCATCCATGTCCGGAAATGAAACAAGTCTACAAGCCTGCACGGAACACCTGCAAGTCCATTATCCAGAAAGAAAAATTTCTTTTTGACCAGAATATTAGACAAAGAATCTTGACAAGCCGCAAAGGTAGCAAAGGTTTCTGGTCCCTGGTCAAAACCATCAGGAACAATTTCACCAGTTTCTCTATACCTTCACTACTTAATAATGGTGAAGTGATTGTTGACTCCCTGGATAAAGCTAATATTTTAGCTGCTAGATTCGCTTCAAATTCTCGTCTTCCACCAACTTCACAATCACCTGTTTTGTATCGCCCGTGTGAATGTGTACAAGAGCCAATACATTTTCGTACGAGGGATGTGTTCAGGGTCCTTAAGGGGATCAACGTCTCCAAAGCCGCAGGTCCTGATGGTTTTTCGCCCCTGTTAATTAAAAGCTGCGCCTCATCCTTGGCTAAACCTCTGCGCAAAC
Source organism: Dioctria linearis (assembly GCA_963930735.1). NCBI lineage: Eukaryota > Metazoa > Arthropoda > Insecta > Diptera > Asilidae > Dioctria > Dioctria linearis. The sequence goes on along the minus strand of OZ005740.1, from coordinate 31,027,355 downwards.
TCTTCTACTTGTCTTATTCGACAGGAAAATTTCCAACTGCTTGGAAGCTAGCTCACGTTCAGCCTATTCCCAAGAAAGGAGAGGGTAGCGATCCCTCAAATTATCGACCAATTGCGATCACTTCGATTCTTTCAAAGGTTTTTGAATCTATCATTAACTCAAAATTAATGAAGTATCTAGAAACTAATCATCTCATCAACGATCGCCAATATGGCTTCCGAGCTGGACGCTCATCTGGAGACTTGCTGACCTTTCTTACGGAACGTTGGAACCGTAGTCTTCACAATTTTGGTGAGTCTAAAATCGTTGTCCTAGATATTTCAAAAGCCTTTGATAGAGTCTGGCATCCAGCCCTTTTAGCCAAACTTAAAGCACTTGGTCTCTCCCCTCCTCTTCTATTATGGATTGAAAGTTTCCTATCTAGTCGCCAAATACGTGTTGTATTAGATGGCGTTACATCTGAACCGCATCCCATAAATGCCGGTGTGCCTCAAGGCTCTGTTATCTCTCCAACTCTCTTTTTAGTTTTCATTAATGATCTGCTTTCCCTTACTTTCAATCCCATCCATAGTTTCGCAGATGACAGTACTCTTGATTTCGCTTACTCCTTTGACACTCTTGCGGAATCCAGGGGGAATGCCGCATGTGTTAAACGAGATTGCATGACTAGATCATTGAATAACGATCTTAACAGTATCCTCGCTTGGGGCAAAGCGAATCGCGTCGAATTCAATGCATCTAAGACTCAAAGCTGTCTCATCTCATTCAAACAAGATCATAACTTAACCACACCCGTTTCTTTTGATGGAGCATTAATTTCTGATTCACCGTCACTAAGCATTCTTGGCATTAATATTTCCAGTAAGTTAAACTGGACAGATCACATCTTCTCTGTTGCCAAAGAAGCATCGAAATGTCTTGGATTTCTGAAAAGGTGTAAGAAATATTTCAGCCCGTCAAATCTAGCGCTCCTCTACAAGTCCTACATTAGACCTAGAATGGAATACAATTCCCATATATCGGCCGGGGCTGGTCGCACAGCCTTAGCTTCATTGGATATTGTCCAAAAGAGAGCCTTCAAGCTCATTGGCGATTTGGCAATAACTTGTCATATCGACTCACTCGAGCACCGCCGCAATGTTGGATGCCTTTCGCTCCTTTATCGCTATATGCATGGTCAATGTTCTGATGAAATATCTGGTCTAATCCCTTGTAGAATGATTCCTGCACGCAATACTCGCGCTGCAAACCGCGCACATTCTTTAACCCTTCAAATTACTTTCGGCCGTACAGTAAAATTCCGAGATGCTTTTTTATCCCGAACAGTGCGAATGTGGAACAGCTTACCATCTTCTGTTTTTCCTCCGGCATACAATCTGCGGAAGTTTAAGGGCGACACACATCGGCACCTCCGCCACTCTCCTCACATCCCCTAATCCTTTCCCTATCTCCTTCCTGCCATGCTGTGCTTTGCATCATAGGGTATCCCCTGAGCTTGGCTTAATAATATAATAAAAAAAAAAAACCCTTGGTGGTAAATTAGGATCTAATTTAGTGGCATAATAATTCGATTTTAATAGATACTATAACAGTAGTTCTTAGAAGATGGAACTTATGCTTACACAACTTGGTCTAACAGGGTATATATTTGTCAAAAAGATAATTTACTGCATCTTCCATAAAGGCAACCTTATAGCGGTTTCAAATTGAGATATTGATATTGAAATTATGTCAATTGCAATATAAAATTTCAGAGACACACTTACGGTTTACGATACTGAAAAATCAATTAGAGAACTTACATTTGATTTATCACTTGATTTGTCATTTAATTTTTCATTTGACTTAAGAAAGTTCCACGCACGTACAAAATTCGTGCAAATATTGTGAAATTACTTGTCTATATGGAAAATTAAAACGAAAAAAAAGACACTTTAACTTGACAAGTGTCAAATATTAAATGTCAGAAAAAGTTGCAGCCAACATTGCAGTATAAAATTCGATTCTAAAAGGTTCGTGTATTAAATGATTATGGTTTATAACTAGGGTCAGATTTCAATAAACTCTCTATACCGCGACATTTTTCGTAATTTCAATATTGAGTTCTAATGTTCTACATACTGAGTGTACATCGAGCGTATAAGTTGCTTCTCAGTATATAGAGATACACTGGGGGCTTAGTGAAAACTGCAATATTGAAACCGCAAGTCTTTCTCCGGTATAATCCTCAATGGCAGGAAGACAGAAGATGACACGCCAAATTACTGTAGTGAGGCAGCTTCATTCATATATTGCGGTAAACTCGAAATGAGTATGTATGATAGCTATTTCGAGTGCCAGGGGCAATTTTATATGATACAAAAATTAGATCATAATAAAATATTTCAGATAAAGACATCTGATTTGTAAATTAATTTCGGAATGTTATTTAGATTTAATAAAAATAAAATAGCAATACTTTCACTACGTAATAATTAATCATTTTTACTTAAAAGGAATGCATTTACAATTCGATCAATTTGATTCGTAAATGTAGTAGGTACCTACCTCCGTTGAAACAATCAATTTGATCAAAGGGTGTAATCTCTCGGTAGGAGTTTATGCTTAATTTTAGAGTTAGGCTGCACTCACATCCAATGTTTTAATCATTCATCAGTCTTGATTCCTCGATCTCTCCTTGCGTTCATACCGAAAAAACGAAATTATTTAATCAGCAGTTCTGATAAATCATTAAAGCATGATTTAAACGTCCCTTGTGTGAATGCAGCCTTAGAATCCCGATAATATCACTTTTTCTATTTTTTCAAATAAATTACACTGTGTTACAAAAAAAATAAACTCGATGTACATTTGACGAGATATATCTAGTGTAGATTGTAGGTCTGGTGGAACTTAAAGTAGTGGCATACTAGAATTTTCCCATACGCTATCTAAATGTCATTTTAGACCAAAAAAACCATTATTCGGTAGGTCCATGTACATATACACATAATAATTTATAACTCCACCATTTTGTGGTATGTGAAAAAAGAGTGATAGGCCTTTCTAACAATATCTTTCTTATTTCGTTGCGATGAAAATTCACGAAATTACAGTCGAAAACATTTCAAAATTTACCATTTTCAACAATTTTTGACAACAATTTGATGGCTTATTTTGCTCTACAATATTTTTTTCTGTTCATATCACTAATAGCGAATTCGATTCTGCGTCTAATGAGAATTTGCTAACTAAAATCGCTTGTAATTTGACTGAGTTATCGAATTTTAGTTCACTAAGCAGCTATATTTCCGTATAATATTGAACTACAGAGAAAGTTAAAGAAGCACTGGGCTTTAACCGCAAAAACTGTGAAAAAATGCAACAAATAACAACAACTACAAGAACTTTGAATTAAATTTCATGACGCATGCCCAAATGTATCATATAGTAGTTTTGATGAAAATTTTGTTTGGAATGTAAGGCGGTAATACCAAGTATCCTTGTTACCATTATGAGTGGGATAGTCCTGAAAGAAATTTAACTGTGAGTGCAAAAAGCGAATGTTGATGGTCAATGGACATGTTGTAACCCATTTCACCGTAGGCACTAAAAAATTCGTGTGCAACTTTGACGTAGCCGGAACTTTCTTGTTGGCATGGAAATTATTGTTTGATTGCAAAATCGCATAATTTTCTGAAATTGCAACCCAACGAATATTCCTGAAAATTAGCCGAAGTCACCTTATCCTCCATCTAAGCAGGAATTTTGTTCTGCTGCAGAGATTTAAATCTGCTTCACTTTTATCCTACATCTAAGCAGGAATTGACTCCTGCTGCAGATATTTACTTCTACTGCAGAAATTTACTTCTATTACACTTCCATCTTAAAATAGGATATACGTATCAGGCATAATTTAAAAAAGGACTAGAGGGAATAAAAAACTGTAATTCATGAAGTCCAATAACAAAAATGATGGTCGATTAGAACACAACAACAAATTAGTTCTTAACATTAAAAAAAATAACACAAAAAGAAAGGCATCATAATTTTTTTAAGAAATCCCTATTTAGAAATTAAAGGACATTTGCAAATATATTTTCCGACCTTGTTGGGATACTATATTGCGCCCGCTGTAGAAAATACTCCTTCTAACGCTACAGAAGTTGCGGTAATATACAGGTACTTCTTTACTAGCTGTGCTAACTATAGGAGAGCTTCTCTTCCCGAGACTTCCACCACTAAAAAGGGTCCATATTAATTTCAATTTGAGGCTCAGCGAGGTAGTGTTCGAGTTGCAAGTTTGTGTTGGGAGTGGATGTTCATCATGAGATTTCTTGAAAAGAAAATTCATGGCGCTTTTGAACGGGATCTCAAATTCGGTAGTGTTTGAAGAGGAGAACATGGTTTCATCTTTTATTTGTGTCCTGATATCGCTCTTTATATAATTTAAGAATACCGCCCTGAGTTCCTTAAATCGCGGATCTAAAAATGGAGACTTCTGAGCAACGGACACACATAAGGTAATTCCATGCTAAGTTGATCCCATTCCGATTGCCAAGCATATATAGATGAAATCGCCTTCCCTGAGTTCGCTTCAGGAACCAGTGGCAGAAGGGTTATTCACAAGCCGGAAGAAGTCCTACACCCCGATTTTAAATTTTGAATCAAACATGTAATACCCAACAGGTTCTATCAGGGTACAATAAGAATGTAAATTTATTTAAATTCTTAGATTTTAGAGCCGAATTTAATTATTTTTCAAAAAAAATGTTATCCATTAAACCATTGTAAATTTGGAAAAAAAAGTTTACAGTTTTCTCAAATTATTTATTAATTCTGTTGAATGTGCCTCAAAGGTTGATATATTTTGGGGAAAAAATAACTGCAATTCATCATTGTGCAAAACTTCATACATTTGAATTCCTCATCATACTTCGCGGTCATTGGTAAACCGTTCTTGCTTCGAAGGGCTCAACTTTCAAGCCCTAGACGATTTCATATCCTCTGAGGTCGAATACTTAAGCAAAATTAATTTTTCCTTTAGTACAATTTGCAACTCAATAAATCCCATATATCGATTATAAGTCAAATTGTGTAATAAAGCACAACATTTTTCATACAACTTGGCGTCGCTATCTTTAAATTCTAAGTTTTGACCAAATATTCGTTATACGCGACCTCGACAATCCGAAGATATTGATTTTAAGTCCAGTCGAGCCATAATGACTATGTATGATATATAAAAGTGTTAAAATATATTGTCATCAAAGATCAATAAGTGCGCCAAGTTTTAGCTCAATGGTTCAACAGGAAGTGGGTCAAATTAGCATTACAAATTTTTAATCACGGTCGGATGGTAGCTCCGAAGCTTCGAATTTCTTACATTCGAAGGTCGAAGCTTCGTTCCTCGAATATTCTTTCGAAGCTTCGGTACTTCGAATAAAATTCGAAGCTTCCAATATCAACAGCCCTACTAACGACTGAGATAAAGACTGGTATAAAATTTACTAAGATAAAAACATTTATTCTGGGTCCCGACTGAGATAAAGATATTTATTCTGGGTCTCGACTTAGATAAAGATAGTTATTCTGGGTGTCGACTGGAATAAAATGTACTAACATTACAACTTTATCTTGGGTATCGACTGAGATAAAAACATTTATTCTGGGTCTCGACTGAGATAAAGATATTTATTCTGGGTCTCGACTGGAATAAAATTTACTAACATAACAACTTTATCTTGAGTACCGACTGAGATAAAAACATTTTTTTCTGGGTCTCGACTGAGATAAAGATATTTATTCTGGGTCTCGACTTAGATAAAGATATTTATTCTGGGTCTCGACTGGAATAAAATTTAGTAACATAACAACTTTATCTTGGGTCACAACTGGAATAAATTTTGTTAACATAATCACTTTATCTTGGGTCTCGACTGAGATAAAGATATTTATTCTCGGTACGGACTAGAATAAATACTACTAATACAACTTTGCTTTGAGTCTCGACTAAAGTGAAGTATCTTGTTTTCCGGGGAACGACTAGAACAAGATCAGTACTAACACACAAACTTTGTTTTGGATCTCGACTGAAACAAAGTGTCTTGTTCCGGGTCACGACGAGAACATGATAATGACTAGCTATATATTTATCAACGCCATAAAGTCGATTCCACATATTAGATTGGTGAGTACGTTTTGATTAAGTGGGGTTTTAGTTATTAAGGGACATGGTCGATATTATAAGTATCTTAAGTTCTATTCGTGAATGTGTAATCTCTGAAATATTTTTATCTTTGAATTCGGACATATTGTGAAATAAATCACTAACTTTATATAATCATTGGCGTTATCATTTACAGTCCCCATCCTTACTTATATTTTTCTTGAGTGTTCTCATTTGGCAGAACAAATATTTTTTATAAAACAAAATGTTCTATATGTTATCTCAGTAATTAATCTGAAATGCATGTAATATGTCACCGTAACTTTTAACAGAAGTATTATTATTTTTATTTTTTATTACGATATCATCAAAAACATTATTATTGAAAAGTATATAAAATAATTATTGCAGTAGTCCGAACGTTACAACAAAAAAGTGTTATTTGTCTCTCCTGTAAAGTATGTAAAAACTGACATGAAACGATTGCAATATTAACGACGCCTATTTAACCTTTCGCTAACCTTTAATTAAACATTTTTTATATGTTTCTACTTTTTCGTAATAAACTCTGAGAATTACTTAAAGAATAATAATAAAACACGGATAAAATCCTAAGTAAGTGGAAATATCCAATGATGATGATGATGACAATTCTAGAAAAATGTTGAAAAAAAAAAGATACAAAAAAGAATTCTATTCACGTAATAATTAAAATTTTTAAACACATTTTATTCAAAAAAAAAACATTTCACAAAAGTCGAAATACTTTTCAAAATGATTAAAGTATTTAAAAAATTTCCTCAGTAAAATCTCATTTCCTTTTTTTCGTATTGGGATAAAAACAAATTACAACACATTCCTGCTCCTGCTACCTAAATACATATATACTGCCTTACTTACTTAGTTTCAAAAATATAATTCACTTCTGGATTCATAACTGTGGGTTCTTCTCCATTTCTACTTTATTAATGCTTATAATACATGGATGCATGTGGAATGGGTAATCATTGTTGTTTTTGCTGTTGTTCATCCCTGTAAATCTTTGCCATTTTACCTTTATTTGCCTCAACAATAAACTTTTATTGAGGTGTGGGCTGGCGGGGGGGTGAGCAATTTGATGGCAATGGTTTTGTTCTGACTTTTATACAATTAACAAAGTACCTCAGGCGTAGGGGTGGTTCACCATACATATATATATATATATAGACATAGCTACAAGTTTATGAGAAGAATGTAAAAGGAACTTTTAACAAGTCCTGGAATTTCAGCGGAAAATGGTTTAATTTTGTTAATGTTACGAAAGGATTTGAACAAGTGTACAATTCATGCCTGGAGAAATTTTAATTCTAATTTTCACTTGGGTGATAAGTATTATCTCAAGCGTTTAATACAGAAACTTTTATGTTTTATTATGTCAGTTTAAAAGTATAGATTTAATCTCACCTTTGAGATTGCTCTGATTGGATACAGTTATGGAAATTTTAGGATTTTTTGTTTGTTTTTGTATTTGTCGTGCTTGTCGTCAAGGTTGATCACTTTGTGTAGTCAGGGTTGGCCACTTTATGTAGTCAGGGTTAGCCTACTGTGATTGCGTGTTTCGAAGAAGCTCATCCAGCACCAATTCCAACGAAAACCGCAAGTAAAGCACTCGCTAAAGCAGTGTTTCCCAACGTGGTGCCCACGCCACACAGGGGGGCAATTCGATTGCTAAGGGGGCAATTCGAAAATTCTTGAGTTACTAAAGTTATTTTTTGTAATTTTAATAAATATTTATGACTACATAATATTTTCTTTTCTTTCTTTCATTCTTGCAAAAAAATTACATATTGTCAATAAATTTCGTCACAGATCTTCTAACACTAATTTGTAATTCTAATTTACAACCAAAATGAATATAATTATTTTGATGCGGCTACATAAAGAACTTCAAAATGGTTTTTGGCTTGTGTCGCAAGTAAAATGAGTAATGAATGACAGTTTAAATATCCTAAATGGCTTGTTTATTAACTAAAAGAGGAATATCTGTAGCACCTTTGGCCAAGGTGCTGAAAGGAGATGTAAAGTTCTGTCAAATAAAATTATCATTTCTCCCACTTAATCTCTTCAGAGCAAAATGTATGTAAACAAAAGCAAATGCTGTTCAAAAAATATCCTAGGATTACAGCAGCATACATTGGCCTATCCCACACGAGTATTCTTGACGCAGTATGTAAACCGGTTTTCTAGCGAAGAGGTGAAAAGAAGCAAAGAGGTATCTCTCCAAAGTCTAGATTGGGATTTCAGCAAAAAACATTTCCATCTTCATATTTAGCTGAATGCGGATTTAGTGCCATAAATGATTTGCTGCTAAAAAAAAGAAATCGGCTGGATATAACAAAACGCCGAGACTTGAAACTGAAGTTAACTAAATTGGAACCTGACATAAAATCTCTTTGCAGTAAGCATCAATCGCAAGGATCTCACTAAATTTAAAAAATAAATAATCACTAATAATTAAAATAATATCTTTCATTAAAATTATTTTGTACTTGAATTTCAGCTTTCCATTATATGTTTTGAAAATTTACTTACTATGTTTTCTCAATAATATCCTAGTTGTTCGTCTTAAAACCTATCTTTAAAGTTCCTTTAGTGAAATTGCAGGCAATATTCGAATATCAAAAATTATGTTAATGTTAGGGGGGTGGGGGGTTTATTAGATTTTTAGAAAGCCTTAGGTGGGGCATAGCAGAAAAAAGGTTGGGAAACACTGAGCTAAAGGATGATGCCCGCCCATTAAAGCGCAGATAAATCCCACTTCAGAGAATGTAAGAGAGAAGCGCATTTAAAATGCGTCAATGTAATGACGAGTTATTTGCATTTGCCAGAAATGCGATTTCGAATATTGTGCCATTCAAATGTTGCTAAAAAACAGAAAAATGCAACAAATTCGACTTTTTGTTTCATTTAATTAATTTTTCTAGGTCATTTTCAATAATTTCGGCACATATTTCGTTGATTGGGCAACATAGACAGCACTGGCTGACCTTGATAGCATTTCACTTTTTTTTTTTTTTATAAATGCCTATATTTTTTTTTTGAATTTTTAAATCAATCAATCTGCGATGTTCAGCAAAAGTGTACCTTTTTCCCAGACCTTACCAGAGATGTGTATGGATTGACCAAACTCTTCCTTAAACGGAAGCTATGGGGATAAAAGTAAAAAAAAGTGGCCAACCCTGACGACCTTCCCCAACATAAATAAAAACATGTGTAATGAAGAGATGTTAAGTTAAGTTGATTATCAAAATAATTTCATAATTAATAGCAAAATAATGTTATTGGAAATAACAGCAAGAGTAGCCAAGCTCCCTAGATATAGAAGATAAAAATGTCCTCTCTGTACAATTTTATATATAAATATTTTTTTTTTGAAATGTTACTTGTTGCCAACAATATCAGGACATTAAAACTTTGACAACAGTAAAAATAATGTCAAAAGTTATAGAAATAACTGACATAAATCTGGTAACTGGAGTACTTATATTAGGCCGGTTCACGTACTCGAATTTGTGTGAATGTATTATAAAATTTTCACCCAAAAGCATCCAAGCTCTGTTCACGTACTCAGAAAATGTGGGAAAATATGTAGACGTCACACTTCCCCTTCAATAAAGTTTTAGCCCAAATCTACCCAAGGAAAAACTCAGGGTAACTATGTAAAAACTGTCAAACAAATTAAAATTTGAAATCGAGAATTGTCAGAAGTTTAAATTGTCAAGGGAAAAATGGAAAAGGCGGCAGAATTTGAAACTGCTGTTCGCCCAGGTCGTATCAAAATCTACAAAAAAGTAAGTAAAATGAAAAGGTATGTTATGTTCGGTATTTTATTATCAAATTAAAGTTGTTAGTTTGACAGTTTATAGTCTCGCTTCCTGCCCAAGAACACACAATAGGCACAATTTAATAGCTATCCCGCTCCAAACCAAGTAACAATTTAAATGCTATTTAGTTTTACTCAGGTTTTATAATTGTTTTATTAAGGTTTTGAAGTTGCTAAATAGTTTTATGGTGATTGTAAGTCATGTCAATTCGTCTTCTAGAACAATTGATTTTAATGTGATGTTTTAAAAACCTCCTGGAGAGTAGTAATATTTATTTAGCATTTAAGTCCATTTGTACTTGTAAAAGTTTTATGGCTGTCATCAATTCAACTAGGATAAAACCATTAAGCACCAAAATAGGAATTTAATACTACTTGATTTTATTAAGGTTTTATATATATGCCATATATTAAGCTTTGATAAAACTTAAAAATAAGACTCATGAAGGTTATATTAAGAAGCACGGACGGCTACTTTAAGTCAAAATTAAAAGACAATTTGGTCAAGAGCTACTGGGCTATGTAGGAATTTATCATAAAACTATTATACGCAGAGGTTTTAAGAATGCATTTCAAAAATCTTTCACAAAATCATTTTAAGATTAAGAGACTTTTAGTCAAATGCCGTATAAACCTAGTACGTCTTTCCAAGTATGTCCATTCTAGGTCTGATATAAGATTTGTAGCGCTATATTTGACGGGGCGAAATATTTCTTACACCTTTTAAGAAATCCAAGATATTTCTATGCTTTTTTGGCAACAGAAAAGATATTATCTGTCCAGCTTAACTTACTGGAAATATTAATCCCAAAAATGCTTAGTGACGGTGAAATAGAAATTAATGCTCCATTAAAACGAGTGAAAAAGCTAGAATTGGTCTAAGACCAATTCTTATATACCCTAGATGAATGCCCGTATGAAATTTCGTATGGTACCCATTTGAGCAATTTTGATTTTTGCAGTGGTTTTTCGCATATATTTCTAGAACGGTTCGTCGGACAGAAAAAATGATTATAACCAATTTTATAGGATTTCATATTCTGAAGAAGTTTTTAGTACAATAAAAATGTCTTGGACTGACAGTATACATAAAAAACCTAATTTTTTTTATGGCAACACCAAGAATGGGTTGCCCGATTTAGTCTATTTTTAAAATTTTATTTGCTAGTACAATGAAATTACCACGTACCAAATTTGAGCTCTCTACGGCGACTCGTTCTCAGGCAGTGTTCAAATATATAACGGAAAACGAAATTTTTGTATGGCAACCCCACGAAGGAGTTGCCCGATTTGTCTCATTTTCGAACTTAATTTTACTTTTTTTTTTTAAAGTCCGTGTACAAGATTTCAGCTCTCTAAGTGTACGCGTTTTAAAACTTCGCCGAAATGTATGAATTCAAATTATTAAAAAATGCTTCGTACGAACAATGCATATACATAGCCTTGTTATAAAAGCATGATAAAGGTCAGAAGCAAGATTTATGTTCGATTGCAAATACATATACACACATACAAGTGTCATAAGTAAAGTACGCTTAGTTTTATAATGCGTTTATATAAAACTAAATCGTATTATTTAATAGCAAATGGCATTATATCAGTCTAGAGCACTCAGAAAAGTTTTACTTAAAACCAAATGGATTTACAATAGAATCAATTGTTTTAATCGCAGCCATCCTAAAATCAAATTTTATTACGGCTGTACAAGTAGCAAATAGGCTTTAATGTGAAATCGCCATTTTATGCTTAAAATACATTATTTTTAAATTAATTATTTTCAGGAATTTAAGCCATTTCAGAACTAGGGGTATCATTTTCAAATTTATTTTTTCCAATTCCGAACGTACTTAAAATAATATCAAAATTAAATATTGTGTAAATAAAAAAAATATTTTTCAATTATTTCTAAATTTTTCCTAATTTTAATTATTTATTTTTCGAGCTATCCTATGTGATATAATCAGTAAATTTTCAATCGCCGTAAGATTTGCTACATTAAACTATTAAAACTGCACTTAAAATAAAATAAAATTACATTTCAACATATTAAATTATTATAAAGTGGAACATACAAATCTATTTGGTTCTATTATTATTATTATTATGGTTTTGAAGATCACTTTTATTTTGAAGTTTCAAGTCTAAAAAGTTTGCTGAAATAGTATTTCCAATGCCTTTTTACCTTAAAAAAGGATTGAGGAATAGTTTTATGAAAGGTTTTGTAGAGGACTGCAAATTATTGCAAAGAGTAATCCAGATAAAACCAATAAGGCTTTATATAGTTTTAAAAATAGGCCCCCACAGCTTATTGCGGCGTGGACCCTTTAAGTTTTATAAGAGGTTTTTTATGGTCATATTATTGTTGGCTTGACTATATAGCTTTATTACAAGTTTTATGAAATAGTATAGACAACGTTATGTAGGCTATATTAAAACTAAAATTGATACTTGGGAATTGTTTTTACTGCCAACTTAACCCACTCAAGATGATTTTTCATTTTTATTCTTGTTGATGTTTCCACATATATTTTTTTACGGTTTTTAATTTTTAAGAATCCAGTTGATTTCAATGTTGACATTCATTTTAAATATCACAGCTATATTTAATATTAAATAAAATACATTTTATCATTCTGTCACTTTCCTACAGTGGGAAAATATTATATTTACGGAACAACATGTTGAGAAAGTTAATAATCAAGGGTTTTTTACCAATAATCGGCTAACCTAAAATAGAAATTTTTATTTTTGCTTAAGGGGGGTTACCACTGAAATATTAAAAAACACGAAAAGTTAATACAACTTTGCATCGAATTTGTGCATATTATCATGATCAAAATTGCACATAGTTTGAGAAAAAGCATAAACTTAGGTAATGACGTGTCAAAAATAAAGATTTCTGGGTTTTATTTGTATGGTAATTAGCTTTAGAAAATTCTCAAATTCATGCATTTTTGCATAGTTTGGTACATAATAACGTAATAATGATACATCAAGTAAATAAATTTGTACTTGAGTATGGAAGATCTTGAAGTGGAAGAGGAAGTGACGGAGGGGAACCAGTAAAAAACTTTTGGTTACTAATATATTTTTGTTTGAAAGTTGCTATTTTCAGAAAGGAATAACTACCAAAATTATGATCTTATTGCAAAGGAAGTTCAATTTGTGACAGATATCGAACCTTTTTCTGTTCATTTTGAAAAACTCAAATTGTGTACTGAAATGATAAAAGAAATAAAGTCAATAATGTTAACCAATGGTAACAGCAAAAATTTCTTGTTTTGATATATTTTGCATACAATTTGGCGTTTTTAATTCATTTCATCACCGTCAGATGGAATGATGTGCTTTCGGAAAGCATTCATTTATTTTAAAAGCTCTGCGGGCTGTAGTCTGCATGCTGCATTTTCTGCATTAGGTATACGTGTGTAGATTTCGCGGAATAGTTTATCTTTTATCATTGGTAATTGCAAATTTTTGCTTGGGTGGGAAGCGAGAAATTTTTTCTGCAGTTCAATTTATAATCTATTTGTTTATAATTGTGAATAACTATTATTTAATCATGACGCGTGTTAATAAAATTCGGTCAAATAATAGTATGGAATAAAGAAGAGAAAGCTGAATATTTCTAGGTATGCAAATTTATGTATATGAAAAGGGTATAATCCTATAAGGCCGTGACGCAGAAAATCGATAAATATTGTGTAAATTTGTGAATGGACTATTTTTCATTTTAGTGGAATTTCACAGGAAGCTTGGCATTGTTGAAAATAGTAATTTTTTGCTACGATCCATTTATGACCGATATTCGGGCTTTTGTAATATGAAGAATATGATAAATTCTGCTTAGTAGATGTAAATTTAAAAATTTATATCTCAGAATGTACTCATCGCATCCCCATGAAATAAACATTATTTATTTTGGGAGACTTTGAAGTTTGCGAGAAAATTTAAACAAGTTAATTTTTCTGAAAATTTGGATATTCCGGCTATCCTTGATTATCTCAAAATGTTCATTCTCAATATTTTTTTTTTTTTTGTATTTTAATCCCTAATGGGTTTTGGTAAAGCTGTAGAAAGGAGAAAAGAGACCTTCTTAAAGTTTGGATTGAGTTATTTTTTTTTTAAATATGTGTACGTAATTTAGAAAACTGTGAACGAAAATTGATGAGGGGTGGTGAGTTGTTAGATTATATACAGCGTGTTTCGTAAATACGTAGGATGAAGTATGCCAATATATTGCTTGAAGTGTCCAGATAACACTTTTCTTGAGACTTGTCGCCCTAAATTCACTGTTTTCCTCTCAAATTGAAGATATCGAATCTATTGTGAGAACTGATTTGGAAAATTTAACTTTTCTATTTTTCATAAAGTTTTTTAAAACGAAAATTCGGAGCCGGAACTATGAAAACTCCTACAGACAAATCTAAAATCTCGCCATGCCTATGCGATCCTACTGCTGTGCAGATGCCCGAAATGCTTTAGAGTACAATGCACCGAATACCACAGCATCATTTAGCTTTGCATGTACATATAGTGATTTGTTTCAATTTTCAAATTGCATACTTCTATGCGTTTATGTTTCACAGTGCTTTTCAGAACAGAAATCGTTTGTGGTAACCCTTAAGGGGTATGTTACCTTCGACATGAAAAATGCATGAACTTTGGATTTTTTTTTTACATAAAATAAGTACTTTTGGAAATGGGTTTTTACATATTTTATTAATTAAAAAAATATCTAAAATGGCGGCCAATGGTCACCGATTTGATCAATTTTGATATTTGCAGTCGATTTTCGCATATATTTCTAGAACAGTTCCTCGGACAGAGAAAATAATTATAACCAATTTTATAGGATTTTATATTCTGAAGAAGTTTATAGCACAATAAAAATGTCTAGAATTGGTCGTTTTCACAATATCTGCATAAACCGAAATTTTCATATGGCAACACTAAGATAGGGTTACCCGATTTATTTAATTTTTTTTTTTAATTTTATTTGTTATTACTATGAAAAGACTATTTCAGCTCTCTATGTCAACGCGTTCTCAGGCAGTGTCCAAATATATAGTGGAAGCAATTTTTGTATGGCAACCCAACGAAGGAGTTGCCCGATGTGTTTCATTATCGAACTTAATTTTAATTTTTTTATGTAGTCCGCGTACAAAATTTCAGTTCTCTAAGAAACACGTGTATTTAGAGATCGAGTGATAGTGTGCACGGACGGACGGACGGACAGACAGACGGACATGCAGAAATCAAAATAACTTTTAATATAATGCGTGGGTGTCCAATCCATTTTGCTCTACTATCATTATTTCTGTGCGTTACAAACGGAATGACAAACTTGTATACCCTATAGATTTCATTTATGATATAAAAGACAAAGGTATCAAAGGTTGGTTATACAAAAGATTGTTAAGAAGATGGTTTTAAAAGACTCATCCGATGAAGAAATGTTTTGAACACAACACCAGCCTACCACTCTGTGCCAAAAAGCCAAGTGCCGGACCAAGGCTTAAAGCATTTTGATTGATCCAAGTGATCCATTGATTTTAGTGGGGATAGTAACAGTTGGAGTGCAGAAGAACTTTGGAACGTTGTCTGTCAAAATTAATTTCACTGGTTTATTATTATTTTCCTTTCTGTTTTTTTTAAGTCTTTTATATACATTGAACTTAATTTTTTGAATATTTAATTATTGCCTTCTGAAAAATAAAGATTCGTATTTTGTGTTTTTTGTGTTTTTTTTTATTCATTGTAAATAAATTTTCCACTGGTTTAAGGTACAATAACCTGCGATTTAGGGTATCTACATTACTTGAATGTACCTTGAATAGATTGGAGTTAGAGGACAAATATTATCATTTTAACGTTTAATAACATTGTTCAAGTATCGATTTTTTTAAATTTATTGGTTGATATTGCGTTTTATTGTAATATTAAAAAAGGTTTATTTTAATTCAACTTGTACTACTAAAAAATGTCCTTTTTAAATTATTTGCGTGATGGACAAATTGCGAAATTCTATTGCTAATTTTTAATAATACATACTAGTGGGAAGCCGTCGACGATAATAAAGATACTTAGATGGATGGGGGTGGATTGGGGTGGTTAGAGATAAATAATATGTAAACTATTATCTGACTTACATTCATATGTGTGGGAGAGTGTAGGTCTCTACGTCGACGCGTTCTCAGGCGGTGCCCAAATATATAGTAAAACCCGAAATTTTTGTATTGCAACCCAACGAAGGAATTGCCCGATAGGTCCCATTTGCGAACTGTATTTGAAATTTTTATAATTTTTATGAAAACGCCGTGTACAAAATTTGAGCTCTCCACGTCGGCACATTCTGAAACAGTTTCCAATTTATATAGTAGAAAACAAAATTTTTGTATGGCAACACGAAGAAGGGATAATCCGATTTTGTACATTTTTGCAAATTTTTTTACCATTGCTACGAAAACACAACGTACCAAATAAATTTCAGCTCTGTACGTGTACTCGTTATCAGGCAGTGTCTATATATTTACTAAAAAAACGAAATGTTAGTATGGCAACCCTACAAAGGAGTTGCCCTAGTTAGTTCATTTTTGAATTTCTATTTGTATTTTTCATGAAAACGCAGTGTACAAAATATCATCTTTCCACGTAGACGCGTTCTCAGGCAGTTTTTTAGATCCCCACAACATTTTAATATATCGTGTCGTCGAAAACTATCCTATCTTTCAAGGTGGAACCAACCATATACATTCACAAAATTTTATTGAAATCGGTTGGGTGGTTTCGGAGATTAGCGTGTACAAACGCAGTTGCACATGATTTCTATATATTAAGAAGTTATAGGTGCAAGACTAATTTTGGTAGGTACTAGAGAGCTTTTATGACTCCAAGGATATATGAAAATACACATAAAAAGTAAGAAAATATGTGCAATATAAATGTTCCGTAATAAAAAATTAATTTAGCTAAAAGCGTAATTTCATTAATTTAGTAAAAAGTCATTTCATTTTAACTGCAGATTTAACATTTAATTAGCTCCGCGTTTTATATCTAATAGATGTAATTAAATAGCCAAAAATGAATGCCTGAAAATTTTATGTTCCTCCAATCCCATTTCAACTTTTTGGATAATTGCAAGCATTCAAGTGAGCTACTAGAAATAAATCGCCGTAGTGTGACACTATAAATTTCAAAAGGAAGATAAACATGACATTATTCTCGCGTATATAAGAATTAACATCAACCCACCTCCACTTCTTTCCAGCATCACTGCATTTTGTTTCACCCTGTACTTGTCATATATATGATGTATGTTTGTCTGTTTGTATGCATGCATAGAGAAAATGTTCATATATGTAGGTACTATCTTCATTGCTCAGTCATGATGAGAATTTATGGTAAGTGATTTGGTGAGTATACAGCTGTTATAAGTAAACTTTTGTGAATTTATTTGAATTTTCATTTCGTACATAAATGCACACACATATATGCAGTTATATACATGTACATTACATTATCCTTTTGCATCCATAAACACATACAAATATTCTTATTTACCTTTATGCAGGGAAAATATTTAAATTCACATGGAAAAGCTTTAGATAAAATAAATCCTTTTCTGAATGTTATCGTCCATGCGAAGAATGGAATATTTATGTACCTACCTACCTATGTATGTAACTATAAGTAAAAGTATCCATGTTTGGTTAGTTCACAGGAAAAATAAGAATATACATAGGTAGGTACGTAACTATATGCATATGGAGACGAGTAAAGAATATTTGAAATGTTTAAGGATCAGAACTGCTTAGTTTGGAAATTGTTTTTCATTAGACACAATCAGTTGCCGTTCTCCTGCTGTGATACTGTGTTTATTTTGAATTTTATATATTTGGACAACCCGAAAAAAGGACGAATTGATTTTATTTGAAATGATGTGGGATTTATAAGATATTTCGTTCCAGATTGGAATAAGGATATATGTATATGTAGCTGCTAAACCATTAGTCAATATTACACAGTCAGTGGAATCTTTATCTTAGCTACCGTGTATATGGGACTGGATTCATCTTTTGTATGGTTCGAGAAAGTTTTTGTATCATGTGGTTTTATATAGAGTCAACAAAGTAAGAAAAAAGTTTAAAAGGAAACAAAAGGAGAGTTTCCTTGAAAGAAATTGAAACAAAACTGAGGAGATTGACGCCATTTATATATAGAGTATAAGTAGTCGAGGACAGATGGTAGACTTTTTTGAAAATTAACAGAGAATCTAAGGAATCCGTTTTTGGCTATTTTCAGCTGAGCACAGTACGCATTTCATTTTTGTTATGAATCCTCTCCTCCCCTCCCTCGTTAGAAGAGATTTTTCAATATGGCCGTTTTTGTTTTTCTGCATGATTTTCTTTATCACATTAATAGTTCAGTCAATACGGGTTTTTGCTCTACAAAAGGTGGGGTAGTTTTGATTTTTATATAAGATATTTAGTTCAGGTTCAGAGCCCCGACGGGGGTCCGCGCGGTGCGCCATTTTGGATTAGAGGTACCAAAACTTGTTTTTTTTTCAAAATAATTCCTCAACGGTTGATCCTACGACAAAAATGTAAAAATATAAATTTGAAGAAGACTAACTTTCCTAAATTTTTAGTATAAACACTTTTTTTTCTAAGTCTGATGTGTAACGAGTTATAGCGGCGGAAACGTGAACATTCTTCCAAAAAAATTTATACATATAACAGGATGTTTCGTCCATGGTGGTACACAGAACCGGGGGTGATAGTAGTCACCTAGTCAAACATACAATTGTATGGCAATGGGGGAACGGCATCTCAACCGTTTCGGAGTTACAGGGTGATTAAGAAAATATGCAAGTCTTTCACAAAAACTCTGTATCTTAAAAAGTTCAATAATAATAAGTCACTTACAGAGCTTATTGTATGCAGAACTTCATGGCCTTTCCAACGACTGCTCGACCAGCCCCGTATTCCTCTCCCCTCAGGAGTTCGGGTAGATCAACAAATGAACTGTGACGCAAATCGCACTAATAACTCCTAGCACTTAACAAGCCAATCCTGACAGCTCTAGTGTCTATCCTCACTGGGCACTCTTCTCTAAGGGGTCATATTCACAAGATGAGACTTGTTGAAGACCCTGCATGCAGGGGTTGCGGAGAGTAATCCGAATCTGTGACACACTTTCTTTGTCACTGTCCCGCACTCTCAGGAATACGATGGAGACCCCTTGGCTCCTGGACGAATTGCACGACACCGGCAAAGAGGGTTGGGGGCCAATATCAAAATTTATAAAAGCGTCCGGTTGGGACCTATGAGCGACTGACTGTTCATGGGTCTGGACGGTGAACAATGGGCCTTGAATTAGCCTACGTTCGGGGGACCATCCGGGGTCCCAAATCTAGCCTGCAATCAATCAATATAAAAAAAAAATTTCCAGCAGTAATCATCATCATCTGCGACCATTGTCTCAGCACATTAGAAAATACTTTTTAGATCGAGCAAAAACCAAAGATTATGGTATGAGGACTGACTACCTTTAAATTTTAACTTAATTTTATTTTCATGATTTGTTGCTATAGCAGCTATAGTATTACTCACTCTGTGAAAATTTCAACTGTATGCCTATTACCGTTAATGAGATACATCCCACTGACATACAGACGGACGGACGGACAGCGGAGGCTAAATAATAGGGTCCTGTTAACATCCTTTAGGTACGATACCATAAAAATTATGATCATCCAGCATC
This sequence comes from Dioctria linearis, assembly GCA_963930735.1. Classification (NCBI taxonomy): domain Eukaryota; kingdom Metazoa; phylum Arthropoda; class Insecta; order Diptera; family Asilidae; genus Dioctria; species Dioctria linearis. The sequence goes on along the minus strand of OZ005740.1, from coordinate 31,007,580 downwards.
ATTCATTCTGATAAAATATGACGAGAAGTTCCTTTTAGTTTTATTAACAAATTTCAATTGAAAGATTGCCATCATCTGACGACAAAACGGCATAGTCTGAGCTTAAAATACTTTAAATACAAGTACGGGTACTGGTACTTAAAAATTTCAAGTACAAATACCGATATTGGTACTGGTACTTATAACTCTCATATATAAGTTTAAGTACTTACTACAAATATCGCCATAATGCGAAGTACTTCAGCTCTGTCCCTGCTCCAAAACCTCTATTATTAGAAGGCGTATGTAAATAATTTACACCACATGAAATACTTCGCATATTTATGGCAGTATTTTTAGTAAGTGCATATTTTGGAACTTATAGGATAGGTTAGAGCGAGGCTTTAAGTTTCATGGGTAAGAAGTGCCACCTTTAATATTTCATATTATAAAAGGGCAATAAAACCAGAACGTACTTCCAAGGAATGCGCTTGGCGTAGGGTGATATTGGGCTACATTGCCTGCTGCCATGTAGTAAGTAGGATCGCACGTGTCATAGTGCTGTTCATTTCACAAAAAGTAAAAAAAAAATCGTATCGAACATTTTAGTTTCTTGCTAAAACTGCTTATCATGTTTAATTGAAGTAAGTTCCTTTATATTGTTATTTTCTTAGTGAGCACTCTCAAAACTACGAAATTATTGTTGTCATTGTGTTCTATTTAAAAACCAGTTCTTGTACCGTTCGGGGTAAATAGTACCACGGTGGCAAATTTTAGGTATAAGGCAGATAACAAAGAGTTGTCGAGAAGTGATTTTAGATAGCCTCATAAAAAATTGTCGCAGGTGTCCGTGATGGTCAGTACAGATCACCCTTCAAGGAGATGAGGCGTCCTGGGAAGTGTTACCTCAGAACACTCTTTGTTATACGCGCTGTGTGTGTCGCGGCATCGTCCTCCTGAAATCATACATCTCCTATATCCATCTCGTTGAGTCTTGGCTGGATAAACTCCTGAATGACGTTTTCGTTTTCTTTATAAAACCATGGACAAATTATTCCAACTTACGATAGTGCATACGAACGCTGATGAAATTATCTGGGGTTAACATGGCTACCATAACGCATGTTCTGTAGAGCCATACGGAAAAGGTTGAAAGGTGGAAATAACCCTCATTACTGAAGAAAACTTGTATGTCGTGAGGGAATGCCGAGTACAGCCTCACATGCATTTTCACGAGCAACAAAATCGCGTGGATTAAGTTACGACACCACAACCAATTTTTGAGGATGCAATTTTAGTTCTTTATGATGGATTCACCTCACAGAACGATAAGACAGCCCAGCAACAGTTGGATGTTTACAAGTAGAGCGCTCAGTGGATCGAAAAGCAGAATGCCATAACATGTCAATGTTTTTCGGCGACTTTGCTGTTCGTGGAAGCGCAGGTGTATTTTTTCTCATCATTAGTTTCGCTGAAGATTTTTTGCCTATGAAAAAACCGACTGCCGGTCAGGAACACGGCCACGAGCGCAATATTGAAATGGATACGGAACGCACGTTGTCTGCCGATGAATGAATAACCGTTAGTAAAGTATGTCTCGACAGTGAATCCTCCGATCCATCTAACTAAATCAAGCGAAGCTGCTTCAGAGAGACCGGTTTTTCGATAGCAATACAAGAACGGTGTAGACAACATCTGTTCTATGTTTGATGCTAGTGCAGGAAACTTGGGCATCCATGGAGTATCATCGTGTATGATACTTCAATCTTTATAAAAAAATAAAAAATAAAAATTAAAAAAAATATTTGAAGTTGGGATAAAAAACGTTAGAGAAGTAGTCACACAGTAATGGAAACGTCTGCAGTAACCTATCTGCATAGTGTCTCCAATGAGACAATAAAATAAAATGCACATACCCAAGAAAGAGAATCAATTACTGATTTGGCGACATCTATTAGTGAAGCAGATAAAAACCTCCCAATATGTCAAATATTGAAGACGCTTAACTTTAGTTGTTGGTTGTGTGCGTGAAATTTTCGGTTTATTTTAAGCAAAACCACTACAGTCGTGTTTTATTTTTATATTGTAGAATTACGAACGCACTATTTACAGTCTTAGACGCTTGGGTTTCTGATCGGAATTTCTGTAAGCAAACCTGGTCTTAAAGTGAAATTACAGTGAATGTTGCATATTCATCGCTATACGTTTCTGTTGTTATTATAATTGAAAACAAAAGCAAAATGATGGAATTTTAATTTTAAATACACATCTGATGGCTTTTCTTAAAAACTCATGACTTGTCAGCGCCATCTAGTTTTGACAAAAAATAATACAAGACAAAGTTAAGACATATCTTATGACAGGAAGCGTACATGCCATATATGCAATTGTCTTATGAGTGTGGGCAAATCGAGTCTTATAAACTTTATTGGTAAGTCTTTGGTAAGACTGTCACTGGGTACTGTTAGCATATGTGAGCTATAGTACCTTGACAAAGATTAAAATATAATCAAAAAAACCTTCTTTCTATGCTAGTGGTTACACTGGCCTAGTGTTTTGACTAGTTCTGATACTTCTGATATTTTATGAGACAGTACAAAGCACCAACTTTTATCATTAATCGTAGGTAAAAAGTCGTTAGAGTAAAACTGACGTACTATATTAACACTGGCTAGAGAATAACACGAGGGGAATTTTTTTTATTTTATTGGGAACTAACCAAATTGAAGTGGGTCCTAAGTTAAATACCAAGCACAATAAAATAATATTTCAATCACATATCGTCTGCGTAGATCTTACTCTTACTTAAAAACCAAAGCATTATACACTTGCGCACTTGATAAAAAGATGGCGCTGAAATTCGAATTTATGTCATTTAAAGCAATTTTTATTTGTCCTAATGCATCCATATTCGAAACCAATAAATTCTTCCACAAATATACCTCACGAAGACGCAAGATTTACACAATTTAGGCTCCCGTCCTTGGAAGAGTACACTTCGCCTATAGGGAGAATTTAAATAAAAATCATCTTAAGAAAAAAACTATTTTCGTTTTGCATTCATAAATTTTGATAACGCAAACCATATAAACAACATAAACAATTTAATTGAGACATTTCACATGATAGCGAATCATTCAGAATTTTGAATTGAAAAATAAAATTCCATTTAACCCAAATTTTGTAATGGCGTCAGACATAATAGGGACCCGTATAGAAAAAGTTGTCGTGTCACCTTACATTGATGTGATAAAATTGGTTAAAATTCTTCACATCCTTCCGTTCGACACACATATCATGCCTGCGTATGACGAGAAACCTACATACATACTACATATATAGGCCCTTGATAATATCAGTCCTTCCTTTCCATTTACATAAAGTTTTTGTGCCTCTTTTCTTGAAAGGAAACTTTTCCCTTCGAAACGAACGATTCCATACAAGGATGAAATATGAAAAAAAAAAAATCGTGAATTTTCCAAAGCGAAAAATTTGTAAAGAAAAAAAAAATACGGGAAATGGAATGGATCGAAGTCGAGCTATAATGTTCCAATGACAAATAAAAACCAGAAATATGTCGACTGATGTGATAAAACATGACTGGGAAGGGTAGGCAATAATTTCTATGGAGACTACCGACGATGACGTGCGATTGAATAACGGTTTTCCTAAATTGGAAGGTAACAATTTTTTTCTAGAGTAGCTCCAAACTCTATTTTTTTTTCTGATAATCTATTAGAACGATGATGATAATGATGATGATGATTAGTATCGATTATGGGGTCTACAGTGCATTCATAAAGTAATCTAATAAATGGGCATAGAAAGATTGACACACAAGACTAGACTGAAGGATTTCAGAATTTCCTTTAAGTGCAAATCACGTTTTCATTCCGAATCCTTGTCTTCAACAGATCAATTTTTATGGGATGAACTCTCGGCAATGAATAATGAACGAAATTGCTGACAACTCCTTTAAAATTTAATTCACTTTTTATCGAAATAGGAGAGGCAATCGTAAACGAGACCTAGACAGTTATCTTTAATCTGTAGGTACGTGACTTGACTAATCTGCTTATGAGATACTTTTTGGAATAAAATCCTTTTATTTTTAATCTTAAGTGCATCGTCATCTATTTAATTTTGATATCATCGCAAGAATGTTTTCAAAATTGTTGGAAATTAAAAAAAAAAAATTTGAAATTATAGAAGTTTAGGGGGCATTCTTTATAGGTATAAAATTTCGGAAAATTTAAGTTGAACAGACTACGAAAAACTTACATAAAAGGAATGAAACGAAATTGTTTAATTGTAATTGTCTGAACAAATTTTCTTAAAATTTGGCATAAAAGCGAATTTTATATGAAATTAAATCAATTTTGGACTCCCTTTTACCGGGTTTCTACCATCTTTCAAAATTTTTGAAAGGACCCGCACTAGCTTTGACGTTACATGTAAATTAAAAAAAAAAAATCAGTTCGACAGAAATGGATCAAAAATTGGATTCAATACTTTTCAGAAAAGAAATTCCTTCGGAATCTTTGCTAAATTTGATCGGATCCGTGTTTTGTACGACAAACTTTAGCTCATTTTATAATTGTAGAATTATTGGCGTCCTTGGATAAATTATTTGTTTTCATTTATTGCGTGAGGTAGTTCTGTATCGAACAGTTTTTCGTGTGATAACTTTCAACTTAGTTAAATCCTCATAATAACCCAGCAAACAAATTGAATCGAAAATAATTCGAAAGTAACTTGCCATGGAGATTGCCACTGCCGCCAAGGTAGTTGATGTCGAGAAGGTGAAATGGTCAATTTCAACCTTCTCGGCCTTTAAAGCCCCGGGTACAGCGGTATTTTGCCTGTCCTTCTTAAGGCTGAGAGCGTTGTGCTGGCCCCATACATCGACTCCATTTTCAGGGCATCTATCGCTTTTGGATATGTCCCTGAGATGTGGAGGAAGGTGAGGGTTGCCTTCGTTTGAAATGCCTCAAGAGGCTGGTAGATGAATACATTAAGGGAGTACCCTTAAAGGCTTCTCCCTTAAACACCTCACAGCACGTTTACCGGAGGGGCAGATCTACGGAGACGGCTCTCCACTCAATGGTTACTGTCATTGAGCGGGGACTGGATCAAGGGCGCTTTTGACAAGGCCACCCCCGAGTCGCTATGTGAGGCAGCTCGTCGACATGGTGTTGACCGCACTGTTGTGCGATGGATCGACCAAATGTTAAGACAACGATATTTAACTGTGGATGTAGGCGGCCGAACCTCTCTCAGTGTGCTGGTGGAGAGAGGCTGCGCGCAAGGTGGCATGCTTTCCCCAGTACTCTGGTGTATGTTGGTTGACTCACTCATCACGGTGCTGCAAAACGTGGGATTCTCCTGTGAAGCGTATGTGGATGTCATCCCTCTGCTCATTTCCAGGAATAGCATGGCTGTTGCCTGTGCCTTCATGCAACGAGGCCTCAATATTGTTGAGGACTGGTGCACCCGTCATGATATTATAGTGAACCCAACAAAGTGCAGCTTGGTGCTCTTCTCCAGAAGACGTAAGCTGGGGTACCTTGTTCTTCTTTTTGGACACGCTCTGCAACTCTCTCCTCATGTCAAGCACCTTGGAGTCTTCCTTGACTCGAAGCTGACATGGGGATTGCACGTAGAGGAAAAAGTTAATGCGGCTATGAGGGTCCTCGCTCAATGCAGGGGAACCTTTGGCTGCACATGGGGCATGAGACCGAGGGTTGTGCATTGGATCGTCAGACCCATGCTCACATATACCTCCTATGTATGGTGGCCGAGGACGCTTGTGAGGACTGCGATCCGGAAGCTGGCGGGCCTGCAAAGGTTCGCCTGCTTGGGAATTACGGGCTCCATGCGATCTACGGCTACTGCGGCTCTTGAGGTCCTACTCAATCTGCCACCCCTGGATCTTGTTAATCAGGCAGAGCCCAAAAGGGCTGTGTGCAGATTGCGCTCATGGGGATGTGTGGAGGACGGCTTGACTGGCTCTTCTCATTGCTCTATGGCATATCGGCTGGACTTGGAAAACCCTCTGGCTAGTATGCCACGGGATGCGATGGTACCTGAGCTTCATTTCGGGCGTCGCTTCTCTGTGAGCTAACCAGCAAGGGAATCGTGGACTGAGGGAGGTGCCTTATCGAGCTTTCCCCGGTCTGCTCTATATATCTTCACTGACGGCTCTCTCACTAATGAGGGAGCTGGGGCAGGTGTCTACTCTCTTGAGCCTGATTTTCGATTGGAGTACTCACTTGGAAGACACACCACTGTCTTCCAGGCTGAAGTCTTCGCCATGTCAATGGCAGCGAAGTTAGCCCTTGATATACAAATCAAGGGTAAAGACATCGCTATCCTTTCGGATAGTCAGGCAGCCTTGATGGCTCTGAATGGCCCTCGGATAACGTCTAAGTTACTGGAGGATTGGATAAGTGGTGTTTTCACAACAAAGTATCCCTCCTGAGGGTTCCTGATCGCATGGGGATCATGGGGAATGAAAGGGCTGACCTTTTAGCTAGGGTTGGCTCCCATTCTCCGTTCCTCGGACCGGAGCCAGCCGTAGGCGTTGCCACCTCGAGTATCGGGTCTCTCATCAAAGCGGATGTTTATAGGAAACATCAGCAGAGATGAGAGAACCTGAGTTCTTGTAGGTGTACAAAACTGTTTCTTAATGGGCCCAATGGGAATATCTCCGATTTTCTCATGGGGCTCGGAAGGAAACAATGTAGAACTGTGGTTGGCATCATCACCGGCCACAGCTCACTTCACGCTCATCTAACAAGGATGGGAGTTGTTGACAGACCTGAGTGTCTGTCCTGCCTGGAGGGAGAGCCTGAGACAACCGAACACTTTTTGTGTGAGTGTTCGGCCTTCGCCCGGAGCAGACTGGATACTCTAGGGTCTGCCCTTCTATCTGTGGATGAGCTGAAAATCCTTCCTCACCAAGACCTGATGCGCTTCATTAAGAGGACAGGAAGGTTTTGGTGAATGGGATTCAGGATAGTACAATGGGCCGCTATGGCCTCCGTGCTTGGGATGGGTTTCTCCTGTTCCCCCTGTTTAAAAAAAAAAAAAAAAACTTGCCATGGGCAAGTATAATTATCGAAATCGATATTGCCAAATGCTCGTTTGTAATTTAAGCGGCAGACTAAATGGACATAAGAAAGCAAGCTAAAACGTAATTTATAAGTAAATTGCCTATTCCTTACCAAAAGCAAATATATATATTTTGATATAAAACCTCGCCAAATTGTTTACTGGGAAGCATTTTAAATGGCACCTTATACATATACCAATATACAGGGTGTCGTGTTAAAAACTAATTTGCCCATCTTAATTGCTAAGAGATTTCTTTTATGAAAACAAAACAAATTTGGCGAGAATGTTAATAGAGAGTCGAGGCGGAGGTTTCTAGATGCTTCGTTTTGAAGGTAGGAGAAGTTTAAAGTGATTCCTTAATATTTTATGAATCACCCAACGATGCCTAAACCCTTTCAGTGCTATGTGCGTATACAAACGTCCAGTAAATGGTACACTGGTGCGCTATGGACTTAAAAACACGTCCGCCGAATTGGGAACTGTGTGTGAGCATTATGGACGAATATAAATTATACACGTCCGTATTTTGTCGAGCTTTTGTATCTGTTGAATGTGAACTGATAACGCCCGATTTGAATGAAACTTTCAGAGTTTGTACGGTATACCAAAATAGATCACACGTATTTTTTTGTTTCCGTTTATCATGCCCCACTCCCCGCTATGAGGGGGGGGGGGGTTAGAAATTTCGTGCTTTTACGATGAAATGTCATTTTCAAAAAATCTTGTCTCGAGAATGGAGCAACCGATTTTCCTAATTCAAATGCCAAATAAGGCAGGCCTAATGCTTTATATTTTTAATAAAAACATATGGCAGTTCCGAACGAGAAAACATTTGTTAATAATAGTATTTCGTGAATTTACAGTATTCGGTGGCTTTAAAAATTCATAAACAAAAGAACTTTGCGTGCGGGAGGGCCGTAGAGCAATTTTAGTTGTATTTATGGTAGTCGGGAGAAATAGAGAAAAGGGTGAAAGAAAATTTGGTTTGGAGGTTCGGGGGTTGGAGGGTTGTAGCACCTCCCATAGGGATTCCATTAGGATTGTCTGAAATGGGGCGTGTGGGGTATCAAATTAAAGAGGGAAGAGAGTGTGGTTGAGTGGCGGGGCTTTTTTCGGGTAACCTCAAATTATCTTGATGGACCAAAATCGATATTTCTATGTATGAATGTATTTTATTAATTTTTTTTTTTAAATATAGTTAAGATATCCCGCAATACTAGGGGAATAATTTAAAGGGCTGGCCCAGCAGTGTGAGAGAGGGTGTAGATTTCGGTCGGAAGTTACCTAGAGGTCTAAATAGGGGTAGTTAATTATCTCTTCTAAAAATAATTCTTATCACCTCGATCCGATTTTAACTACCGAATCTAATCTAATGTTTAAAAATTCATATTTGGTCAATTAAAATTATTTTCATTATAAAGCATGAAGAGAATTTCTTCCAACTTTCTGTGAAAAAAAAACTCATCAAAAAATATTCTCCTGGAAGACATTCACAAAAGATTATTAACATTCTGAGCAAATTAAACCAAAACGACAAGCTATTATTATGCAACGTCTATTGTCTGAAGCAGGCTTTACATGGATTTATTTTGGATAATAATTTACGTAAGAATGACAAATTTGACAACTGACAAGAATTCTATTCTGCCTGTATACAGAGAGTCCCAGCACACCCAGTTGTATGAAAATGAAAACATTTTCATCTCTTTAAGCCCGGTGTTTTAGACTGACTACATTTATACTCACAGAATAATAAAAATCTACAAATTTCTCTTTCTTTCAATGAATTAAGGACAATGGTTTCCTTAAGGATATTTATTTATTATTTATTCATCTCACTAATTTCTATCTATAAGATGACAACAAAAATTAGAGTGATTCTAAAAACAACTTTCTATTGTTGCTCTCAAAATAGATTATAACTTTCATATTTGTATAGTAAAAGTCCTGAGTCCTTTGTTATTGTTAATAATTTCAATATGAAAATATTTTACTTCCTTCTCGTTTTGGAGGAGTCCTTCTTTTACGAATCAATTGAATAAAAGGCAGTAGAAAAAAAAATTTTTTATTGAGAGAAATATTTCAAAGCAAAATTAATTTGGTTTCGATTTTCTAAATTTTTATGTTGATTTAATTGAATTTTTCGTGAAATTTTACCGCGTAAGATGTATTTTTCAATTGTCTGTCTATTTTTAGGTATACAATAGTAAAATAGACCGTCGAAATCAAAGACATTCCAGATGCTTGGTAGGAAGATATCTTATCGTCATCGAAGTGACTAAAAGGATTGTCAATAGTCGCAATAGAGATCGTTTGATGAGTGCAAAATTGCTCAGTATCAACGAGCTCAGCGTTCGAAAAAGTAATGGGCAAAGTCAGTAATTTTGGTGATTCACGTCATATGAATCGTTTGGTATAACTGACTCATGTAAAAGATTCGCTTATTTGGATTATTTGAGTCAGTTGGGAATAATCATTTAATACCCTAAAATTACCTACCTTACCGAATCGTTCATGTAAGAGTAACGCTCAAAGCTAAAAGTTTATCAATTTTGCAGCCATTCGTGACTGATGTTAACTGCATATTAAGCAATCACAATCAAAATTATACCTTTGTAACTGCTTAACTGGTGAAATGTGGCATGGCAAGGCAACGCGGTTGGACTCAAAGCAAGCAATTAGCAAATGAAAAATGGCTGCATTCTTTAAATGATTAAATCAGTTTTGAGTGCTGCAGAAATTTGTATTTGTTTCAATTTATTTCATTCTTTAGTCTTAAAAAATAACTTTTTCATTCTCGAGCTGCGGATTTGGCAGCAAACTCGGACAATTTCATATTGACTAAATTCGGAATGAATTTATTTCATAGCAAAACTGTCTATGATATACTAGTAATCAAGCTAGAATCCAAGTTTTTGTTTTCGTCTTGTTATTGCAGCTAATGACGGGACATGACAAGCTCATCTATTTATTATAATAGTTTGACGAAGACGAAGCTAACTTGTCTGAAATTCAAAATTCGTTTGCTTAGCTTGATTTCGACAGTCAGCGAATAAACATAATCGCACAATATGTTGTTTATTTAAAATAGTCAACTCGAAACTTGACTCGGCTATCAAGTTAACGAGATGTCTAAACTGTTATACAAAGTAGCAAAGCCCGGTGGTATAGACACGGATTCGGATAGAGCTTGACTCATATTATGTCACTAACTATAATAACAAGACGAATACTTGGATTCAGACAGACCCTTAGTATTTCGCCTCGTATATAAATTACACTTAAAAAATATTTTAAGTGCATACATATATGAGGTCAGCTTGGCTGTTGACTTTGGCCTATACTATCCAAGTCGTACTGATGAGTATTCGGTTATTGCTGATACGAAACGCCTGCTTTTGCATAAAAAATATTTTCATTTGTAAAAGAGTTTTTTTCCAAATATCTTTTTGTTAAGAAAAACCCTTCTAAGGAAAATAAAATTAAAAATCCATAACAGAAATCAAAATTAGTTGACTTTACGTATGTGTGCGTGTATCACTGATTTTAAAGTTCCATGCCGGTCGTTGCAGGTCGAGCAAGAAATATATAATAATATTGAAAACTATAAAGGTTATGTTTCTTAAATACTTCCAATGGTTTGGCATTCTTTTGCACCCTTGTGCATATGCAGAAGGGAGGTAAATACCAAAAGTACGATATAGCGACAGAGTTGTCAGCTCATGAACTAGTACCAATAAAAATTAATTCAGAAAGGATACCTTTCTGCATGCCTAGTAGCAACTTTTTGTTATATCTTACGCTACCGAAACAGAGTTGTGGGTGGTAAATACAGGGTTGTTATTGTATTCTGTCAGTAAAATTGAACTGCGTATTAAACCTTTGCGGTAAAGAAACAATGGTAACTAATATTTTTGATTTATTTTTCCCGCGGACGGGAATCGAACTTTTAGTTTTAATGATTCTAAATCAAATTCATAAATACAAGAAGAAAATACAGCCGCCTCGTCCGGGATTTGAAACCGGGACCTTCCGCTTGCCGGGCGACTGCTCTTACGACTGAGCTAACGATAAATGATAAATGCAAGAAGGAAAATCCCGGACGAGGCGGTTGTTTTTTTCTTCTTGTATTTATGAATTTGATTTAGAATCATTAAAAATAAAAAGTTCTTAAAAAATTCTTCTTTCTCCATAATATTTTTTATTAAGAATATTTTGACAGTTCTTTTGACAGCTCGATTTCCACAGTAATTTGTAACAGAAGAAAATGAATCTTGAAGGAAAGCGTGTGTTACGAGTATATTCGAGAAACTTGAAATCGAAGGCAATTTGTCGTGAGTGCAGAAAAGTTGGAATTGCCAAAGGATTTATTTTTCGTACAATAAAACGATTTCGAGAAACCGGTTCAGTGAAAGGATATGCGAAGATCAGGTAGAAAACGTAGGGGTTTGTACACCAGCGGTTATCAAACAAGTTCGGGAAAAAGTTATAAGAAATTGTAATTGTTCGCAAAAATCAAATCGCAATGGAACATGAAATCAGTCGATCAACAGCCAGAAGCATATTAATAAAGGATCTGAAAATGAAATCATATAAAAAAAAATAAAAATTCATGGATGCATAACGAAATTACAGGAAGCAAAACGACATCAACTTTCCAAGATTTTGCTTGAATGGAACGCTGATTCAGAAATAATTTTTTCAGATGAAAAGCTTTTTGCTTTAGAAGAAACATTATATTCGCAAAACGATATGCGCAGTCCAAGAGTAAAAAGGCGTTATTCAAAAATTTCAGCCTTCATTTCGCATAATGGTTTTGGGAGTTATTTGTAGTAAGGGAAAATTGCCATTGTTATTCATCGATAAAGGTGTACAAATTAACTCCAATTACTATATGAAGAATGTTCTGCAAAATCATATGCTGCCACATGCTAGAATATTGTTCGATGAAGATTACTTTTTGTTTCAACAAGAAGGAGCACCAGCTCACTCAGCAAACGTGGTTCAAAATGGCTGTAAGGTAAATTTGCTAGAATTTATAGCAAAATAACGAAAGACCTCCATTCTTCCCCGATCTGAGCTCACTGGACTTTTCCATATGGGATTATATACTTGGACGTCTAACCAACTGGAACGTCAAAAATATTAGTGAATTTAAAAAAGTTTTGTTGAAAGTTTTGGGACGATATTCCATTAGAGGTAGTGTTTGCCGCTTGCTCTTCGTTCCCAAAGACATTAAGAGCTCTTATTATGTATTTTATTTACTGACAGAATATAATAAAAACCCTTATACAATGTGAACTAGATGCGAAACATTTATTTGAATGTGAAATAATATTAACTAAAGAGCTGAATGCAGAGCCCTGTAAATAAAAATGTTTAAGATCGATTAAAAATGTGGCTTTAAGAAATAAGTCAAGAACAGTAGTTTGTTTTTCTCCCTGAGTCTAAGTTAGTTATTGACCGCAATAATTTTAAAACACGGGGACTCAGGTGTTTTGAGTCAGTGTACTGACCCGGTCAAAACGGCCGAATTGTTTGCGAGCGACTAGTTCGAAATATCGTCGAAATGAAAATGAAAATGTGCAAGTACAAAATCGACCGCCCACATTACGTCGACAATACGATGAAACTGAAAATGTTGAAAAAATCCTATTGAATGCTTCGCTTAAACAGCAATTGCTCAAACAGTGCCCCAAACCTAAAGGTTTTTATAAATTTGTTGTTAGTAACGGGTGGTGTAAAAGTAATGACCCTATTTGGTTCAGCTACAACTTCTTTTCTAAATTAGAAAGCCAGAATAAGTTTTTTTATATATGTATATTTGTGCCATGAAATTTCGTCGCATTAGGATTTCTCTTAAATGTTGACCTCCAGAGTTAATGCACATTCCATATTTATGACATTTTCCATAACTTGCCGTAACACTTCCTGCGATATCTTTCTTATTTCTTGATGAATATTTTCTTTTTTTTTCTGTGGCTTGTTCACATACACCAGTGATTTCAAATACCCCCAAAGAAAGAAGTCTGGACAGGTCAGATCAGGTGATCTTGCAGGCCAAGGCAAATCGCCAAAATGGCCTGGAAAAGCGTCCCTCACTAAGTCCATAGTGTCGCACGCTGTGTGTGCTGCCGTGGCGCCGTCTTGTTGGAACCAAATATGCTCCAGCCCCAAATTCATCCAAACTGGGTATCATGAACTCACGCAACATAGTTGTGTAGCGCTCGCCAGTGACAGTTATCGCATTACCTGCAGAGTCTTCGAAAAAAATAGGGTCCGATCACTCTTTCAGCACAGACGCCACACCATTAAGTAACTTTTAGTGGGTGTAAAAGTGCTTCTTGAATAATGCGCGGATTTTCAGTGCCCCAGAAGTGAGTATTCTGCTTATTGACATGCCCCGAGAGATGGAAATGCACTTCGTCACTCATAACCAATTTTGAAAAAAAAAAAAAATCATCCACTTCAAGGTTGAGGTTTATGTCACGCTGGTTGTACTCTAGACGAGCTCGGTTATCAGTAGGCAGCAGCTGATGAGTCATCTGAGTTTTATACGGAAACATCTTCAAGTCTTTAACCAAAATGCAGAGTCCGCCTGGAAATCCCCAATTGCGTGCCATGTCGCCTCGTTGATGTTTCTGGACACACTTCCGCATCTTCGCGCACAGCATCTATAATTTCGGCTGAACGGCTGTTCTTGGCCTGCCATACTTAGGTCTATTCAATGTGGCGTCATTTGTTTCGAGACGTGTGGCAAAGCGTCGCATTGTGAGACCAACCGGTGCCGTAAAAACATTGACACAATTATTCCACGTTCTTGGGGAGTACAACGGTCCATATTTATTTTTATTAATTTTACATTTGTTTACTACACAATTTTCAATATCAGAATGACAGGAGATGTCTTAAAAAAAAAAAAAAGTAATCTGTATAGTGCCAGTACTTTTGCGCCACCCAGTAGTTATTAGGTTTCTTATAAATTTATTCCATATTTTTCCATTTCCTCAATCAGTTTTTCATTAACGTTTATTTTGCCTCTCGAAATGCTAGTGTTGTTCATATACAAAGCAAAGTTTACCGTTTCAGCGAAATTATGTTCCGGAATATCCGGCCCAAATTAATGGTCATGAAATATGAAGAGTTGCTTCTGGAATTTTTGCAGATGATATTACAAAGTACCTAACTAGTGATATAATATGGTAGACGAGGTAAAAATGATGTTGACTCATGTGTATGATGACGAAATAACAATGAGGCAGTGTGCCATCATCTTCGGAAATTTTCGAAAATAACTCTGTAAATGTATTAAAGCCGAAGAAGTGTGTATTGTGTAATATATGTATATATTTTCTCTCTCTATTTTATGACAAGTTAGTCTAATAATAATTATTAACCGTTCGTTTAATTTCATTCTGTTAAAATAGTTTTAAAAATTCTAGGAACTTTTACAGCACCCTGTACGTATAAATTGTTCTAAAAAATACTTATATTTTTATTTCATTGAGACTTTTGCTTGTTCGCCTTTCGATTACGAATTGGTGAAGATAATTCGTCATTTTCTTACTATAATTTATCGCCAACAATCTGAGAAATATCAACTAAGAATAGACAGACAAGTAAAAAAAATTGGTCTAAGACCAATTACTTCGATGATTGCCCGTATGTAATTTCGTATGTTCACCCATCTATGCAAGTTTGATTTGAAGTGGTTTTCCGCATAGGTATATATTTCTAGTATCGACAGCAAAAATAATTATAATAAATTTCATAGGAATTCGTATTCTGAAGAACTTTTTAGTACAATAAAAACGTCTAGGACTAATCACTTTTACAGTATACGTAAAAAACTAAAATTTTAATATGGCAACTTCAAGAAGGGATTTCCCAATTAAGTCAATTTCTAAATTTCAGCTCTCTACGTCGACGACATTTTAGGCAGTATTCAAATACATAGTGAAAAACGAAATTTTTTTATATAGCAACCCTACGCAGGAGTTGCCCGATTGGTCTCATTTTCGAACTTAAATTTACTTTTTTTAAAAGCGCGCGTGCAAAATTTCACCTCTCTAAATAGACTCGTTCTCGAGTTATCGTGCAGACGGACTGATGGACAGACGGAAAGACGTATGGCCGGACTGACTGTAAAAACCAGAATAACTTTCAATATTAGGATTGGGGCTCTAATCCATTTTGCTCTACCATCATTTCAGGATTTCATCATCTCTAGGGTATAAAAGCGTTTTTTTTTCAGCAACTATGAGACTGACGAAAAAAAGGGCAGTTATCCTATTATATTTGATTGAATAACTACTAACTGTGATAAACTTGTTGATTCCCTTGGAGTAATTAGGGTTGAAATAGCGAAAAAAACTAAGAACTCTTTGAACTCTTTCAATAACACCTTTAATCACTTGTCAAACTTGAACTGTATTCAACAATATAAATTAACTGCTAACACACCTTTTGACTTGTACTCGGGATCTGAACAATCTGATTCATCAAATCAGTCGTGCTCCTCCTTTTGGAATACTTGAAAGTATGTCTTTGAAACGATATTCCACATGATATAACAAAAAAACACAATTTTTTTTAGGTGACCTAACTCACCAGGAGTGTTTACAATGGCAAAGTAGAGTGGAGTCACCAGATTGCAATTTACTCTCATCATCATCATCATCTCACCAACGTGAGATTAGGAATTTTTCAATTCTGACGCTACTCTGTGAAAGCCACTCTCTTGGGAAGCGCGAAGAACTTATATTAAAGTGCTAGCTTGAGACAAGGAGAGACAATGCAATCTCGTGACTCCACTCTACTCTACTCTGCCCCATTGTAATCCCTCCTTAATCCTTGGCTGTCGAAATATGTGCGCGTCATGAATTTCTCCAAGAATTTTTCCGGTATTCTGAGAATCGATGAGTCTTAGCTTACCTTCCAAAAAACAAGCAATCAGTGCTAAGATAATTTAGGTAAAAAAGGGATTATCTAGGAACATTAGTGGATCGTTGTTGTCTTTTTTTATAAACAAATTCAACAGAACTTCGTCCATTCTTGCCAGCTCGAAATATCACAAATTTTTTCTCTTTTGAGGCCCTGTCTTTGTTGTCTCAAAACAATTTTTCTTTTTTTGCAGACAATAATTCGGAAAGAATTATATGCGAAATAATCAGCAAGTAGGAAAAACGCGGATTAAAATTAGAACTAAAGTCAAAAAAAAAAAAATAATCTCAACATGAGTTGGACTCGCACACGAAGGGTTCCATACCATCCCAGCGGGAAAAAGCTTTATGGAAGTAAAGTATTTTTTTTTCTCAACTACTTCCATGTTAGTTGTATTGAAGCTTGGTGGAAGGGAAGTCATCGAAAAAAATTTTCAGGCCTTCCATGTTTTTAAAAAACATAAAACATCAATTAAATGATCTGACAAACCCACTCGTTTTTTTGTTACAATTGTTCTAGAAATTGAAAAAACTCGCTCCGGTTCGGTTGATGTTGGTTTGATCGTCATTACTGAATTATAAAGAGTATGTGTCATTGATCCTGTTGCCGCATATAATCTCATCTCCTTTTGTATAGATGTTGTTTTGTCAGGTTTTACTACCTCCATAGTTTTCTGTGATTTACTTCTGGCACTTGCCAAAGACTTCTTCAACAAATCGTCTGTAGTTGATGGTGATGGTAAAGTAGTATCGCTTGTTGTTGGTACATCAGTTATCTGGCATAAATCTGAATCATGGCTATCTCCCGATCATCAGAAAAATATTGAATTACCAAATCTTTTGCTAATTTAGATACTGTGGAAATTGATGATACAGCAAAAAACTGTCCATAACTATTCAGGACACAGTTATATGTATCAGATTTTAAATTTTCTGGATTTTGCAGAAACATTGCAAGCGAAATCAAATCTTTTGAATGCCTTTCAGACAATTTATTCTGCAGAGCTTCTAACAAGTTTGTTGCTAATGTGCCAGGTAAATCTCGAGAAGAATTGAAAGTTTCTCTTCCCACTGAAGTAACAAGATTACAATCTCTTTTGGTTCAACCGCCAATTGTACTGGTTTTAAGACACTTAACAATTCCTCCAAATTTGTAATCTCAGTTTAGATTTATCAACGCTTTTTTAATACAGGATTTCAACAATAGATATCGTTCCAACATTCGAGCAATACTGTTCCACCTAGTCTGAGAATCCAACATGACATTGAGTTCTTTTCCATGCTCGATTTTAATATATTTTTGAAGCATTGAAGCACACAGTTTTCTACGGCTGCTTTCTTAAACAACTTCACAATTTTGCGGAAATTGTTCAAAGCTATCTTAAAATCTCCCTGCTCCTCCAAAATAATTTCAGTATTTTCAGGTAATTCAGCATCAGCATTCTCTTCTACTTGAATAGATTCGTTATCATCATAGTTTTCTAAGTCTAAATCTTCATCAGATTCTTCTGCAGAGGAAAACTCTACAAAATTATCATCGCAATCGCTTGTTTTGGATTTTGCTATTTTTTTTATAAATAATGTCACAAATTGCAAGTTGAATGCCATGATTTAAGCATAATTGGTGGACCATAAATGATGATTCTTTCCAAAAATTTTTCATAACAGATGCGCCATCGGTTGTTACGGCAAAAACATCACTTAAGTTAATTATAAGACTGGAAAGTTTTTGCAGAAGTAGATTTTTTAAAACTTCAGCTAAAAAATTGCCATAAGACCTAGATTATCGTGGCTTCCGTTCGAATAATGCACATTTTTTTTTTTTATATATTTTTAAGCCAAGCTCAGGGGATACCCTATAATGCAAAGCATAGCATGGCAGGAAGGAGATAGGGAAAGGATTACGGGATATGAGGAGAGTGGCGGAGGTGCCGATGTATGTCGCCCTTAAACTTCCGCAGATTGTATGCCGGAGGAAAAACAGAAGATGGTAAGCTGTTCCACATTCGCACTGTTCGGAATAAAAAAGCATCACGGAATTTTACTGTACGGCCGAAAGTAATTTGAAGGGTTAAAGGATGTGCGCGGTTTGCAGCGCGAGTATTGCGTGCAGGAATTATTCTACAAGGGATTAGACTAGATATTTCATCAGAACATTGACCATGCATATAGCGATAAAGTAGCGAAAGGCATCCAACATTGCGGCGGCGCTCGAGTGAGTCGATATGACAAGTTATTGCTTGAAGGCTCTCTTTTGGACAATATCCAATGAAGCTAAGGCTGTGTGACCAGCCCCGGCCCATATATGGGAGTTGTATTCCATTCTAGGTCTAATGTAGGACTTGTAGAGGAGCGCTAGATTTGACGGGCTGAAATATTTCTTACACCTTTTCAGAAATCCAAGACATTTCGATGCTTCTTTGGCAACAGAGAAGATGTGATCTGTCCAGTTTAACTTACTGGAAATATTAATGCCAAGAATGCTTAGTGACGGTGAATCAGAAATTAATTCTCCATAAAAAAAAAACGGGTGTGATTAAGTTATGATATTGTTTTAATGAGATAAGACAGCTTTGGGTCTTCCAAGCATTGAATTCGACGCGATTCGCTTTGCCCCAAGCAAGGATATTGTTAAGATCGTAATTCAATGATCTAGTCATGCAATCTCGTTTAACACATGCGGCATTCCCCCTGGATTCAGCAAGAGTGTCAAAGGAGTAAGCGAAATCAAGAGTACTGTCATCTGCGAAACTATGGATGGGATTGAAAGTAAGGGAAAGCAGATCATTAATGAAAATTAAAAAGAGAGTTGGAGAGATAACAGAGCCTTGAGGTACACCGACATTTATTGGATTAGGTTTAGATGTAACGCCATCTAATACAACACGTATTTGGCGACTAGATAGGAAACTTTCAATCCATAATAGAAGAGGAGGGGAGAGACCAAGTGCTTTGAGTTTGGCTAAAAGGGCTGGATGCCAGACTTTATCAAAGGCTTTTGAAATATCTAGGGCAACGATTTTAGACTCACCAAAATTGTGAAGACTACGGTTCCAACGTTCCGTAAGAAAGGTCAGCAAGTCTCCAGATGAGCGTCCAGCTCGGAAGCCATATTGGCGATCGTTGATGAGATGGTTAGTTTCTAGATACTTCATTAGTTTTGAGTTAATGATAGATTCAAAAACCTTTGAAAGAATCGAAGTGATCGCAATTGGTCGATAATTTGAAGGATCGCTACCCTCTCCTTTCTTGGGAATAGGCTGAACGTGAGCTAGTTTCCAAGCAGTTGGAAATTTTCCTGTCGAATAAGACAAGTAGAATAGTTTGCGCAGAGGTTTAGCCAAGGATGAGGCAGAGCTTTTAATTAACAGGGGCGAAAAACCATCAGGACCTGAGGCTTTGGAGACGTTGATCCCCTTAAGGACCCTGAATACATCTTTATTTAGGAGATAAAATATTACTTTTATCCAGTTAGTCTACAATCACTTCACCATTATAAAGTAGTGAAGGTATGGAGGAACTGGTGAAGTTGTTTCTGATGGTTTTGATCAGGGACCAGAAACCTTTGCTACCTTTGCGGCTTGCCAAGATTCTTTGTCTTATATTCTGGTCAAAAAGAAATTTTTCTTTCTGGATAATGGACTTGCAGGTGTTCCGTGCAGGCTTGTAGACTTGTTTCATTTCCGGACATGGATGCAATTGGTAGGCGCGAAAAGCAGACTCTTTCGCTTTTATAGCTTGTTTGCATTTATCGTTAAACCAGGAGCGATCATACTGTTGTTGAGATCTGCTGTAAGAATACGGAATGTGTTCACGCATGCCAAGATTTAGTATGTTACTAAATTCTAATGTGCATTCATCAACATCCCTCGAAGCAAAACAGACCGACCAATCAATTTCTCTAAGATACTTATTGAGACTTTCCAAATCAGCATTCTTATAGTGCCAAAGATGCCTACTTGTAGGTGGAGCAGTTGGGCGGCACAGGTTTGAGGTGGTAAATTGAGCCGTGATTAAACAATGGTCTGAATTTCAGAGAGGGGAACCGACTGAGATGGAATATTTGTCCGGATGAGATGTTAGAAACAAGTCAAGTAAATTAGCTTTATCTCCAGATGTATCAGGAATTCGCGTTGGTGCATCCACTAGCTGTTATGTTTAAATAACGACGATTTTTGAAACTTGTCCATTCATCAAGTGTCAAACTTAATAATGAATTCTCTTTTTTGTACAAATTTATTCTTTTTATATTTAGTTTCCAATTTTACTAATTCATAATAATCGTGTACGAGTTTCATAACATTGGTTTTGTTCTTAGGCAACTGAAAGCCACGGGCATTCAAACTTTCCCTTATAAATGAACTTTTACAAATACCAGAAATTGAAAATCCATCCAAAGCACATAATCTAGCTACTATTTCAGCCATAGATTGTCGTTTAATATAGTTAAAGATTGTAGGTTGAATTTTAGAAATCTTCGAAGATGCTGGACTTGCTTCCAAGTTGGCTTAATTTTCTTTACGTTTTATTGCCTTTTCTGGATGAACTGCTGAAAGATGACGAACTAACCCACTGGTGGATGATCCTTCGCATCAGATATTTTCTGAGCAGTATTTGCAAACCGCCTTTTCACAACTTTCATCCCTTTTGAAATGGTTCCAAACTTCCGATGAATTCTTTTTAAACATGGTCTGATAACAAAAAAACTTTTAAATATAAATATATGAATGATTAATGAATGAATACAGATTTTATTGCTTACCAATTATTTCAAAAGAAAATAAACTACACAAAATGAATTCACAATAATAAATGAATAGCACTAAAAAAGCTGTTTTAAAAATATATGCAAAAACTTCTGTACCTACGCCTACTACGTAAAAAAATATTCTATGATTTAACGTTTTTTCATGTTTTAAAATATGATCCCAATAATCACTATGGAAACGTTTGGTATTTTATCTAAAATGACAAACTTGAGTAAATTATTTTTATACTGTTTTATAATGGTGAAATCCTGGCAATCGGGATTATAAAAATCCAGAAATTTCCCAGGATTTTGCGCTCGAGAAATCCCTTTGGGTACGGAACCCTAAAAATGAGGTCTATACATTTGGACTTCTATTGAACACCTATAAGCATAGAAACATATTTTTCTGCAAAATTCTGCCAAACTCATAATCTCTGAATAACTTATTTATGGGAAAATTTTAAATTAAGTTAAATTAAGTACAAATTTTCTCGCTAAGATAAGTATAAAAAAATCGTAAAAAAAGGAGTGCCTCTCCGTCAGGAAGGAGCACTCTAGCTGCATTTATAAAATCAATGTAAAGCACTCGCGCGATAAGTTGCCAAACTGGGATTAATGCCAAAATCAGAGTAAAACATTTTCCAGGACGAAAGTTTCATCAGCTTTCCTTCTTTCTAGTTTGATAATGGACTAAGCGCATGCTACAGGAAAATGTTTCTTTTTATTTCATTAGTTTTTGGCAAAATCACTCTTTCACTTTAAGTGCATACACAGAATTTTCGTGTGAAAACAACTTTAACGTCCCCCCCCCCCCCCCATCCAGCTACACAAAATATTGCTTCATGCTCAGCTGCACAATATACAGAGAGGTCCATGTTCTGATGATTTTCTCTGCTCTACTAAGTGCCTCTATCAAAACAAGCAGCTTTGGTCGTAACTTTATACTTGAATGGACGTCAGGATTGTTTCTCAACGTTTTGATGCCTTTGACCAAGTATAGTAATATGGTATGCATGTACTACAAGGGTAAGCACCTGGTCCTTAGAAGTTGTCTAGTTCTATGGCAGATGTTGAAAATCTTCAAGTAGAACTGACAAAATGTGCTGAAAATATGTAATTGGAATTTCCCAGATGAAGCGTTCAAAAGGAATATTTTGGTTTGGGAATACGACAGACAGTCGACAGGTAATTATTTTTTATACCAAGTACCTACAGGTTTTTTTTTTTTAATGAAATGTATAGGGCGGGATGTAGGAATGTACGTATGTAGGTATATTGATTGCTTTTCATGGAAAAACATCAAAGGATATTACCAGAGATGAACTTGACAACTATAACCAATTAAACGTTGATAAGAAATTTTATTGAGATCAAATACAAAGGAAACGTTTCGATGATCAAAGACGAGCTTCATTTGCTTTTTATATTCTGGATGAAATCATAGGGTAAAGGTAGGAACTAAGTTTGCTTTTCCGTTTGTAACGCATAGAAATAATACTGCTAGAGCAAAATGGATTGAACACCCACGCGTAATATTAAATGTGATTTTGTTATTTGCATATACGTCTAACTCGAGTCCGCGTTCACTTAGACAGCTGAAATTTTGCACACGGGCTTAAAAAAAAGGTTAAGGTACGTTCGAAAATGAAACAAATCGGACAACTTCATCGTGGGATTGCCATTCAAAAATTTCGTGTTTAATTATATATTTGGACAGAGGCTAAGAACGAGTTAAAGTAGATAGCTGTCATTTTGTATACAAGGTGTTTTCATAAAAATAGTAAATATAATTTCAACAATTAAAAAATCTAGAACTGGTCTAAAAGACCAATTCTTATGATACCCTAGATGAATGTATGTATGTAATTTTGTATGGTCACCTCTCTGTACAAATTTGATTTTTGAATTATAACCAGTTTCATAGGATTGCATATTCTGAAGAACTTTTCAGTATAATAAAAACGTCTAACAAGGAGAGGGTCCCTACTCGTCATCATCGATTTCGTCCAAATTCACAGTATAAGTAGGGCTTGGATAAAAATGAAAATGACGCAAGCGGGAACTCCAGATGAGCAAACGAAACCGAAATAATTCCGAATGTAGGTGAACTCGATGTTAAAATTAACACTTTTTGAAAAATTTTGTTAATTACCATTTTGCGGGTATATTCGCAACATATAAGCCACTTTCTTTCGGTTACAATTATCTGTAATCTGTTATCTTTCATATACAGAAATCTTACCCCAATTAGTTTAGGAGAATTTTGCTAATGCCTTTCAACTTACGTTAATTAGCAGCATATACTGTAAAGCTTGCACCTTTATCTCTCGACGAAATTCCAACCGAATTTCAAAATTCTTTTTGCTAAGTTCATTGTGAGCTTTTTATGATTTTTCGAAACTATTACGAAACCCGTTCGGCAAGGGTTACAGAGTGGTAACCCGTGGTGTGTTACTTATATATTATTATAATAAAAATAAAAATAAAATAATTTTCCAGGAGTGGGGGTATTTATTTTATAATCTACCATCTGTGTAGGATATTCGTACACAATCTCATAAAATGGGATAAAAAGATCAATGTCAAAACGTCATTTATATACACCAATGGAAAAAAGTTTCTCATTTCTCGAATTCAGGTGTTCTGCGGGAGATGGGGTAAATATTATCCGATTTGCAAAATTCCTTTTGCTAAGATTCTGTGATTTTTTTCTGTTTTTTTAAACATATTTTCCCCTCCCCCTCTGATTAGCTGCGAAATTTAATGTTCGACGGCGAAAATTCTATCTGTAAAATTCATTTCGAAATGTTTTTCTGCAACTTATCGATTAATCCATTTTTTTGTTTTTTCATGGATGCGCTTTTACTAAGAGATTATCCGTACAAAATTTTAGGAAGATCGGATGTCATGTAACTATTTAAAAAAAAAACAATGAAATGACACTTACGGAATCGAAAATCTACATACCTTTTCTGTGGTTGGCGTTTTACCCGAATGAACTTGGCACTTTCGTTCAAATTCTCTTGCAATTTAACCGCGACAACTTCCGCGGATGCATATTTGAGCATTTTCCAAGGGGTAAGCCTACAAAACCCCGGGCTCCTCTACATTATGAATTATTTCGGGGTCGTTTGGTCATCTGGAGTTCCCGCTTGCGTCACTTTCATTTTCATTCAAGCCCTACTTATACTGTGAATTTGAACCAAATCGGTGATGACGAGTAAGGACCCTCTCCTTGTAAGACTGATCATTTTCATAGTATACGTAAAAATCCTAAAGTTTTGTATGGCAAAACCAAGAAGGGGTTGCTTGATTTAGTGTATTTTTGAAATTATATTTACTATTTTTATGACAACATTATGTACAAAATTTCATCTCTCGACGTTGATGCGTTCTCAGGCAGTGTCCAAATATGTAGTGAAAAGCGAAATGTTTGTCTGGCAACTCTACGAAAGAGTTACATTGTCTCATTTTCGAACTTTTACTTTTAAAGACCGCGTGCAAAATTTCAGATATGCAGGCGCACGAGCTCTCGTGCTATTGTGCGTAAAGACAGACAGACAGACGGACGGACGTACGGACAGAGGTACATGCAAAAAACAAAATAATATTTAATATTATGCGTAAATGTTCAATCCATTTTGAAGTCGAAATTCGGATTTGGCGTATGGTGGGAGTACATCAGAACACTATAAAAGTGCAAGCAGACCACTCTTTCGTGATCGAGACATTTAGTTGTTTAGATCAAGTTCCTAGGGCCTTCCCAATATTTCCGGCCTTGCGTTGAAACGCATTATTGGCTGGGCTCTGGACTGCCAAGCATTTCCATTTTGTTATGTTTGTAGCTTTGAGTTGAAAGGCATTCTTGGCTGGGCTCTGGAGCGCAAAGAAATTTCCATTTTATCTACTTCTCTTGCCTCACCTTGAGAGGTACTCTTAGCTGGACTTTGGACCGCTAAACAATCATCTGTTTTCCTCCCCCTCTCTTTCCCCACGTTGTGAGGTATTCTTATCTGGGGTTTGGACCGCTAAGCTATCATATTTTCCTCTCCCTCTCTTGTCTCACGTTGAGAGGTATTCTTAGCTGGGCTTTGGACCGCTAAACAATCATCTGTTTTCCTCCCTCTCTCTTGTCACACTTTGAAAGATATTCTTTGCTGGGGTTAGGACAGCTAACCAATCACATTTTCCTCTCCCTCTCTTATCACGCGTTGAGTGGTATTCTTAGCTGGACTTTAGACCGCTAAGCAATCATCTTTTTTCCTTTCCCTCTTTTACCCCACGTTGAGAGGAATTCTTATCAGGGGTTTGTACCGCTAAGCAATCACATTTTCCTCTCCCTCTTTTGTCTCTCGTTAAGAGGTACTCTTAGCTGGGCTTTGGACCACTAAGCAATCACATTTTCCTCCCCTCTTTTGCCTCACGTTGAGAGGTATTCTTGCTGGGCTTTGGAACGGTTGGCAATCATATATTTTTCTTCTTCATTTCCTGCCTAGCGTTGTAAGGCATTCTTGGCTGGGCTTTGGACCGAAAAGCATATTCTTGTGTAATTCGTAAGTTCCTTGTTATTATTAACATTTAATTTTTGTATCTCAGACCCGAATTTTATTAATAATTAGTTATATAACGCATTTCAGACCTAAATCATTGTACATAATAGAAGTGGAACAATAAATTCCTACAAGAGGAGATTCATCTTTTATTTATTGACTTGTTCCCTTACAGATAATTGCGTATCAGAGCCAAGACAGTTCAAATACTTGTTGATAATGAAAAGTAATGAGAAAATATCCTCAGTATTCAATTTTTTTCTTTCCTTAAATTTTTCACTCTGAATTGTTTTATACTTGAGATGGTCTCCTAGGAAGCTAATTGTCCAAGACCAAGTTATTCTAAAAAAGATTTAAGCCAAGAACCTTTTGATTGATAGAGTTCATTGTCAACCACTGATACGCTGAAATAATTTTTTGTAAATTTTCCATCAAGAATGTTGAGTGAAAGATGTCCTTTGGCATGTATTGAATTATAGACTAATTGACGTTGAATTTATTCGTTGAAGTTTATATTTAATGATTTATGTTTTTTCAAACGTGCACACAGTTAGAAGCATGTTCGTGAATTCGAGATTTCATTGCCAAACACGAACTATTTTCTTCATAAACATGTGAAGGATAGACCTGCAGATACCCACCACAAAATTTCTAAACTAAAAACTGTGATCTAACTAACTGCCGAAACTCAGGTGTTACTGATGTGTCTGTTATAAAAATGTAATATGTAAAATTTTAATTTTTCGTACTCTGCCTTAAGTCTTATTTACTAGATCTGAGCTTTCTGTACTGCTACATATATTTTCAAGAGTCCCACAAGGTTCTTTACGTGGGCCCCTTCTTTATACTCTATATATTATAAGGTCTCCATCTACACTACAAGAGAGAAAGTTTATACATATATGTATGCTAATAACGACCAAATTTATATTTGCAGACCTGACCTAACCCAATGAAGGATGCAATGGTCTAAAAATAGAATCGTGCTCAACTCTTAATGGTTTTTTTTATTGTAATTAAATTTAATTAAATATCGAATCTTTTTTAAGCCGTGATCACATCGAGCGCTGTGTGATGCTGCGCGATACGGTGCTGTGCAGTAAAATATAGTGTTCACATCAGAGATGGTGGATTTTTTTACTCAAATGAGCTCTAGTTCCGATTTAGAAATTCTGTTATTAGTAGCTCTGGTTGAAGAAAAGCGGAGAAAAGTGATGAGGATCGATTCTACGAATACTTAATGCCAAAAGCCGAATTTGACGAATTTCATGGACTTATTGCGACTAAATAAGAAATCTTGCTGCCAGGAGCATCGGCAAAATTGTACTTTTTAGAAATCTCCAAAATCACCGGGCGGAAACTATTTTCCCGCGCCGCGTCTGATGTGACTAGTAGATTTATTTTTGTAGAAAGAATCGCGCAACGGCAACAGCAGCATGAAGCGCCGCTCTTATATGCCACTCACTTAAATCTAGGATACCTTTACTTTTATCGAGCCAAGCTAAAATTCTGAGTCTTGGAAATTACTAATTTTTGTACATTTATATCAGTTCTGGTATGAACCTAACTGTAGACATATCTCTCCGCTCCTAAGTAGATCTACATCTCTATCATGATCGTCGCTCCTTTATCATTAGATCACAAATGGACTATTAAAACAAATAAAAATGGCATGATGCCATTTGCATGGCTTACCAACAACGCTCGAAATACATTCCAAAGGCTTTATAAGCCCAATGATTCAATCTATTATATAATATATTATATAGCTAAGTAACCTACCTAGATAAGCAACCTACCTAGCTAAGCGGCCTACCTACCATATCTGTCTGCCTAGCTAAGCTAAATTCCTATCTAAGCTACTTACCCAGCTAAACTACCTACCTAGCTAAGCTACCTACCTAGCTAAGCTACCTACCTAGCTAAGCTACCTACCTAGCTAAGCTACCTACCTAGCTAAGCTACCTACCTAGCTAAGCTACCTACCTAGCTAAGCTACCTACCTAGCTAAGCTACCTACCTAGCTAAGCTACCTACCTAGCTAAGCTACCTATCTAGCTAAGCAACCTACCTAGCTAAGCAACCTATCTAGCTAAGCTGCCTACCTACCTAATCTGCCTACCTAGCTAAGCTACCTATCTAGCTAAGCAACCTACCTAGCTAAGCAACCTATCTAGCTAAGCTGCCTACCTACCTAATCTGCCTACCTAGCTAAGCTACCTATCTAGCTAAGCAACCTACCTAGCTAAGCAACCTTCCTAGCTAAGCAACCTACCTAGCTAAGCAACCTACCTATCTAAGCAACCTACCTATCTAAGCTACCTACCTAGCTAAGCTACCAACCTAGCTAAGCCACATACCTAGCTAAGCCACCTACCTAGCTAAGCCACCTAGATAGCTAAGCTACCAACCTAGCTAAACCACCTCACCTAGCTAAGCTACCTACCTAGCTAAGCTACCTACTTAGCTAAGCTACCTACTTAGCTAAACTACCTACTTAGCTAAACTACCTACTTAGCTAAGCTACCTACTTAGCTAAGCTACCTACTTAGCTAAGCTACCTACTTAGCTAAGCTACCTACTTAGCTAAGCTACCTACTTAGCTAAGCTACCTACTTAGCTAAGCTACCTACCTAGTTAAGCTACCTACCAAGCTAATTTATTTATATAATGGAACGGAAGTCAAAACATATAAGATTCAAGAAGAAGTGACAAGTTATACCAAACAAAAAAACAAAAGGACCATAAAGTCAAAAATGAAAGAAAATATAAAAAATACAAACAAAGCAGCGTGACGTCAAAGTGTATTCATCTTCATCATTACCGTGCAGCCTTCGGAGACATATTTTAGTAGAAGAAAATTTTTGTTTGTTGAAAGAGACCAAAAAGAGATAAAATCGTAAAAGAAATTTCTTTCATGATCAACTGATGGATATCACTCCTAACCTTATTGGCAAAAATTTATACAAGTGTTAAAAGGGCTCAATTATAAAGGCACGTGGGCCTACAAATAAAAAAATATCAAGCCAAATTACATTAGAAAAATTTATTAACTCTCTGTTCATTTCAGAATTTTTCATAAAACATTTATTTGATGGAGATATAAAAATAAAACCAGGCCAAGGAAAGTGCCTTTTGTGGAATTTCAATAATTAATTTCAAATTATTAAATCACTGAAATTGATAAATCTTGGAAGAATGGCAGACAGCCTTGTTCAATACTTGACATTCCAGTTCGTTAGCTTTTCTTATCCTATGCTTGACTACCTTTAATATGCTAATTAGCATAAATAACTAAAGCTCGGATCATCTAGAACTCTCACACTGGGTAAATTCGTGCAGAGCGAATATTTGTCTTTGTCATTACTATTGATTCTCTTTGAAGGTAAAAGTTCATAAATGTTTTTAGCTGTAGACAGTCCAACCCACCCACGAAGCTTTAAAAATGGCAAATAATTCCCCGGTATTATTCGACAAAACGGATAAGAATCCAATCTTATTTTGAAAGCTAAGTAAAATCCTTAAAATCTCTTTTGATTGTTTTTTTTTCTTCTTTCTAATTTTTTATTTATACATAAATCATTGAAATATTTTCTGAATGTTATCTAGATACCTACAAGTCTACGAGACAAGTACTTTTCTCCTGTCATTTATGATCATTTGATTAATGTGAATAGAAAACCCTTTGCCATTTAGCTACATCATTAATATCTAGTGTTACCGAATAGGGGAGTAGGGGTAAAATAGATAAAATATCTCTCTAAAGCTCATCCGAATGACATTAAATTGGCTGCAGGTTTCGGTATGCTTTATACGTTGGATGATGAAGGGTTTATTTTGCTATTCATATGGATGATAACTCAATAAATTATGCATAACCTAGAAAATTCGTATTTTAATAGAGATATATTTTGTTTTAGTGTTTACTGAAACGCATTTAATTAGATTTTGAGGTTTTTTGTATGTTGAATTATAAAATACAAAATATCCGGTGTAGGTACATAATTAATATTGAGTAAAATGAAATTTTAAATAATCAGGCTAGCGGTTAGCAAATATTTGATAAAGCCTAGAATAATAAATTAAAACCGGATGGATGGGTTAGAGTAGAATAAATTGGAGGAATTGTAACATCACTTTGAAATATTGCACATATATTTTTGTGTGCGCTTCATTTAGATTGTGGAATTTCTGAGAGTCCTTTTTTAAGCTCAACTAGAATAAAATTCAAAATTAAACTATTGTTCGAAATTATAATTATAATTCGGCATTAATATTGCGACGATGACGTTCATATACCTACCACATATTTTCATGATTCTATATGAGTTGAGGCCCAAGCTTCATTTGCTAGCACCCACATAAATTATTGAAGTAAGTACATTGCGATGCTATAAAATGAGAGAGATATATCACTCGGAAATTGGAACTACATAGGTATTCCATGGTGTTTTGGCAAGAAATAATTTAATAACACAATTTTCTCTCTGGTATCCCACCTGTAAGGTATTATTTTATTCCATAGAGTGTTATTGATTTTTTATCTGTTATGAATAATAACTTTCCACAAAATGTAGTGTGTTGCAGGCAGACCTGCCAGCGATTTAGCATGCGGCAATATTGGTATCTATGTGCACGACACATCTGCATATACATCGACAGTTAGGCAGCCATCTAGGCGCTGGAAATAAATAAAATTTGGTGCAATTATGCGAGACCAGCCTTGATAAATTGATTACACGGAACAAGAGAACCCTATGTTGGTTACCTGGTCACATGAATATCCCAGGCAATGAAATGGCTGATAAATCAGCGAAAAAGGGTTCTGAAATGGATAGCTCGCTCCTCAGCGACAATGAGCATCTCAATCGGAGATTTGAAAGTAGAGATCATCAGGGGCGCCTATCGAAAGGCAATCCTTTGGTGGACCAGCAAAGAAATCTGCCATTATGCAAAGCAAATGTGGCCTGCATATGACAGAACAAGGACAAGAGAACTTCTTAATCGTATAGTAGAAAAAATACCATGAATCTAGTAGGGGTCATTACGGGTCACGAGCCCCATAGGAGACTATACTAGAAGACTTAGAATAGCGGCGAACGATTTCTGCAGGAACTGTAAGGATTCGGAGGAAATCTAATACGTCCAATACGTACTTTGTGAATACCCCGCTATGATGAATAAAAGAAGTAGGCTTTTAGATAGATAGTTTTTTCAAGTCTGTGGAAGCTGCAAGGTAAAGAGTTCAGCTATATCCTGAGATTCCTAAGAGAAACAGGATGAACCTAGGGTGGTTTTAAAGGATATCCCATGAGGTTAAGGGGCATAATGAACCGGAGGCAGACTAGCCTAATAGCGGCACAACCTAACCTAACCCAACCTAGCTTTCAATAAAAGTGTAGTTGCAAGTATAGTAGAATGTTATTCTCAACACCAGTAAATACATTTGAGAAGTCTAACACCACTAGAATCCGCATATTATACTCTTCTAGCCCAGCGTGAAACGGAAGCATTTCAGATGCATTCCGAAAACATTCTGTGAAAGGTATGGAAATGGAAGCAATACCCTCTGATACCCAGTCCATTTCATTTAATGTATTAATGTCCTACGACGGGAAGGTATATTAGGTGGTTAATTATTAACTTGCACACCTTACCTCTGAATGAGCTGTAAAGTGAAAGGAAGCGTTCCTTTTTAATTATTTGTAAGGTGAAAAGAGTGATGCTTTTAAATTCAGTGGAAGCCATTTCTGAATAGTGAAAACGGAACCAGTAAGCATGAATTTTCCGAAAGGTTAGAAAGAACCTTTCGATTTAGATGGTGTTGGTGGAGGGAATTCCTCCTCTTATTTTCACTGAGAGTTAAAGGAAAAATATTTTCTTGCTTTCTTAGAAACATACAAAAATATGCAATGCTTTTCTAGAATATAAAATTAAAAATGCCTCGACGATGCGTCTACTTGGCACTTGATGACGTGCCCAAATGGAATGCCAGCAATGCCTCGCTCCATACAAAATTTCCGTTGCCTCGACCCGATGAATGGAAGGCAACAATTTTTTCTAAGAAATTTCTTCCTTTGAATTTTTATGCATTGGCCGAGAACGAGAGCAGTGCCTCGCTCAAATATAAAACCAACAATGCCTCGACCTGATGTAAGGAAGGCCGCAATTTTTTCTTAGAAATTTACTGGACATTTTTCCCTTATAATTTATACGCACTTTTGGAGAGCGACAACAATTTTTATGAGCGTAGACGCGTAGCCAAGCAATAAGTAATTTTTTGCTTCTTTGCTCGATAACATCAATGTCGATCTCAGGGTGGACATTAACGACTCATAACGAGATACGCCTTCTCGTGCAGAGATTGTAGAAATAGATGCCGACCCAAGCGATTCTGTCACGGGTGAATTGACTGACTGAGAGTGAGCTTGCAGCTTGAGTCAGATTTAAAGGAATGGGAGTAAGAGTGCATGATGTGTTACTATTTCTTCTGATGGGAACTTATTAACTGATCTTCCTTTCTTCTGAAAAAAGTTGCCAATGGTCTTATCAATCTTCCGCTTTACACTTTCACTACTATTTCTACCTCCATCGTTAGCTAATACAGTAAGTTTGTCCTTCTGCTACAAATTAAATAACACTACTTGAATTAATACGAAAGTAGGGTAAATGTACCTATTACCGGCCAACTAACACTATTTTTTAATCGATCCTTTGTATAATGGTGGAGTTTGCTTTGGTGAAACATGTTATATTGTAAATGAATAAGTATACTTCTCTTTTATCTATTTCTGTGATTTTCGTTGTATATTTACTTTTTAAAACATTATTCTAATCAAATAGTATACAAAACATCACTTTCGTTAGTTTCCGGGCACGAAAATTCTATTTCCGGCCAACAGCGCGTCTATTACCGGCCAGAAGATAAAATCAATTATTTTTCAAAATGCAAAGAAAAGACTAAAATTAAAAGTATCAAAATAGGGTAAACTACCCAATTTCGAGCCCCCTGGCCTTATTCGAGCCCCATCCTGATTCTTCTTCTTTATCTAAGCCGATTGATAGAAATCTACTATAAAGCCATGCGTGTATACATAGCTGAAAGCTCTTAGAATTTCTTTTTGATGGACTCATCGCTTACAGCAATCGGAATTCAGCAGTTGTGCAATCTCCAAAGTGATTACTTCGCTGTGCGGGTGTTTTCTTAATAATTTTACCTAAGAAGGCCGTTTTCATATCCCACAATTTTTACCGTTCTTTATATTAAAAAGGTAAGTTTGATATTTTTTATGATTATAAATCAGTTGAATTGCATTTAGATGTGCTTTTAGAGATTTAAAATTGTAATTTACATAGAATTAATTGGGGGCTCAAAACTGGATAGATATATTCACATTTTCTTAATTCGAGCTGGGGGCTCGAATTAGGAATTTCTTTCTAAAAGTGGTCGGTCCAATTACGAGCCTACGCTTAATCACTCCTTTTGAAGGCAATTTTATTTAAATTATTTCATCATTATGTCAGAATCAGATTGTATAAAAAATGTCTAAAAGGAAATCTTATACCGAAGAAGACATGAAAGTGGCCCTGAATCGTATTGAAGAAGGACTTTCAATACATAAGGCCTCAAAGTTATTTAATATTCCTCGAGGAACCATTCAAAATCGACTGCATGGAAGAAATAAGAGAAATGTTAGAGGTCCTCCTTCCATTCTCTCTGGCGAAGAAGAAAAATTAGTTGTTTCATGGCTGCTCTCAAATCAGGAAAAAGGATTTCCTCGACGAAAACAAGACATCCAAGTTGTCGTCAAAGAGTTTCTTGATACTGCGCCAAGAAAAAACCCTTTTAACGATAATATGCCCGGAGAAAAATGGTATAAGTCCTTCCTCAAGCGCCACCCAAATCTATCTGTAAGAACACCAGAGGCAATAACTGACGCCAGTTCAAAGGTATCTGAAAGGGACATAAGAGGCTGGTTTGGAAATATAAAGAGCTACCTCGAAAGAAAGGGATATCAGGACATAATGAAAGATCCCGAACGTATTTTTAATGGTGACGAAACTAATTTTCTTTTATGTCCTAAAATCGGAAAAGTGTTAGCTGGAAAAGGTAATGTATTAGAACAACATGTTATTAGTCAATACCATTGTACGTTTTTTTACCTTAGGCTCCCGTAATGTCTACGAAACGGACCATGGTCAAGCTAAAGAGAATTTAACCGTGATGTTTTCTTTTTCTGCATCTGGGTACGTCGTTCCACCTATGATAGTTTATCCCTATAAAAGGATGAAACAAGACATCATAGATAATTTGCCGGACGGCATCAAATGGCAGAAGTCTGACTCTGGGTGGATGACAACGGAAGTTTTTTGTTTTTATGTGGAACATGTGTTTAGTGACGATTTGAGGAAGAAAAACATAACTTTTCCCGTTATTTTTTTCGTTGATGGTCATAAAACCCATATGACTTATCAGTTGGCAAACTTGTGTGATAAGCTGCATATTATTCTAATATGTTTGTACCCCAACTCTACACGAATACTTCAGCCAGCAGATGTTTCAATTTTTAGACCACTGAAAATTGGTTGGCAGAAGTCTGTAAATAACTGGCGACGCAACTGTATGGAGGCAAAAATCACTAAAGCCCAATTTGCACCCATCCTGAAGACTCTTATTGATACTTGTATTAAATCTGAGACGATAAGAAACGGCTTTAGAACATGTGGTCTATATCCATTTAATGCTGATGCAATCGATTATTCCAAATGTTTGGGCAGAAGCTCAAACAGAACAATTACGGAAAATGAAGCAAATGCAGAAAATCAGTTACAAATAACTGAACACTCTATTAATCTTCAACGCTTCCGAAAAATTGTAGGTGAAGTCAAAATGTTACAGCTTGAAAATTTTGAAACTTCTCCTTGTACTTATTCAGAGGATTTTATTAAGTTGTTTGAAGTTTACAAGGATCTTAAAATAACAAGTCAAGAACAGCACCCAACAGTAAGAAATTTTATATTCATTCCAAATGCAAATAAGTTAGTAAGTTTATATTTCAGCCGGAAGCAACCAGCGGGGTTTGTATTACGCATCAAGGAAATGAAAGCCTTATTTTTGAATACGACCAATTTGAAGCAATGGCTCAAAATGCTGAGGTAATTAGTTAATTTCGCTCTATAAGTAGGTTACTACTTACTTTGTTACAGATTCTAGATGAATTCAATATAATGGATATGTCTATGGTCTATGCTAATAATAATAACGTGGCAATTTCCAACTTTCTTACTGTTCCTGAAACACCAATTCGGAAAGGAATCAGGCACACTGAAAGAAAAACTTTCATCATTTCTTCTACCCCGTTTAGAGAAGCAGAGGAAGATAAAAGAGAAAAAAAGGCTGCGGAGCAAAAACTAAAAGAAGAACGAAAAATAAAAAGAGAAAATAACAAAGAAAGGAAAGAGGAAATCAAAAAAACTCGGGCGAAAAATAAAATGCAGCGGAATGAAAAAGCTAGATTCCTTTTAAAACAAAGGCAAGAAAAAACACAAACAAAAGAGACTGTGAGAAATACAACTAAATTAAAGTGTTCAAGAGTTTCAAACGAAAAAACAAATGCTTCTACACAGCGAGCAAAAAGAATTTTCAATAAAAATAAACAATATGACCTGAGAAAACCTAATGCCGTTATGCTGTTAGCAGCTGTGGCGGAATAATTAATCAAGCTGTTATTCTCATTTCTTCTTATTTTTATTATATTTTTTTTCCTTTGAAAGTCCTGTTTTTTTTTTGTTTATTTACATACATAGATAGATCTACTATAATTTATTTTATTACCCGTTTTGTTTTATTTGTATGATAGGTATGTAAATTTACTTGAATTAAATACCTATCTATTTCGTTTTAAAATTCTGTTTCTTTACTCCAAGAATTGGTTTTGCTTCAAATATCGGGGGCTCGAAATAGGAGGATTTGCACGGCTCGAAACTAGCCAAAAGGGGGCTCGTATCTGGATGATAGCGCATATTTCAGTTAATTTCTTATTATAACAATTCTACTAATATAAATTACTGTTGTTCGATCAAAAACAATACCTTATTTCACAACCTATCTTAAATAACTTACTTACTTATTAACAGAAGAATACACTAATTGCACTAAATCACAGAAAAGTAAAAAGCTCTTAAGGGGGCTCGAAACTGGGTGGTTTACCCTATATTATTCAGTAAAAACAAGTTCATTTTCTTAAAGTAAAACACGAAAAAATATAGGAATTCAGTTGATTAAAAGATATTTTCTTAAACAGGGCATAAATATATATATGTAAATATCCTTATTGCTATATTTTTTTTTAAACAAAAATAAGGCAAGCAGGTAAATTTATTTTAGATAGTCTTGCCGATAAAAAGTAGAATTGAAGGCTACTTCAACGTTGTTGAACTCCGTACATTTTAGGACATTTGCCGCAGCCAATGTTCTTCAACCAGTGGCGGTTCGTGGGATTCAGAAGAAGGGAAGCCATACATTTTATGTAAATTATAGCTCCGCTTTTCAGACTATTTCATTGTTACTATAAGTAATTATACATGTATCAAAGTCAATGATGTCAATAATACACAATATAAATATTCACATTTATTCTTGCCCTTGAAAGAGAGGAAGCCATTATCATCATTAAATAAATCAGCGATGCAATCATATCTTTCATTTAATCCATTCACAGCAAATACTGCCTGCCCCATAATTAAGCAAATACAAAAATTTCACTTAATATCCTCTTTCACAACGTACGCAAAAAATCTAATCATCTAATTCATTCTTTTCAATTCAATTACCATTATTATTGTACTTAGGTAGGTATACTCGTTCGCCGGAATACTCAAATAAAAGCAAGAATTCTACATTCTCTCGCAATTAAACAGAAACGTACGTAATATTATAGATAGTCAATATCTTATTTTTGCACAATATGAATAAAATATGTTTAAAAAAAATTTATAATAAAAAGCATTCAAATATTTATAGTCAAACGAGATAATATAATTTTAAAATACTGTTATTGTGTGGATTCAGTTTTGCAATGAAACTTTTCTTGGGTGAAAGAAAAAATATTTTTTTACTTAGCCTATAATTTATTTATGAAAGTTATTTATTTAAAAAGTTTTTTTAATATACATATTTTATTTTCTAATCATTACATTTTTGCTAAAAACTCATATAGCAGGACATACAGTACGTTTACATGAATACTTGAGTACTTGGCTTGAAATCCACTTGAAGCTCAGGTAGGGCGGTTGATTGAATTAATTCCAATTACTTGAGTTGAATTTTTCTTCAATTTAATATTCCAATTACTTAAATTGAAATTTACGCATTGAATGAGCGTTTTCATTATATTTTGATTACTTCAAGCATACTTCAAGAATACTTCAAGTATTCATGTAAACGTACTGATAATTTATCTAATATATGCATATTAACTCGCATCTACATTCTTTTGCGAATGTTGTGATGTAATTTTTTACCACTGCGGTAAGTATAGTTTAGAAGATTATCGCATTTGAATGTAAATACTTCTATGTAAAAACGTTTTACACGAAAAAACTGGAAAATTTATTTCATATCAAAACCCTTCGGTTAATCATATAAAATTTAAATGTTCACATGAAATATGTAAAATATTATGCTGAAGCATTTAAAAGAAAAATTAGCAACCCGCGAGAACTTATGTACACACCCGTTTGTACACAAATTCGAAAATCACGCATTTTAAAGATATCCGGGTGAAAAAAGTCGGTTATAAAATTTCTTACACAACAAAAGAAAATATGCCATTTAATAAATCTCAGCAAAAGCTTCAATGTGGTATTACACACGGCCAAAGTTGGACAACGCCATGAGTGTAGTTACCACCCTCCCCCCAAACCCCCAAAAACGTAAAAAATTAAGCCCACTGACTAATTCTAAAACAAAAAATCCCATGTAAATCCATCCACGTTTACTATTCTAAAACTATTCGTAAAATTTCGCA
Organism: Dioctria linearis; assembly: GCA_963930735.1. NCBI lineage: Eukaryota > Metazoa > Arthropoda > Insecta > Diptera > Asilidae > Dioctria > Dioctria linearis. The sequence continues at coordinate 30,970,214 of OZ005740.1, read as the reverse complement.
ATATTCGTCACGAAGGTCGGTCAGAAGTTATTTAAAAAAAGCTACGAATTTGTTAACATCTGGCAGCATTTAAATAAATCGAGAACAAGACCGACACCCACCCGCACCTGCATATACTCCAGAAATTAACAATGAAAGTTACTATCAGGGGGTGTAAATCAATTGCCAAACGCTACGCTGCGGCCAGCGTAACATAGCAATGTACGGATGCAAACTCTTGAGTGAATATGAGTCTAAAAAGTTAAATGTATTTAACTTTTTACATTGGCTTTGTTGTTGTAAATACGCTGTAGGGATTTCAGCGTCTGCGATGCCAGTGGAAACGGTGTTTGATTCTAATGCCGTTCCATCTATACCAGGCGAATATTATGTAGCTTGCTTGACAAGCCAAATCGGGGTGGATCTGGTGTTGGGTGGAATGATGGTGGGTGGGTCATACGCTACATTTTGGACAGCGTACCATACAGAATGTTAGTAGCGATATAATGACATTGGGCTGGGTGGTATGTTCTTAGTTTATAGGAGAAAATTGGGCGGTACTTATAAAATATTTCAGGTTGTATCTAGTGATGCCAGAGGAGTAAGCTTCTTTGAATTTTATACATTTTTTTAAAATATTCTAAGAGTACTTTAAAGCAAAATGTTGTTTGGACTTTTTTATTATCTCAAGGGAAGCAGTGCTTCCTTTGCTTCGAATGAGGAACCGCCCCTGTCTTCAACTCATCATTTTCTACGTCACTTATCAGTTCATCGTCACACTTCGCGCGTTTTTGAATTGTCTTTGGCCGTTTCTTTAATTTTTTTAATTCTTGCTTTTCCCTTTTCATCAATCTCTCTTTTCTTCTCTTCTTAGTAGCTTCAAGCTTTTCTTTCTTTTTATTTTCGTTCGTAACAATAATTTTTCTCCAAAACTTCCAATATTGCACTTGGCATTTTCTGACCTTTCTTTCTCTTTTGTTTGGAAAAAATATGTTTGCTGGAAGGAATGGACAAATGCTTATTCACACTCGGGGAACATTCTCTTGAATACAGCCTGTTTTGAAGAGAAGGAGTACTAGAACGCGACGCAATCCGACTAGTTCACAGTGTTGGTGACCCAAGGTATGCACTACTTTTCGATGTTGACGCCTTAGGACTTGCATGTTTTTTGGTGAAGATGTTAAAATCGGTGATACAGATTCCGAGATAGGACCAGCAGACAAATTCGCCTCACATGTTTGGACCAGTGAAGCACTGGGAAGTTTCACACATCTGAAAACTGCTGTCCAAAACATTTTGCATTTCGAAGTCATACACTCCGGAGTCGAGGCCTTTAAAAGCGTCTAAAACGGTTCGATCAGATATCGGATATTCGTCCACATTAGTACCACTTTGGTTTTTTCAATTTCTTCCAATAACATGTCTACATTTATATTCCTTAGCCGTAAATTTGGCCCAATATATTTGATGACTTTTGCAGCAGCATCATAGCGATCTGAACCTTCTTCAGGTGGTACGTTCTCTCTTATTTCTTCGGCAATGAAATCTCGTACACACTTTGTGTAATCAATGTCATCTGGGTTTACTGGATATAATCCGCATTTTCTAAAGCCATTACGAATAGTTTCTGGAAGTGTTACCATTCTTAACACAGTTGTTTTTGGTAGAGAACAGAATGTTAGTTTCGTTACATTTCAACACTTCCTGTAGACCTTTGCCAAGTTGACACAGTTTTTCTCTACACTGACTTTAACGGTCTGAATACGCTTACATCGGCATAATGCATATAGCTGTATAATGTACGTTATGTTGGGTGGTAAGGCATATAAGATAGTTTCATTATCATGACAATATCGGCTTAACTCCAATGTTAAATGAGATTTATGTTCGTCTACAAATAATTTAATTGGTCTTTGAACTTTATTATCTTTCAGCCATTTAACTAACCCATTAGCAACGTTATCAAAAAATATGTTTCCGTTCATCCATCAACAATCGAACAATCCTAGGTACCAATTGGATGGAATGCTGTTAATCACATCTTTGAGTGGGGAAAACTACGTAAGGTGTAATGACCTCTCCGTTTACGTTGAAGGTAAATAACACGGTAATAGTATCTTTTCATTACCTGGCTTGATGTCGTATACGTTGCGGTATCCTTTTAAAGCCAATACCCGTCCAGTTTTAAGACATAAGCTGAACCCAGTTTCACACCCATTTAAAATTCTTCTGGGATCATTTAGTATGTTTTCAGCTTCTATTGATTTCGAATAATGTTTCAATTGTTCGAACCATGATCTAACTGACGCCTCTGTAATCACAGCCCTCTCCTTGGTGATGCATTCCGGTATACGCTGCACAATTTCAGGATGTCTTTTTACAAATGAATCGAACCATGTTCTGCCTGGTCATCCATTCTTAAGTTTTCCGGCAATCGTCCTTTATTATCTTCTGTACTGTGTCCAGTAGACCTTCTCTCTTAATGGGAAACCCACATTTGGTCAAGTTGATACACCATTTCACTATTTGTTCTTCTTCTAAATGAGTAAGGATAGTAGATGGGCCAGGAGTCGAAATCTCTTCAGGAAGTTTTCCACTTAGCTTATCCTGTAGTGTAGTTCTACGCACCCCGAATTTTCTGCTACCTTCCCTTATTGACCTTCCCTATATCCGAATGCTATCTAAAGCTGTTTTTAGACTATCTTCCATGTATGATCTCGATTTTGAAGACATCATGTTGAAAGAAAAACAAATCATCTAACAACTGCCTTCCAACTACGAAATTTGTACTGTGGCCGTAAATAAATACTTCCAAGCAAAAGCTGCGTTAGATACAGGCCACAACTTTAATTCATTTGTAAAATGACGACACAACTCCAAAAAGCATTTATTTCATATTTTACTTTATAATTTAAATGACTGTAATGTAAACTACTACAATAGCCTGGTGTTTATTTAATTAAAAAAAAACTTTTCGTTATCCTGTCAAGATGATATCTTTGAAAGAAAGTGTCTCTCAAAGAACGCGTCGTTTCCAAGGGATTTTATTATAACGTTAATTTTATATATCAAGTAATTTCGTTAATTAATAAAATAACCTTCCGATTTTCTAAAAAAATATTCATTATAATAAGTTATTTTCCTTCTTTAAATTATTGGCCGGTATATAATTCAATGAAATCTAGACTCCGGCCATTTGTGGCTGGTTATTAAAAATTCAGCAGAAAACTGTTTCAAAAACCGGCCAGGATAATTTTGCTATTACTACGTAATTTTTCGTTACTTTCCGACCAATTTATTAACTGTACACGTATTTCATATAGAAATATACACCTAAATAACTTATTTTTGAATTAAAATGCTACTTAATGCAAAAAAAGTCGCGCGTCACTTAAGCACAATTAAGACGATAAGCTCACTTCCGCGCATTGCAAAGGGTAGACTTGAAATAAAATGTAAACTGCACTCTCAGGAGTGCGTAATATATTGTGAAACCTTTTGTAGTACTTAGACAACAATCCAGTTATTTTAAGGAGACATTTCAAAGGATCATAATGTGTAAGTTGATGGATTTATTTTGGTACTTTTGCTAGCGTGGCCGGGAACTAGTGATGGCCGGTAATAGGTGCGTTTACCTACAAGGAGAGCAACCCCAACCACCGCAGAGGAAAGTGAATGAATTTTACTTTTATAGTTTTGCCGTAAAAATTCTGAAGAAAAATTGTAGAATCAAATTTAGTGTATAAAATTAGTGTAGGTATAAAAAATTTTAGTGTATAAAAATTCGAAAGAAAAATTTTCAAGTAAATTTCTAAGAACAAAATGTGCCAAAATGCCAACGCTCTTAAATATCTTTAGCGACCAAGATCAGCCAAGGCACTAGGCACGTGAATCATTATAACTCTTTGGAACCATGGTCGGCCACCGCTAGTGCATAAAAGACAAAGAACTAGAGAAAAAATTTCAAATATTTCTAAGAAAACTGAAGGTGCCCTTGTCCGAAAGAGTGAACTACCAGAATCAATCCACCAATTCGATTGGACCGTTGTCGGTGAATATTTATTCATTAAAATTCTTAAGAACAATTTGCAAGTATATTTCTAAGAAAAATTTAATGCTTCTTTACGAACGTAAAAATTTTCAACAACTCAGGCCTGAATCAGTATCGCTATGAAAAATCAAAATCAGCTATACGTTGACGATTACATGGAACTAGGGGTTCTACTGGAAGAACCCTAAATCAAAACTAGTTAAGTCAGTTTGTATGCTTCTATTGCGAGCTCCCCACCAAGTTGTCCTGTCATTGATTGTATGTCGGAAAATCAGATAGGTAAAAAATAATTTATGATCGCTGACCAATTTCTTGGAAACAATAGAACTTTCAAATCTCTAAATTGTGTACTTTTTCATGAGTAAACGGTGCAACAAAAATATAAAAGCATCATAATAACCGGGCTGCTAAGCATTGCGTGCCTATTTCTAAATAATCAAACACTAAAATAAATATGGAATTATAAATTATAAATATAATTGAATAAATACACATTACTAAGGCCATGAAATTGTACGAAATAAGAATATAAATAAAAGAATTGCGTAAAAGACTCGAGGCTGCCGTAAATAATATAAATGTCGAGGAATTTGACTTTGAAGCTATCCGTACATCACCACACCTAACGTTAGAGATTACAGCATCTTTTTGATTTGCTTGTGATAACAAAATTCTCAAAGATATAAGCCAAATTGAGTATTAACGTCGTAGTATGATGTAATTTTACTAACATAACATCGTTGCTGGATGTGAATTTTTCTTTGGGTGAGTCATAAATTTGGCAACAAAGCTAAAAAAAACGAGTGAGTAGCCTTTATATCGAGAAAAGTAATTATAGTCCCAAAAGGGCTATACTTCTTGCAATTATATTTCTTAGACATAATATAAATATAGATGTCGCCAGTGGTGGTGATAAAAACACAAATTCATATTTAATTAAGCGGGCATAAGTCCAATGACCTAAATTTATGTCATAAAATCTTGTTTACCTTTCTCCTTTCGAGGGCGAATAGGAATTACCTATGGCAGGAAATTTACGCACTAAATTAATTTACCTATGTCAACATGCTGCAAGGATAGATTTTTATGTTTTTTTTTTGTGTGAATCGATATTTTCTGTTATACGTGATACGCACCACCTACCCTAAGATTTCCTATTTTTGTTTTATGGATAAAGAAGCAATTCAATAATCCTCAGATTTCTTCTTCTTCCTTACATCCTTCCCGTCCCATAACCGGAGTTCCAAATATATACATAACGCCAGATAGCTTGGATTCTTTGTTTCTTACCAACCGAACCATGTTTCCCTGTTTTACCTTTCAGTCAGTAAGAGATAAAATCTTTTTTTTTTATGTCAGTCATCGACATTTTCTCTGTTATTCAGAAACGGAGTAGTTTTTTTTTTCTTTCTTTCAAATACTCGACTCTCAAGAAGAGTGTTGAAAGAATCTCGACAAGTTGTAAAAGAGGTTTAATTAGTCGGGCTTGAGTTTACTTTACGCCAAAGGAATGCATGTTCTGTCAAAGGACCTGAGTTAGTGTACTTGTATACTAGTAAACTGTCAGACTGCAAACGGAAATATAACGATGGCATTTAGAACCTGTCGAAAGGACTGCCTCTGCTTGCCATCAATAATCCACACACAAATAGAAAGACTTCAACAGAAAAAGCTACGCAGCTAGAGCAGTTGATGCTATTTGTTTTATTAATGGAAATTTAATTTCTTCTTAAAAGGGATTCATTCAATAAGGAATGATAAGATCAAAGTTGAAAAGGCCTACTACGAGGTGATGTACAGGGTGTTTCATACAATTTTTGGGCTTTTAGGCGTAATGATATTATTAAAGGAAGTCTATAATTAAATAAAAGCATTTTATTGAAGTACAATTGATTTTCTTTTAAGTATAGCTGTAAACAGGTTTTTCTTTTGTGCCATTTTTAACTTTAATTTTTAGAAGCTAAATTGAATGAGAATTTTTATACTTTTTTCTATCAATTGAAAATTAGATTTTAAGCTTTTTTTTGGGCCTGTGATTCCTAATTAACATTTCATAAAAACTAATTACTAAACAAGAATTCTGCAAATTGAACGTCTATTTACGGCATGTCGTTATTTTCAAGGAGTTGATGTAAGTTGGTAAGAAAAAATGATTTTCACTGGGAATGCCTGGTTTATTTCATTGGAATTTATCTCAGTTTGAGATAATTTGATTATGATCGTAAAAATTACTTCAGCTCATGCACATTTTGTAACCTCAATTCACGAATTTCGTTCACTTCTTGCCTTATATTGTCAATTCAATTCTAGTTGATCTATAGGCAGAAACACATCCAAGCAAGCCTCAGGCCTGGCCTCTCTCAGGCTTCTTCGCAGCTCGCCTCAAGGCTTGCCTCAGAGAAATGAAAACAAAATGACACCACCGAGCTCGGTACTGTCATTGTAATTTTGATGGTATTTGCGACAATTCTTTTACATTCTGGGCAGATATAATTTATTATCGGTTTTCAAAAATGTTGATCATAAATTTCAAGTGATCCTTAAGTGGCAAATATCTCGTTTAACAAAGCAAAATTAAAGAAAAAAAGAAATCTGTTGACAGAAGTAGGCCTGAGAGAGAAAAATATTCAACATTGAGCAAAGCGCGCTTTGCGGTTAGGCCTTGAGGCTAGCTGCTGGCTTGGTTTTGTGTTGCATCATTTAAAAACCAGTGTCGGAAATTTTGACAGCACCTCGAGGAAGCCTCGAGGCCTGGATGTGTTTCTGCCATATAGTAACTTGAGGGATATTTCCGAGTAGAGCTGAATATTGAATCCGGATTTGCTAATATCTGGATATCCAGATCTGCAAGGTTACTGATACCTGAAATCCGAATCTGAACCATCCGAACTGAGACCCGAATTATCCGGATCTGAATCCGTACGATCCGGTTCTGAATCCAAATTATCCGGATCTGAATCCGAATTATCCGGATCTGAATCCGAAATATCCGGATCTGAATCCGAATTATCCGGATCTGAATCCGAATTATCCGAATCTGGATCCGAATTATCCGTATCTTGATCCATACTATCCGGATATGGACTCAAATTATCCACATCCAGACTAAGCAAAAGAGGTTCGAAAATTTCATTTAGATGGCATTGCTAAGGAAAATATGAATTTCATGTTATTTTCATTTACATTCTAGGATCCTGATTTGAGGAATCGGATTCTAATTATTCTGGATAATCCGAATTGCAAATTATCCGAGTGATTTATAATAATTAAGGTAGATCCCCTTTCTTTCCTTTTTACTGCAGTTAACTCATTTGTATGTCTAAATTTTGTGGACGATCAGCAGTGGCTTTCTTTAACTAGTATCGCTGTTGCCACCAAAAGATTATGGGATTATTTTGTATTAGTAGAACAAAGAAAAAAAAATTCTTAGCAACCAAAAAAGCTATTAAGGCTTATGCGCATGTCAAATTTACACCAAACTGAAACCAACACTTCTGTGAGATACCAAAAAGGATCAGACGGTAACAGCAAAGCGCCCTTCCTGTGATGATGCAGGGGATAGCCTGAAGTAAGCACAGAATTTCGAGAAGCAATCAAACACTGTTCGAAAGCCACTCTCCATCGACGAACCTTTATCAACAGTGTACCCAAAAGATCCATATTGAATGAATTGATATGCACATTGCGTCTTTAGCCAAGTGGGGCCCTGGACACTTCAGGATATTTGGGCCCGCTAACAGAAATTATTTTCTAAAATACGCATTATCACTATCGTCAATTTCATTAGGCTCTAATGTTAATGCGCGTATTAAATGACGTGACAGCAACGTGACTTTTTGGTTCGTGCCGCTAGTAACTTTTGGGTGACGAAGCTATCTCCGCGCCTTTAAGTTTATATGAATGAACATGCAATGGCAACATATTTGTCGCTGCTTGACTGCCCTTGTTTTGCGAAACGTTATAGAGCTAGGAAAAAACTGACGAGCTTTTGTTTGTTAAATGTCTGCTGCAACTATAGCGTGAAGGGAACATATAAATAATGAAGTATTAATACAAGAAGTACAAATCAGACCACCCTATACAATAAAAATGAAATTTTTAAGGAATACTCTGATAACGATTTGAAGATGAAATGTGAGGCATGTGAGGTTTATAGACCTTAGAGTTATAGCAAATCTCTCTTTGAGTTCAATTGATGTTCGCATCATAATGGTACTTTAATAAGTTATAGCAGTCCTTCGCTCCAAATTGGAGGAGCCCAATAGCGTTGATAGTATCTATAACCTTATGACATACACATATCACAGCTCCCTCCTTTGATGAATGGTGATATAAAACATGAGTTTTTCGGTGACAGCCCACGGCAACAGGTCGCGACAATGACCAAGAAGTTGTCGGACAAAAAGTCTCCAGTGCGGGTTAGTCCTAACATGAGCCAACAGTATGAAAATTTTCGCTGGTTACCAAATAAATGATGAGTGAAAGTGTACCATGAAAAAATGACGACAGTTTAAAAAATACTGCGGCTGCAAACACAGTCACTATGAGTTGCTTTGTATGAAAATTTGTTGCCATATATACGAAATTTGAATAAATCCCACGGTCTACTTTCAGTAGCTAAACTCTAACAGCTAAGCTAAATTGTAATAGGTTGCCTTATTGGTAGAATTGATCATCGGTTAGGATATTATCGCAGTGGCTAGACGGCTCCATGGATCGCGGGGCTATGGGGCCATGCATAAAGATGACGCTGGATATGTAACTGGTCCAGGTGAAGAATAAATTATTAAGATCAGTCCAATCATGATTTCACCACGACGGTTATTTCCTAAATGAATCCTTTGGAACTGAGTAAATTTATTGTCCGTTTCGTTCCGTTGCATGAAATCCCGAAGAAACCTAAGAGGTAGATCGTTTCGTGATACGAAATGCGACGATGATCAGAGATATTTTGCTACAAAAACATATACTACCTGCAGAAAAACTGGACTTTCCTAGTGGGAGTGTCAGTTTGTTGCTGCAGAGAGCCCCAAAGATGGTGAAAGCAGTTTCATCATCCATATCCTTATGACACTTCAGTCCTTATCTTAATGAGGACACAAAAGAGACTTAGTTTTATGGTTAGAAAACCATTAGGTAACCATTGACAAAACCTATATTTTACAAAGATTGTTCCAAATTTGAAAAAGCACCGGAGCAGGCGGTTTCTGTGAGGAGCTTCATATGAAAATTACCATAAACTTTGAAAACCATGTCACGGTTTTCCAGTCGGAAGTAAAGGCCATTCTGGAAGCGGCAAGGCATCTTCTTAACTCAGCTACCGAGAATAAGGAAACTATCTGCTCGGATAGCCAATCAACTGTCGTGGCCTTGTCATAATCCTTTACAACCTCTAAGCTAGTTTTGGAGTGTAAAACTAGCCTCTCGAAATACCAGGGTACTCGTGCTCGGATAGCCAATCAACTGTCGTGGCCTAGTCATAATCCTTTACAACCTCTAAGCTAGCTTTGGAGTGTAAAACTAGCCTCTCGAAATACCAGGGTCCTCGTGCTTTGGGTTGCCAGTCACAGCGATATCGGAGGGAACGAAAGGGGTAAGAGCTAGTTTGTCTTCGTGCAGCCTCGGAGGCATCCTCCTCCATGATCGGCATCGTACTAAAACACCTTACCACCGCTAGTATTTCGGTTTGGACCAATCGACAACTTGGTTAGATGACCTTTGGGGTCATACCACGAGGAACTGTGGAGTAAGCCAACCCAAATTGAACGACAACCTATTGAAATTAAACAAGCCAACCCTGAGTACTCTAGTGTAAATTCTTACTGGGCACTCCTTTCTCAGGATAGGGATTTTCGATGATCCTGTATGCAAAGGATGCGAGGAGGAGTCCCAATTAGTGACTCACTTTCTTTGTTACTCTTCGGAACTCTCAGGAAAGACATACAGATTTCATGGCTCACATCTCCTAGACGAGCTACTTGAATCCGGTAAGGAGCCAATACTGAATTTCATAAGGGCGTCCGGTTGGGACCTATTCTATATATATCTGGAGAGTGAACAATGGACCTTGTTGAGGCCTACGTTCCGGGGATCCTGTTCGAGATCTCAACCTTTTTCAATCCATCCTTGGTTAGAAAAGTATTTTTCGATTTTTTTAAGAGAAATACGCCTATAAGAGAGGCAGCAAGCTATCCATACCAATGCTAAAGGTAGGTGATCTTCAGTATGCAGAACACAGACCTGGCCCCAATTAAAGAACTACAGGCTCATAACAACACGGTTCAAGAGCTAGACTAATAAAAATACAGGCTTTTTCATGGTTAAATGGATGGGTAAGCTAAAAGCCTACATTATGAGGTTATAGGAAAAAAAATTATTTTTATTATTAATTTTACCTATAAGGATCATCTAGGCGTCGGTAACCAGAAAGTCCGAGGAGTTATCGTTTCCCTCCGATGAAATCATGGCATTGGTATATCAGCGATAGACCATATAATTTGAGATAGCACAAACACTTATGCAAAAGGGGCAATAAGCCTACTTTTACAATAGTGAATGAGAACGAAATTTTAGACGTAACCCTATTCACGAACTCGCAAAATTTTGTAGTGCATAGCTGGAGGATGTCCAAGGAAATATCCCTATTTGACAACACCTGGATAATCCTTGATGTTAGTATAAGTAATATGTTTACTACTAAGCCCTTTAAGACCTTTAAAATAGTATTACCAAATTAAAATGGATAAATTTCTACGAGGTAATCAATAATAGGATGGTAATGAAAAATGTGGCATTTTTTTTTAGGATATGCGATTCTGAAAGTGCTTATAGTCCTCAGGTGTTTTATTTTCCAAGTATCTCTCCTTTTATGAAGAATATGTGATAGGGAAGGTGACCACCTCTCCTGAACAACTTTTCACTTAGGTGATTGATCGTTTGAACATTGAGACACCCTGCATGCATATGTATATGTAAATTTTTCATTAAATTTTTAAAGCCCCGATTTTCTTAAAACATTTGACACACACACACACACACACTCACACTGACTTACAAACAAACGAAAGATTTTAATAAAGTGCACATTCAACTCTTCGAGTGTACTCTCTTGTGTGAACTTATAAAAAGAGAAATTTTCTTTGAAGTAAATACAAAAAGAAAAACATGCTTTCACTGAACAAAGACATGAAGAATTTCCTTCTTCTTTAGAAAGAAGTAAAAAAGAAAAACGACGACGACGTATTAAATTCCTTGATAATATATTTTTTTATCCTATTTGGACGATTCATACTGTTATTTACATGACGCACACACAATCCAGACTTGGGGGTACATGTAAAGCTTGAAATCTTATTTGTGTCACCAACCTACCTTCGTTCGTTATTAGATAGCCCTCAAGTAGTAATTCATACAGTTCTAAGAGGCTTTAATCTTTTTTTTTTCTTTTCTTGTTCATCTAAGGGTTTCGAAAATGTCAACAAATTTCTATGAGGGAGTGGGATATTCACCAAAGTGTAAAGTTAAAATAAAGAACGTATTATAGCTTTTGTTTTAAGAGTTAATTTCAATTATTTTCGAAATAATAAAGACATAATAAATATATTAGAAAAATAGAAAAAATCGAAAGAGAAAGAAATGACTGTTTGTGGAAAGATAAAAAAAAGAGTTCGACACAATCAGCTTAGTAATTTGCAAAATACAATTACGTTATAAGTTGCTTAAATTAACTGACAGAAGTGGCACTCTGTGCATGTGAGAGAGGGGGGGGGGGTCCCTTCCAAAGACGTGCAACCTGTACAAAGTTAGATCCCTCAAAAGGATGTCAACCTGAACAAAGTTAGATCCCGCAAAAGGATGGATGAATTAAAACGTGGAATCAGAAGTTTTTACGACTTCTCAGGGACTGCAGAAAATTGATTTTACCAAAAAGATTCTCTGGCTTACATTGACGAATAAAAGATTATGTCGGAAAATCAGTGCCTTACCCTTTAAGACGAATCTAGAGTACAACTCGCTCGTACGTCGCTCGCTTGAGATGGACCATCTGTGTGTTCTTACCCTGCTTGATTTCTCCAAGGCATCTGCTTGAAAAGTTGACCTCAAACTTCCTTTTCATCCTTCTGCTGTATCCTTAATCCGCAGCTTTCTCTCCAAACGATTGCAGCGGGTTAAGGTAAAGGATTGTATGTCCGGTGTTTTGCCTCTAAATTGTGGTGTCCCTCAAGGCTCTATTCTCGGCCCTTTGCTCTTCAGCCTGTATATAAATGACCTCCGAAATGTTGTTGTGAACTATAAAATTCTTTTGTATGCCGATGATGTGCAAGTGTATCTCAGTCGACCAATAGGACTGGCGGAGGATTACATTGATATATTGATTATATTGAATTCCGACTTGCGCAGTATTGCACACTGCACTGATAGCAATCTTTTATTGCTTAATGCTGGAAAGTCGCAGTGCATTGCCTTCTATCGCAGAGTAGTTGAGGTATCTGATCTTCCACCTGTATTTTTAAATAACACAGTTTTACCATTTTCGAGTCGTGTAAAAAATCTTGGAATTTTCCTCAATTCCAGAATGCGATGCTGTGATCATGTCAATAATATGACTGGTAAAATTTATGGTGGGCTTCCTCGGCTGTGGTTATCTTCGGGAACCTTGTCTACGAACACACGTACGATGCTAATCAAATCTTTGATTCTCCCGTACTTTTCCTATGGCAGTCTCCTTTTCCCGCACTTGTGTTCATCCTGTTCTACTAAGCTAAATGTGGCGTTCAACGACTGCACAAGATTCGTCTTCTGCTTAAGGAGATTCGATTATATCTCGCAACATCGTAATCATCAACTTGGTTGCTCCTTAAATCTATATCTTTTACGTAAGCTTCTGGCATCTCTTCATAAGCTCATCTACTCTAAAGAGCCAAGTTATTTGTTTAATAATTTGGCATTTTTAAACTCCTTCAGGCGGTTCGACTTGCTTATACCAAATTTTCAATATTCAGTAATGGAGAATTCTTACTTTGTTCGTGCTGTTCGAGCTTGGAATAATTTACCATCCGAAATTCAGCGTACGAGCTCGATTCGGGGGTTTATGGAGCGAATAAACCGCTGCAGCACTGTTGTGGGATAGACTTTTGGGTGTGTTTTAGGTGGTCTTGGCTCTGTGTTTTCTAGTTATTAGTTGTTACATATTTGTATTTATAATCTGATGTTTTAGATTAAGTACTTCGTACTTTTATATTAATATTTACTTGTTTTTATTTATTCTTTTTGCCGCTTTGTTTTTGTACTAAAAAAAGAAATTTGTATTCTTATAGTATACTTTACCACGAATAAACTTATTCTATTCTATTCTAACTCAGGATCGATTACCTGTACGGAGAGATATGAGCAGAATGACGAAAACCGAAAGCAAACAGTTGTTGAAAGCAATCTCAAGCTTTCGATTGCTAACCAAGTCTAGTCTCATATATATATTAAAAATACCAAAATCAAAAAGAGGCACCAAAAGTATCTTAAGCAGTCTCAAACACAAATCAACGGGAAGTACATTTGCAGACAGCCAGAGTCTCCTAAGCCCACCATAAATTTTACTTACCATAGACTAGATATGCTCACTGCACCTCAAACGATAATTAACCGTGTACTATGTGCATCAGCGGATGACAAATGAGCTCGGAGGTGCGGACACTCGCTTCCAAAAGTTCTGTCCAAATCTCCTAGATAGAAGGCTTTCAAGTTCCGTGCGCCCTCACGGATATCTTGAGATTCTTATAGCTATGTAGTTTCGTGAGAAAGTCAAAGTTTTTACTCAAGTTCTCGTAAGCAGAGCCATGTCTTTATAGTTCTGCAATTAACCGGTCGATAATGAGGTTGAAAACGGTAACTCTGAGTCGGTCTGTGCGATAGTGAAGTGCGATTTCGATATCGTTCCCTGTTACATCATGAATTGAGAATTTGTCGCCCTACTCTACCTATTGACGCTGTATGCCGAAATAATAAAGTGAATTAAATTTTTGTTTTTTTAATGTCCGGTGTCGTATGTCCTCCATACCATTTTGGCACCTGGCTGGGTCCCCCTACAAGATTGGGCCCTTAGGCAACTGCCTAGTTTGCCTAGGAAGATGTTTTCCGATGCATATCCATGTATAAAAAATAATAAGTAAGTAATAATAATAATAATCTCTGCAGGTTAATAATGTAAATCGATTTGTGTAAAATTATAATTTATATGTTTCTGTCAAAAATTCATTATTTGCACTGAATGTGTAAAATTACACGCAATGTGTAAAATTACACTAAACAAATGTTCACAGTGGGGCAATATTTTACAAGCTACCAATACAATTATACTTAGAATAGTGAATATAAATTTCAGTTAGAGAAACTATGACTGATTATACATTTTTTCACGTCTAATTATTGGAAGAAAAAATACTGAGAGTAGTTATCAACATGAGCCTATCCCAACAAAATTGTAGAGTTAATTTTCTTTTTTCATTTCTTCAAAATCATTGTGCGAATAAAGTTAAGTTCAATCAAAATAAATGTTTTGTTAAAATTAGTATATACTTCCTTAAACAGAGAACGCGAATAAGTTTGATTTAATTTTACACAAGAGAAAACCGGATCGATAAAAACCATAAAACTCCCTCCCATCGGTAGCAATATAAATCAAAAAGTATAATGAATCCCCAAAAAATTTTGACCTACCGCCACAAGCCTATCCTTGAAGAGACTTGAAATTGTCTTCGGATCTTACTTTAAAATAACATCGGCCGTTATCGTCTTTTCAAGAAATGATTTCGATTTAAATTCCTCGGTAATTGATGAAAGTCGACTTCGGTTACTTAAATAAAATTAATACTTCCGAGAATATGGAGGTGCTCGCCCCATCACGTGGCTTCTATACCGCATAAAACGTTTGTTATATAACGGAAACTCATAAGCGCGTTTAGAAAATGAAAACCAGAAGAGGAAACCACACTCCCACACACAGTAAAGCAGAGGAAAATGTTGCGAAGATTCAGCGCCTAATTGAATTCCTTCTGCTGTTATAGGGGGAGATGATTCTACGTTCCACAGTGAATATTATGGTTGCAGCTTGCTTTCAAGAAGGCTTTTAGAGCAAACAAGGATGTCGGTAATAATGGGAACATAACAGCTTTTCTTCAACTTTTACGATATCGATTCTAAGGGTGTTGTGAATGTTAAGAATAATAGCGCTTTTCTGTAGGAGAGTATAAATTTGCATGAAGAAGAATAATCAGAAAATTTTGCGGCCATTTCGACCTAATACCAGATAGACACACACTTTTTGTGTTAAATTAGCTGTGAATCCTGAAAATCTTGATTCGATTGAGTGAACAATCGAAAACCAATTCACAAATGAAAATCGTTGTCCCCGGTCGTTGGTAAAATGGAGAAAATTATAAGGACACAACACACACACTATGTTCTATGTAGGTAGTAGATACTCACTTGATAAACATGCAAATTCCGGTCGCTTGGGTGGCACGGCTTATTCCTTTCCATGAGGCCATCATTGTGTACTTCTGTTTTGCGGTGAGCGGAAGTCTAGGATCGGGAGCAGCAGGTGGTGGAGGTTCACTTGGTCCTAAGACATTTCCACCATCTGACTTAGGGCTGCTTGCTAATTTTCCCAACTCACAGCCCATTGGTGTGAATATTTTTTTTTATTTTATTTTATTTTATTTTTTTTTTATGTTAATTGGGGAGAGGGCGAAGGGAGGATCACTAGCACACAAAAATTTAATACGAAATAGCTACACGAATTTCGGGATGCTATAATATTCTACACATACACACATATACACAAGAAGAGCCACTTCACATAGAACTTAATAATAGGCCGTTCGTTTGTGGAGTATCCTTTATGATGACTACGCGGTGAATTCGACTGGTGAATCCATAGAAAAATCCACTAGTAAACTCAAATTTACGCACAATAAGAATTGCCTCACAAGTGGTTATGTACTCTGCTCTCCTCATTGAATTCTTCGAAGCTCGTCGAATGGTAATCCAATTTGCATATTTGAAGGCGAATTTGAGCAAGAATTTCGGTAGCTTCATATCCTTGCCATTGTTTCTGCTTTAGATGTGTGTGTCCTGTTCCTTATGTTTTCCTGAAAAGAAAATTTCAATGTTAATAGAATCAGGAGTTTTCTTTTTTTTTTACAACATACAAATTTTTTTCTGTTTGTTTTAACTTAAGTTTAAAGTAAAATAAAAAAAAAAAACATTGTTGTTACAGAATAATATCCTTCAATGGATGGGATGGGAACGTATGCAGCTGAGTAAAAAATCATAAATATTTTGTTAACTGTTGTAATTTAATTTTATGTAGCTCTGAGGTGTTCAAATTATTCTGCTTTTCTAAAACCTCTATAATAACTGCAAAATATTCGCAACAGGAGTAAAAAAAATTACAGAACACAGCTAACCCTACATTTTCAATAACAGCAGCAACGTTAGCCATATAATCCAAAATTTGTTGCAAACTTTTCCAACAATGCCAACTTTCTAATGTGATATACCTAGTAGATGTGATAACTTGAAGGAATTAAAATTACATTTAAAAAGCATATTTTCACCACCATAATAAGTATGGCCGCTTTTGAGATTAAGGGCAGGGGCTGGAGTTTATAATGACAGACCCAAAAGCCGCGTCTACACATAACAAACATTTCCCAAATGTTTCAGAAACATTTGAAAAACATTTGTCAAGCATTTGTAAAACGTTTGTCAAACATTTTCCAAACGTTTATCAAACATTTATCAAACATTTGTCAAACATTTGTGTAATGTTTGATGGTTGTGGACGCAAATAGTTTTGAATTCTTAAAAATGTTCCAATTTAATCAAAATGAAATGGAAAACATTACAAACAAGTTTTTACAGTACTTTCAGTCAGTTTTCAACAGCTGTGGATAGTGAAACTGAAGTTTTTAACACTAAACCTACCAGAGCGGTCAAATGACCGCTTTTGAGATTTTGATCAAAATTGTTAAATTCCAGTTTTTCATTTTTCTTGAACTTACTGCATGACTTTTTTTTATAATATATAGTTAGTTAAATTTTCAATATCTATATCTCTACTTCTTTCATTTTTCCTGATAATCATATGTACTATACCGTTATCTACCGTGAGCGGTCTTTTGACCGCTGGAAAATATATAAAATCTTATAAAGTTATCTGCATTGAAATCTCCGTCTTACTACTAATTTTAAGTTTTCCAAGAAAATGTCACCCGATTGTGTTTTAGGAACACGCCATGTGCTTATGTTCAGTTTGTTTTATGCTGGGTACAGAGCACCGGCTGGTGGTAAGCCACGAGGGAAAATAGCGTTCATTCTAATTCAGTCAGTAGCTCTGTACGCGGAATTACAAATATTTGCAACGTGATTAGTTCTATTTATAATAATAATAGGCTACAAATTTTGGGTAATAAATAAATAAATAAAAATAGTTAGTAGTAATTTTTATATTTTATTATTAGTGGATTATTCAAACTCAAACTCGAAAATTTATTTCTAAAATGTCAAGACAAAGGAAATTCTTGCAAGAAATAAATGATATAAGCGAGCTGTTATCTGAAATCGATGAAGGAGAGAATTCTGAGAATGAAGATGGTATATTTGAAAATAATAATGATCTATTGGACACTGAATCTGTGCTATTATTCGACACGGATAACGAGGAAGAAAACATAGTGAATACGCGTAGGTGACAAAAAAGAATGAGATTATTATCTAGTTCCGAAGACGAATGTGGAGAGAACGATCAGAATATTGAAACTTCAGTTGATGGAACTGTTTGGCAAGAAATTCAAGAAGGTTCTGAACCTGGAAGATCCCCGCTTCATACTATTTTCAGAGAAATATCAGAGCCAACGGGATATGCGAAAAACGATATTATGAAGGGCAAAGTGAGGAGCGCATTTTCGTTGATACTTGACTATCGCATTATGAATCATATAAAAATGTGCACGGAATCAGAAGCACGTCGAGTTTTAGGATCCGAATGGAGTCTAACTTCAGCGGATTTACATGCTTTTATTGCAATTTTATATGCACGTGGAGCATATGAAACAAGAAATTTGAATGTTTCATATTTATGGAATAAGAAATGGGGTCCTGCATTTCTTCACGAACAATGAGCAGAAATCGTTTCACAGAAATTATGCGATTTATTCGTTGTGATAGAAGAAGTGAGCGGAGCCAGCGTTTGCAGAGTGACAAATTTGCTCTCATCTCGAAGATATGGGATACATTTATAGAAAATAGCCAAAACTGCTACAAACCAGGAGGAGCAAATATTACTGTTGACTGTTGTTAAAGCAAACCAAAAAAAAAAAAAGGTAAATATATACCTGAAACTATTGCTTTTTATAATAACACTAAATTTGGTGTGGATATGACGGATCAAATGGCTAGAAAGTACAGCATAAAATCTAAATCTTGTAGATGGCATGTCCAAGTATTTTTCAACATTCTTGATTTAGCTGCGATAAATGCTTGGATTTTATATAAGCAAACAACTGGAGAAAGGATATCGCGACAAGAATTTTTATTTCAGTTGGCAGAGGAACTTGCCACCGAATACCGAGATTTACAGGAAAAAAAAAACAAAAAAAATGAATAGAACTTCAGCAGACTCCACTACAGTTTCTGAAAGACGAAAGACTTGTCAAATTGGATTTTGCAAAAAAAAATAAAACCATATACATATGCTTTATATGTAAAAAATATGTTTGTGGAAAATGTTCACGGGAGAGACCTACCATCTGTAAAAAGTGCAACGACGAATAAATTTCCTCTTAATTTGAATAACAATATCTATGTAAATTACTGAATTAAAATATAATTTTATAGCCTTCTTTCTACAAATGTATATACCTACCTAAAATTAAAAAAAAAATGTTTTCTAATTAATACATGACAATTATTTTGTGTCTTATTGCCCCTGCTAAATTCTGTATTATTTATAATCAATTGGAAAAAAACATAACATTTATTTGAAAAGCGGTCATTTGACCGCCATCGGTAGAAACAGGTATATATAAAATGCCGGTAGGTTTAGTGTTAATAATAAAGTTTTAATCATGAATAAGAAATGGGACAAGCTAAATATAATAGAATAATTAGATTCTTGCAAAATTTCGCAGAGCGGAAAGATCGCCAATTTATTATTCAATAACTCGCAACTTGTAATATTCTGTCTAAAAATTTCCTGCTCCACCATCTCCTTTTCAAAAATTTTCTTCAAACGTACGGCAAACATGATGAAAAATGCTGCAATGCACGTTACTTCGCTCGGAGAATACATAATTAAAAGTGAACATTTGGAAAACGTTTTTCATACAAATATCTTATCAAATATTTGTCAAACATTTGGCAAACATATGACAAATATTTATCAAACATTTGCCAACTGCCTATAAATTGTTTATCAAATGTTTGACAAATGTTTTTTTGCCAAAGTTTGTTATGTGTGGATGTACCTAAATTCAATATACATGCCAGCGTCAACGCAACCAACACTGTTTACCAAGCAGAATTTCACGGCATTGAATTCTGAGTCAGGGAAAATATCAATGGAGGATATAGGAACCACAGTATCTACATATATATCCTTTTTGTCAGGAAAGCCGCAATATTGATTATCAGATCGAACCATTTGGAATTAAATCTAGCATAGGACTGTCTGCAAGAGCTAATGAATCTAGCGCACTCAAAAGTAGTTACTGTATGATTTGGGTGCCTAGACTGGACATATCAATAATGCAGTTTCCGATAAAGCAAACCAACTAGTCAATAAAGTACCAAAATGTAGCCTGACTAACCTGATACCTTTCTACGGGATCCTGACCATGGCAGGTAAAAAAAGATTATCGGAGTAGTTAACAATCTAAGCTGAACTGTACTGGAGGGAAAATAAGGGTTAGAGACAATCAAAACTTTTTCTGAAAAATAACTCCAAAAGACGAAAATTGCCAAACTTTTATAATTGAACAGGCATCAAGCCAGACGAATCACACGCCCACTGACCATGGGAATCATCAACTCTCTAGAGACAGCATGTGTATATTATGCGAAGACTAAGAGGAAACTGCAGAGCACGTTCTTTAAAATTGCGAACTGAAGACTAAAACTACTTGGACAATACTTCTTGTAACCAACAGAACTAATGTCCAGCTCATTGAAGTAAATTCTGGAGTTCGTCGAAATAACTCCACTCAATTGGCTTTAAAAATGAAGGAATTAATCGAAGTGAGTAAGACGTACAATCGCTCTAACTACATAATCTAATCTAATTTGGCCTTTTTTAATTACGAATTTTTAGAACAGCCTACATATATTATGAAACTCAAACCTTTGTGGTATGACAATACTACGAAGGAGTTGACAAATTTTTCCCTTTATAAAAAATTCATCTTATTTATTTCATGAAATTACTCTGAGTATAGACAAGTTCGTATTTCCTCGTGAGATCGATCCGTTCTTAAAATATCATATGGACAATGAACAAACTTAATATCTATGATTTCATCTTTTAGCTAGGGTATTGCTAAGACTATATTTCATGGAAATTGTTTAACTCATTAACCTCATTCTTGTACGCTGGCCGTTTTTCATCGATGTAGAACGTGCTTTCAATAATGCTCTTCTATATAAGTTTACTGAAATGTTAACAAGACATGGAGTGAACTAGTCTCTAAAACACTGGATCTCTAAGCGCTGAGACTGCATTTTAATCAGAGCTGGATTCACACTGGAACAAGGATTCCACACGAGTCCATCTTTAAGCTTGTGCAATCTATCGCACCTGACATTGACACGAACAGTGACCATCTCCTCGAGACTATGCTGAAAAACCATTTTTAATTCGAGAATTTCATCTAGGGCAGAATGGGAATCACATTTGGTTCTTCACCCATTGACAAACACTATAAATAACGCAGATTATTCAAAATCTGAAGAAAACACGACCGGAGCAGGATTTTCTGCAAGGAACTTCATATGGGAAACATCATACACCTCGAAAACCTTGTGACTGTTTTCCAGCTGGAAGTCAAGGCCATCCTGGAAGCGAAAAGGCATCTCTTCAACACGCGGCTAATATGGGTAACTAGATTGCCATCTGTTCGGACAGCCAAGCAGTTGTCATGGCCTTGTCAAAACCATTTACAACCTCCAAACTGGTTTTGAAGTGGAAACCTACACTGAACTTCCTCTCTCAGAATAACAGGGAATTCGTTCTTTAGGTACGTGGTCACAACGATAACGACTTTAACGAAAAGGCGGACGATCTTGCTCGTCTCGGTGCAGCCATGGAGACACCCATCTCCAACAAAACACATAGCCGCTAATATTTCGGCTTGGACCGACCACCAGCACAGTTGTCTTTCGTTGGATGACCCTTCGGGTCGAATCCGAAGTAAGTGTAGGGTAAAACTAACACAAACCTAACGAAGAACCATCTGGTGTCAATTCTCTCTGGGCACTCTTTACTCAAGGGTCAGCTTCACAGGTTGGAGTTTTATGATGATCTTGTATGCAAAGGATGCGAAGAGGAGTCCGAAATATGACATGCAGATTTCTTGGCTCACAACTCCTGGGGCGAGCTGCATGAAGCCGGCAAGGAGGGCTGAGGGCCAATATTGAACTGCGTCCGGTTGGGATCTATGAGCAATTGCTCATTAGTCTGGAGTGTGAACAATGGGCCTTGTTGTACCCTACGTTTTACGGATCCTGCTTGGGGTCTCAACATCTTTTCAATCCATCCACCTCATTCACCTTGATTCCCTGAAATTAAGATAGATACTGATTGCATCGATACACAGTTAAATTCAGATTGGGGTGCCAACATGCATTACGAATTCTTCCAACTGTACTACGCAATAAATAAAAATTCCGTAACGAATTAATAAGTGATAAAGAATGTTTATGATGTACGCAAACTTTGAAGGATTTCAAATTCACTCAGAATCAAACAAGGAATAGCACTTTTCCACTTTTTACAAATTGAAGCCATCATCCGCATCACGTTGCTTTATAAAATACAATGATCTGTTAAAAACACCTGAGAATGAAAATTTCGTTCGTTTTTTTTTCTTCTCTCTCATAGCTTGTAGAGAGATGTAGTAGCTTTCGAATACATACATACATGGAAAATACATGGTGTAGGTACATATCATATGAAACTCTGAACAATGCTGAAAAGTACTTTTCTCATATAGGTGCTAGCAGGCAGCTAGAGTGATTTATTTGAAGCATTTATAAGTCTCCAGTGAACTCTTACGATTCACTTTCAATCTAAGAGTAGCAACAGCCAAGATATGAACGTGATTTCTATTGCTTTATTTACCCGTGCGAACTGATAAATCCTGGCAAATAAGTATCCTTCAAGTGCTTTCGTTTAATTTGCAAGTGCCTACAATTTCCCTGATGCCTGTTATTTTTCATGTAATTCATGAGAGCGTATAGAAATGAAATGATGGGTGTTGTAAAATTAATAAATATTATTCCTGTTCTTCTTATCATAAGAGTATTAATTATAACGTAGACAGGTGTGTGTACTTGTGTTATTAGAAGTGAAAATTCAGGAAAGAATTGGGTGTACCCCCTACTATGGAAAGTCTTTTGAATTTGTTATATGAATTTTCTGATCTGTTATAGTACTTAGGTATACTTACCGTGGTACAAAGAAATTCAGATTCATATGTCAGGAGAAAGCTGCTTACAATTTCAGGGATGTAGAGATAATTATATGTGGGTTTCAATCATCGAGCAGCATAGAAATTGCTGCTGATAATGAAAAATTGCAGGAAATATTTACATTAACATTTCAAAAACTAAAATAATTAAAAAAAAAAATCTAATCAATGCCCCAGCCCCATGAATTTATTTTTAGTCATTAAAAGTGTTATAATAATAATAATTTTTTATGTTTTTTAGGATATATTATTTTTTTAAATACCTTCAGCTATGCTATCTTTTTGATGCATCCTTTTTTTAGCTAAATACGGAAAATTCCTAGAATATTAGTTGAAGGGGCCAATTACCTATGTTCAACATTCTGAACATTCCTTGCATGTACTTTATGACCCACAATAAAAATTTTAAGGGGTATACCCTTATCGGTTTTGAGAAATGGGAAAATTTCAGGAATGCGGATGCGGGATGTAATCTGCTGAAGTTTACTAGACAAGAAATTAGATGCAAGGGATTTAATTATCCTAAAGAGCATAAACTGCAGACACACGGCCATTTCTTTAATTAAGTTGTGCTGTCAAACTGGTTTTGATGAACTTATCACATTAAAGAAGCAATATGGATCGAATTAACGCGCTAAAATTTGTTTTTATTTATTTTGTTTTTCATTTTAGCAGTTTACACATGAGAAAAACATTATATTAAAAAGAATTTTAATAAAATAGTTTGTTATTTGCATTTCTTTGCATTTCTTCTTCTTATTTTTCAAATCGGCAGTTGCACAGCGGAGCTCCACATTTATGTTATATAGCAAATCTAGCACATTTTTCCTCATTATAGCTATAATGAAGGAAGAAAGCACTTCATTAGTGATTTTTGAGCCATAATGACGTACCTATACTATGTGACACACGGCATTTTAATGAATAGTTAGTACTAATGATTCATTAGATCGTGCTGTGTGTCTAGGGTATAATAGTGACATGATTATCTAGGTATTTATCCTAAATACAATTCACAGAATGCTGCAAGCATACATAGAAATATCATCGAAACGGCTCAAATTGAAGATGTATCGGGTCGGGCACAATAGTTAAATGCCACATTTTATTTCTTTCTACTAATATTGTCTGTCATGCAATATACTACAGAAAGTTCCTTGTGGTTTTACGTGAGCACCTGCCAAGTATGGTTTAATCTCACGGCATTCTTCATGCTCGGATTTTTATCGACAATCAACGTCCTTATGTGCGTAACATCCAGTACCAGTATGCCAAAAGAGCATGACATGACATCAACTTAGTGGTAGAAGCGAGACCTATCCAATCTCTGCCGACCTAGGGTCACGGCACCCTTCATCACAGCCAGTACGATGCTCTCATAAAGGGGCCATCCCAAGTTGAGGTGGATAAGTCCTTGTAGTCCAGGGCTCCTCTAACCCCGTAGTACCAAGTTAGCCAATGTCTTGCCGCCCATTTGGTATAGCTTTCGTAAAGCATGATAAACGGACCATGAATACTCCCAGTTTCAATCTTTCATGCAAGATATTCTTTTTTAAACGGTACTGGTAACTCCGTTCGGGCCTAGATTTTATTAGCAACGTCTAAAAGAATTGTACTGGGCCTATACAGGTAATACAACCCTTATGGGCGCTGTCAGAGGGGACCACGTGAAGGTTAAGATATGCCCAATTCAGTCTGAATAGGCTTCGAGATTCACCATTTGGATCTTATAGTTGACCATGCATACTAACCATATAAGCACTACTAACATACATACCTGATTTCCGTCATTTATCAACTTATTCATCAACTAAGACATCCTTTCGCCCCCTACCCAAGAGGCTATGTCTGTCTTTCTCGTCGCCCTAATATGTCTGAGATTTTATTATTCTGACGTACATGAGCATATAACTTCATTGCATCATGGGCCATGTGCCTAGCATTACTACAGTACCGACACAGTCAAAATTCTCAATTTTTATTTCGCAGAAGCATGTGCCTTTTTATAAATAGTATCCACCTTTTGGGCTGTACCCAGCAATGCGTGCACATCATTCCAAATATAATGACTTCAACGTCATTCATACCGTTACACGGGCTCACACTATTTTCCAGGAGGATATGCCAAAGCGATCTTCAGTACAACTTAAACACCTAAACAACAAACCAACAAATTTCTTCCATCGAGTATGCATGCTTTCCTCTTATACAGCTTTCACCTTGTTCAGCATTGTGCTTCACACAGATTACTCCCCCCCCCTCCCTATATACTACAATATACTATAGTACCATACAGTATAACCGGGAAAACTAAATTGCTAATCAAATGACTGCAGACATCCTGAGGAGTGTATTTTACAAAAAATCAAAGCCATACAACTTCCCTATCACTTTAGTAGGTCCCAGGTAAGTGTGCGAATGAAGATAACACCAAGATTATTGACAGACTTTCAATAAGGTATGATGGCATCATCTAATTTTATTAAGGGGGGGGGGGGGGGGGGGAAATTGCTTATGTCAAAGCTGTTTAGATAAATCAGAATTGCTTGCGATTTCGATACATTTAACAAAAGTTTATTATCCATAGTCCAGTCAGACGGCAAGTTCATAGTTCACTTTCATACATGTAGCAAGAGCAGATAGAGTAAGCTGAACATCATCGGCTTACAACTGGATATTACCACGGCGGATTAACTCTCGTAAATCAATAATGTAAAATAAGAAAAGCAACGGTCCGAGAATTGACCCCTGTGTATGAATGTAGTGTACTCTCCAAGTATAGATTTTGCTGGCTGGTTCGTTTCACCACGGAGTTGTATTGGCTAGCAAATTTTTATTGGTTTTGATAATATTCAGGATTCTTATGAATCATGATTAAGGTAGGTGGTATATACCTATCCCAAAAACTATTTTGTTCAACTTTGCTGGCCACAGGCACTGGCTATGAGTGCTAAGTGTAAAAAAAATTCTATATACTATAAATATAACCAAAGATTATGCAATCGTGATTACTATTCAAAAATAAACTATACTACATAGCCTGAAGGGTAGCAAAAATAAAAGAGTTCTGACACTGTGACTCCATAACACTCATACACAAGAATATCGCACATTTCTACTCCCCATTTGATTCCATCATAACTTTTAATGTTTTTTTTATTTAATGAGGAATGCAAATCTTCATGGCAGATTATCCTATAAAAGAATTATTTCATAATATACTTTCATACCAAATGGAAATGTATCTATATACAAGAAGAAAAAATGCGAAAATCTCTAAATGTTTGTGTAAGTGTTGAAAAAAAAAAATTTTCCTAATGAGGGAAAATGAGTGAGAGCTTTGCAGTTTTATGAAAATTATTCTCGAAAAATCTTCTAGGAAATGTGATGATCAACAAGAACATGCAAAATGAGTTGACACCAACCTTCTTACCAGGTCTTCTATAATTCTTATCTTCCTAATCGTCTTAAAACTTGCTGAAATTTAATCTGCTTTAAAGCATTTTAATACATTTCAAAAGAGATGAAAATCTCTTGCTTCCTGTGTAAGTAAAACTAGAGCGCAACTCTTAATTCGATTTGTTAATCTGATTATATATTTTCCATGTGTATGACGGAGGCCCCCCCCCCCCCTCCCTGGCAAGTGTGATGCAGGAAAAGGAACTCATTTATTTTGTAGTTAGAAGACATCACTTTTTTGCCCAATTAAATTAAATTTTTAATTTTAAACGTAGTTTTGTTCAAGAACTCTACACTTTTGAGATAAAGTTGAAGCACTTGTAAACTTTAATCAACCCGCCGCCATTGCTGCTGCCGACACTAACACTATTGCACTCATCAGGGCGAAGGATTATCTTCATCTACCCATATTAACTTTCCCAGTTTTTTTTTCTTCATTTTTTCTTTCTTGCACCTCAATGGATAAACTCTTGCAGCCAAAGACTTAATCCAATAATCTCGAGCTAAATCAAAAAGTGAAATTAAGTAACTCGGCGATGATGCGGTGCAATGCAACTTAGATCGTGTAACTTTGGTTAAAAGTTAGCGCTAACACCCTGACACCCAAACATCGATGGTGATGATGATGATGATGATGGGGATAACTTTTCTAGCAATATGTCGGTCCTGGTGGTTTTACCCTTTAGAGGTTTTCTTGATCCCTGAGGGAACTCATGTGATAAATTACTTTTAGAAGAGCAAGTTTACTGCAAAATATTCTGGAGCAACGCAATGTTTGCCTGCTGTTTAGAGCCAGACAGGGAAGGAAGGAGAAAATTGTGGTCAAAAAGTTTATGCGGATAGCAAATTTTTTTTTCTTGATATACACGAGAGTAACGTACGAGGGAATATGTGCAGAATTAAAGCGATTCAATTTACTTTCATTTTTTTATTAACATTCATAAAAACCCACTTTCGTCCTTCGTAGGATTTCTGTTCCTTGCGGCATGTAATATGTGGGTGGTATCTCGTGTGGATATGCTATGCATACATGATTATACGGCGATTTCATTTGTTAAATATGAAAGAATTTTTACGACAACAGCAACTGACTGAATACTACTACTGCCAGACACAGATAAATTCATAAATTTAAGAAAAATTTATTAATAAAGACGCAATTTGATTTAATCTTATGGTTATCCTTATTTGAGCGTTTTATGTGAAAGCTTAACGAACAACATTGAATTAGTATATGAAATTTGTCAGAGAAGCTATGGAGTATTGAAAAGCAGTTTGAAAGGGAAGCGAAATCATGTCTGTGTCTTGATGAAACGCTGTATTTTCTGGTAAGGAATGATATTTTTCGGTCTACAAATAAATTATCGATTTATCAACGATCAAACCAGCTATGATCACAAATGAATCCGACCACTAAATTTTCAAGGTTAGCTCAATGGTTTTCTTCTGTTATAAAGAAGCCGATCACTACCAGTGTTTGCAAGGTATATGGTTCTTTGGTAAAAATAAAAAATATACTACGAGGTTGGTAGTATTGTGAGCATTCTCGTTATCCACTATTCTCTGGTATTTAGGGATATAATGGTCACAAGGGGTATATTTCACACCAGCCTTTTTTGACCGGCAATACCGTCCACAAAATTCGAGAAAGTGGGACCTACGACGCCACCTACAGGTAGTTACAACCTTGTAGTATAGAGCCAGTTAGGTTTTATTTAAACAGGTCTGTCAGTATTATTGTGACGGGCATTGGAGTCGGAGCGCGTAAAAACCTGGGGTGAATTTTACCCCGTGTGAGTTTTGTGAAAAAAAAAAGTTTTGAAATAAAGTTTTTTTTTTGGTTTATTTGTGAATATTCATTAAAAAGTAAGTATAACAAAAAATTATTGTGTAGTTTTAAATTAAAAAAAAAACGTTTACGTAATTTAAATCGCTATTTAAGATGGCTTATAATCTTCGCGGGCGGACCATTCGGGAACAACTGATCGAGGAAGTCGACGAAGAAATAGAAATCGGAGGTGAAGATTCTGGGGAAGAAGACAACATTCCCGAGCAATCTGGATCTTCATACGGTGAGGAACAAAGCGAGCTCGACTCTGAATTGGAAAATTGTCCATTATATACGAGGCTAACCGAGTCTCGAGCACGCGGACGCCCGAGAACGATTCTGAGAGGCGTTAACAGTTTCCGATGGGCAACGCAGCGTCCCCAACGAACCTCAGGTAAATAACCCTCGTACCTGTGTGTGTGTGTGTGTATATATGTGTGTATGTTTGTCTGCGGGTGTGTGTGCGGTTGGCAGCTGATCCTT
This sequence comes from Dioctria linearis, assembly GCA_963930735.1. NCBI lineage: Eukaryota > Metazoa > Arthropoda > Insecta > Diptera > Asilidae > Dioctria > Dioctria linearis. The sequence goes on along the minus strand of OZ005740.1, from coordinate 30,941,674 downwards.
CCGTTATTGTGGACGCTCTTGCTTCTTCGACTTACTACGTTTGAAAATATACATAAAATAAATACAATTTTGTGACGGGGTTTCTATATCAGTAATAAATAATTGCAATCTCACCCAGAACGGGTCAACAACGATGTGCCAATTTTCATTCCTGGGCCAATTAACACCACGGCCTCAACGTTCGTGGAATTTTGGAATTTGCTAATCAATGATGAAATGATTCATATAATTGTTGAGCATACGAATCGAAAATCGAAGACGTCTGCGCTCACATGATGGTTACGGACCAAGACACGCAGACGTACCACCACCATACCGATGTTGCGGAGATAAGAGCTTACATAGGACTGCTGTATTATAGTGGGCTATGGAAACAATCGTCTGTTAACTACAAATGGCTTTGGGACAAACGCTTCGGTACGTCTGTGTACAGATGCGTTATGAGTCTCGCAATATTCATGTTTCTTTCGACACGTCTGCGTTTCGATGATAAGACAGTCAGAAACAGTGCAGACAGACTTGCTCCAATTCGAGAATTATGGGAGATATTCATTTAAAAAAGTGCCAACAGTATTACAAGCCTCAAAATAACTGCACCGTTGACGAACAGCTCCTTGGGTTTCGAGGCATATGCGCATTCCGGATGTATATCAAGTCGAAACCCGATAGACGTGGCTTAAAAATAGTCAGCTTGAATGAAGCATCTACATCATATATGGTAATTCATTTTATTTGGAATTATAATTTGTTTTCTCGCTTTTCATAATATTATAATTTTTTCATTCTATTTTCTCTTTTTTTTGTAGTACAATGCCATGCCTTATTTGGGGAAAACGTCGACGCCGGATAATGAGTCCGTTTCGGAGTATTTTCTGAGGGAAGTTACTAAACCGATTCACGGAACCAAGCGCAACGTAACCTGTGACAACTGGTTCACCTCCGTTCCGATGTAAAAAAAATGCTTGAGGAACCAATACAATTGAGCGTCACCGGGACAATCCGAAAGAACAAACGCGAAATCCCGCAAGATATGAAAATAGCACAAAAACCGATTCCAGGCACAAAATACTGTTACACGAAAGATTTAACGCTATTATCATATACGCCAAAAAAAAAACAAGGTCGTTTTATTATTAACGTCGTTTTTGCACGGTGAATCTCGGGTTATTGATGGGAAGCCGGAAATAATACAGCATTACAATAAAAATAAAGGGGGCACTGACTGCTTCGATCAAATGTGCCATTCGTACACGGTTAGTCGACGAACACATAGGTGGCCGATGCGGTTTTTTTTCGGAATGCTCGACCAAGCAGCCTTAAATGCTAGAGTTTTGTTTAAATGCCGTATGAATAATAATAATATCGAAGAAATCGTGACGATGGGGAGCTGCCTTCGATCACTCTATGGGCATTTAATCAAACAACAATTGGAAGAGCGATATACAATGCCAACGATTCGCAAAGACATAAAGATTGGAATTTCGAATATTTTAGGATTGCGAGATTTGCCCGCCGATTTCGAAAAGGAACGGTCGAAGTTCGATAGGTTCACGCGATGCGATATGTGTACCCGAAAAAATGATAAGAAGACGAATATGCAGTCCGACCTGTAAAATGTCAATGTGCGATAAGCATCGCACTTACATGTGCGTACGATGCACTTTTGGTTTCGAATGATATTAATTTCCAGTAATAATGTTTGCTTTGCAAGAAAACAATTTTTGTTTATTTTTTTAATCCATTTTTGTTAATGAAATAGCACTTATTTCCGAAAAACTTGCGTTTCATTTTTTCGGAAAATCCCTCACTTCATATGTCTAAATAAATATACTTTCTGGAACGGCCGCTAAATTCACCATTCCTACCTGAAAGCATGCTACTTCAGGCTTATGAAATATTTTTTTTTTTTTAAATTGAAAATTAACAATTTTGCATTAATTTTTGTAAAAAAAGTCATTTTTGAGACGCATTTTTTTGAAACTTTTTTTTCGCTTATTTCAAATTAAGCTTTTTGAAAATTATTAGTATGGTTGCATGAAGGAGAGTTGAAAGTACATTATGGTATTTTCTTTTTTTTTCTTTCAATTTTTGTATTATTTATTGCACTGCAAAGTGGCTGGGGTAAATATCACCCCGGATGACCATTACGTCATTATTTCGAAGTGTGACCAGCAAGGGTTAAGATCTGTGGATTAGTTAGAGACCAGAGACCTAGCTAACTGATAAGATAGAGATATATATTTTGCCATGACCTTAATGTCAGGATCTAGTTTCATTGTCATTGTAATTGTACAAACCTCAGTCTGAAAGAAAATTCACTGCATTGCTTTCTTAAGTACATTCCACCTAACCCTTACGTAATTTTCACGCATTCTAATTCATTTATTTATTTATTTTATTTATTTATTTATTCATTTTTAAAAAGCTCAGTTGAGATACAAAGCTCATAGATGTGTGCATACTCTTGGTAAAAAAAAATACATGAAAAATAAAAGTATTATGGCAAAAATAAACTATCAAGTATATATATCTAGTACTAAACTCTAAAAGATACAAAAAAAAATTGAAAAAGAGAAAAGAAAAACAAGAAAAAAAGATAAAATTATGCATCTACAGATATTATAAAAATAAGTGAACCTAATTATTGTCAGCATTGATCAAAATAATCCTGAAATCCGTCAAACTCCGTGCGGTGCGCACACCCAAAGGAAGAGTATTCCAAATTCTTACGCCATGAATGAAAAAGGCGCGAATGCTAAACAGTGTATAAAACCTTGGTAATAAATAATTGGGTTCGACGAGATTACAGAAGTTCAACGTAATCCTTGAGGTAATCCAGAGTAATATTATTTCAAATTTTATATATCACTATGCATATCCTTAGATTAAGATAACTATTCAAATCACAACACAAAACTTGTCCAGAAAAGACAGATATGTGATCATACCTCCGTAAACCGAATATAACTTTAACTTTAACTTTATTTATCATTTTTGTACAAAAGATTTTAAGATCTTATAGTAGTACATACATACATTCAGGCTAACAATGTCGGAATATTTAACTAACTCTAATAATGAATAAATAAATAAGCAATGCAAATTGTAAGGAAAGAGATACAAGAAGTAGTATACATTAAATATATATATAAAAATACAGTGAGCAAAAAAAAGAAGAACATATGAATATTGCTTACTGAAAAATTTAAATTAACGAAAAACCGAGACGTAGAGTAACAAAGCAAAAACGCGCGCCCACTTTATACTATCAAGAAAAATATAGAATTCAAGGTAAGCGGATCGAAGTCAAAAGCCTGCCGAATATATCAGCGGAACTAGCTCTTTGAACGCTAGTGGGTAGACTATTCCATTTGCGTATAACCCGCACAAAGAAAGATCGCTCGCCAATTTGAGTTCGAAAGTTAGGCAATAAAAGGTTGCGGTGCCGTGATGAACCTAGGAACTGAATACGATCATACAGATATTCAGGCTCCTTAGATTATACCAAATTATATAAAAATTTTAATCTTCTTTCCATAAGATACACATCCAGTGTACACCCTAATTATGAGTTAATGTAAGGTGACACATGAGATGTTTTGGGTAAACCGTGAACAAATCGAACAGTGTCATTAATAGCTACTGTTAGCTTGTGCTGACATTGTGAATCGAGTTTCGGAAAAATTAAACTTCCAAAACTGAAATGTGGTAATATAAGAGCTTTTGAGAGTACCTTGCGCATTTGACGGGACAAAATGTTGGCAGAAAATCTCAACATTCTCAGACAAGAATAATTTTTTCTAATCGTATTAGAGACATGATTACAGCAAGTGAGGGAGCTATTTAACTCAACGCCAAGATTCTTAACAGAATTTACATAAGGTACGATGGTGTTGTTTACCTTGATTGGAGATAAGTCGGAAACGTCGTAGCTTCTTCGATATACTGGCATAAAAGTGGTCTTCTTGGGGTTGAGTATAAGCTGATTACGTTTGGCCCATTCACCAATTCTAACCAAGTCGTCATTTAACCGCTCAACACAGTCCTCAATTAGCCCAATTGGCTTATCTAAATATATCTGAGCATCGTCAGCATACAGATGAACTGATGCATCAAGAAGTTCCGTGGGTAGTTCATTAATGTAAAGCGAAAATAGAAGTGGTCTGAGAACGGAACCTTGAGGCACGCCACAGCTGAGAGTTAGGGATGATAAAAGAATGTCACAAACTTTCGACAGACTGGGTTCTGGAGAAAAGGAAATTTTTTATCAATTTGATAGCTGTGATTGAGAAATTGAAGTGTTGGCGCAGTTTGAAGGGGAACAGGTCATGATTGATGGAATCAAATGCCTTACTAAAGTCAAGGAGAACTAATATGGCCATATGATCTTTGTCTAGTGCCTCAGAAATATCAGATACTACTTTGAGTAACGCAGATTCACAGCTACGCCTTGGTCGAAAACCGGACTGCTAGCAGGTTACCAAATTTCTTTGGTTAACATATGTGGTAATTTGATCATTTATTAATTTTTCGAGAGCCTTGCTGAAAAAACAAAGTAGATTGATCGGGCGAAAATCTTTGAATTCAGTACACTTGCGGGACTTGGGAATCGGTAGGATAATAGCCCTTTTCCAGAGCACTGGAAATTGCGATGTAGTTAAACATGCATTAAAGACATGTGTCAAGGCTTGTAGAATAAACGGCAGAATAATTTTGACAAATTTTGGTGGGTTATTTTCAGAACCTGTAGCAGACGATTTGATTTTATTTATAGCCTTAGATACCTCAGACACATCGACACACCTAAATGAGAATCCATCGCCAATATGCGACTCAGACTCTCTGTCTAAGTTAGATATTAATTCAGGACAACCATTTGCGGAGGATTGAGTAGATGTGAAGAATGAGTTTAAGCTGTTGGGTTCGAAATTACATTGTTGTGAATCCTTACCACATACTCCTAATTTGCGGAGGTGAGCCCAAAGATTTTTAGGAGGAACAGTAGGGTCAAGCTTCGAATTAATATATCTTTTTTTGGCTGCATGTTTCGTAGTTTTGACTTTATTACGTACGATTTTATAACATCTTAAATCAACAGGTGATCGTGATAGCCTGCAACGGTGGTATAAGTAGTGCCTTTCCGCGATTAAGTTTCGGATTTCATTAGTAAACCAAGCACATCCCACATTTCGCTTGCGACAAACTCTAACAGCGACAAAATTATTAAATGAATAATACACGTATTCAGTTAGGCATTTTACTTTATCATCGACAGTACTACAATTAAAAACATTTGTCCAAGGCGTAGTCGAGCATTCAGAAAATAGGTTATCATAATTTATGATATAATAGTCACGATATGAGTACGTACTAAAACGCGAAATTGTATCAACTTGAAAACTGTAAGTCAAGGAGATGAAATCATGGTCGAAGTTATCTGGAGGACTATCTTGATTAACAAGTAAAGCTGAGTTTACTTCAGTTGTTAAGAATAGGTCCAATTGTGATGGATTTGCTGTATTAAAATATGCTGGAGCTGAGTTCATGATTTTCAAATCCAAGGTATCCAATACGTATTTCAAACAACGGGAGGAGCTCCCATCTCGCTGGACATCAACATTGAAATCACCACCAACAATAACATTCCTGCAGTGAGTTGATATACCAGCTATGATGTTTTGAAACTTAGCAGCGATAGGTTCACTAAAACAACTGGGTGGGCAATAGATGGCAATCAGCATACATGTTTGACCATTTGAGTAAATTTCTACACAGAGAAACTCTAACATAACTTGGCCTTTAATGATTCCCTAACATATATGGCAGCACCCCCACCTATACGACCGACGCGATCGCATCGATAGATATTGTATCCAGACAGAGATATAGAACGGAATGTAATATCCTCATTCAACCACGTCTCAGAGACAAGCACAGCATCTACTTTAGATTCCACAAAAATTTCCTGTAATATATCCCCTTTATTTTTGACGCTTCTAGCATTTAGGTGGCAAATATTAAGTCCATTATTTTGGGCGCTAAAGATATTGAAAAGCGATCTAACCTTGAGCAAAGGCGATAGATTAAAATGGATCGACGGGTAACGCATAATTACTACATATATTACTTGACATCTCGGTAATTAAAATGAAGTTTATACACAAAAAACTAAATTCAAGCACTAAGGTTATAACTAGTAAGCTACGAAATAAACTAAAATAACCAAGATAAATATTTAACAGATAGAAGAGCGAGCAAGAAGAAATATAATTATAATTCATTCTGAAAGATTAGCACTTATAACTAATAAAAATTTCACCAGAAAAATCTAAATCTAAAAGTTCAATGCAAGAAAATTCAAATAATTCAAATAAAACAATAATTAATTAGCAAATCACTCCAACAATTTTATGAACTGGACTTTGAAATAATGCAGTTCAGTTGACTACAGCTGGTTATCCGGATTGCTATATCTTCCCTCGTCAGTTTGATATAAACAAAGCCATTCCTAGTGAAAGCAGTATGCAGCTTTTCTGAACTACGCAGGCGAAGAACAGAACGTAAAATTCCATTATTTAGTGGAGTGAGGCTTTCATTAATATTAATCCGTCCATCGGAAGTAAAACCGTACTTAATATCCTGTAATTTTAGGTGACCATATTTTTTAATGTGTTGCAGGAATATTTGTAAGAAAATTTGTTTTTCGTTGCTCGAGGAGAACCTGACGATTAACGGCTTGCTTACAGTATTAAGTTTATTATGGGCAGATCTAAGACTCCGCTTCAACCAAAAAGCATCTGCGTAAGGTGATAATTTATGCCCGATAGCGTCGGAAATATTTCTGACAACTGTTACTGGTTGCAGTGTACTAACTTGTGGAATGTTAGTGATTAAGACATCACTCAATCGATGAACCCGCTGCATGTCATCATTGGCCAATTCAAGAGACTTACATTTGCACTCCAAATCAGTAACAATCGTACGGAGGGCATCCAGCTCGGCACGAAAAGTACCAAGAGTAGCGTCCATTATTTCCATTAGAGCAGCTTGCAGAGATTTTATCTCATCAGCAATAACAACGGTCATTCTACTGATAATACGATTCTCCATCACGTCGGCACCAAGTGTATTACTGGAGCTAGCACCCACACTGCCTTCTCTAGATGATGATGGAGTGGATGTCGTGTTACATTGTTGATTAGAGTGTGTTAGTTGACTCTGCTGACCCTTTGCTGAATTCTTAGTGTTTCTGGTTGACATGTTGACGTATAAAAAACAAAATTTTAATAATAAAGTAAAATCGCGGAACTTTCGCAAGATATTTGATATTAATCACAATAAATAGACTTCACTGAATATTTCAAAGAGACTCCAGTATATTTCGGGACCGTTTTACTGGCAAAAACTGGACAAATAGAAGGAGCGATACAAAGCACGTTATTGCAAACTCATTACTTCTCTATCGAATATATACCGAGCACAAGCATTTAATGCGGCATTGAGCTTTCTCCTACATGAGGAATCCAAATTGCAATATACACAGTCAACATATGTGATTATTGGAACAAGCAACACTCGAACCAGACGTTGATGCCAAAGTGTTCTTAATCCTTGGTAAACTTTTGAAACCGTAATATCAATATGCTTATGCCAGGATAACCTACAGTCAAAGTCCATCCCCAAATTTGTCACTACTTCCATATATTCGATGGGGATGTTATCTAAAAACAACAACGGGAAAGAGGACGTGTCGACGTATCGATTGTAAAGAACAATACTCTGGGACTTAGAAGGTTTTAACGAAAGTTTGTTCTCAGCCGCCCAAGCGCTGATTCGAGCTAAGTCTTGATTAAATTTAAAAATATTGATAGCCATGCTATCAGCGGGAGAGGATAGAAATAGTTGCACATCATCGGCATAAAGTAAAATCGAACAATGTTTAGGGATCACAACTATATCATTCATGTATAGCACGAACAACAAAGGTTCTAATATTGATCCTTGTGGTACTCCTGAATAAATTCTTAATACTGCTGAGCTGCGAATATCCGCATACAGTGACTTGAGTACGATCTATTAAATACGAAATGATGAGATTAGCTGCAGAGCTACCAAAATTAAACTGATTTATAAATTTCTGGGTTAGAATACAATGATTGACTGAGTCAAAAGCTTTAGAAAAGTCATGTGATTGGAGAAATTATGTTGTTCAATATTACGACGAACAGCCTCAATGAGATACAAGAGCAACGAATTTGTATTATGCTTAGATCTAAAACCAGATTGTTGTTTAGCAATCATACTATGAGTGTTAATATAAGTCTTAATTTGATTATAAAGAAGATGCTCCAATATTTTAGATAAGACAGGAAGAACACTAATAGGCCTGTAATCTTGTGGACTTCTCGGTTTTCGATGTTTTTTAATTGGAAGTATTTTAGAACTCTTCCATTGTAAGCGAAAACAAGAAGTAGTAATAGCAGTGTTAAAAATATGCAATATTAGTCTTATTATGAATGGTAGAATTAGTTTAAGAAAACGTAAATTTATATTGTCTATTCCAATGGCATTTGATTTAAGAGATTTAATGGCAAGAATAACTTCATCAATAGAAACGTTTCTAAATGACAATTGATCACCGTCATTGGGATTAAATATTCAAAGGTCATTCAAATTAAAACGGAAAACATTGGGAATACTATTAACAAAGTAGGTGTTGACCTCATCAGGATTAATTATCGCTGTTTCATTAGATTTTGAAATGATACCCGTTGAGACGTGTCAAGTTTATTCTGATAATAGTTATACTTGGCACTCCGAATAGCCACTGTAGTTAATTTACGAAGTCTTTTGAAATTGCTACTTAGTTCCAATCCACCGTATCGTTTCCAAGTATTATAAGCGAAGTCGCGCTCCATAATCAGTTCTCTAATTCTATTAATAAACCAAGAAGAATAAAAACGGTTTGCACAAGAACGAACTGGAATGTATTCATTAAATAAATTTAAAATTACATTGTTAAAATATTCTACTTGGTCATTGACATCGGATGTGAAATAAATTAAAGCCCAATCAATCGCGGCATGTTGACTGCTTTTAGATTTCTAAATGTTAAGTGACTTATATCGGATCTATTAACCTGAAAGTCCACTAAAGTGGCCAATGTGGCATGATGGTCGCTAATACCGGGTAGAGCGACTTCAGTCTGATTGCTTATTAAGTCTACCTGATTTGTGATAATTAAATCAAGTAAACTTGACCCATTAGTATGATACCTAGTCGGGTTTGAATTTATTACAGATAATCCAATGTTACCTAATTGTGACAGAAACTATTGCTTTGATTTAAAAAGTCAATATTAAAATCACCACAAATAATATTAATGTCAAAAGCTCCCGATAGTTGCATTAATTCTTCATAAAATGGATTACGATCATTTATTCTGGGTGGTTTATAAACGCAACCTACAAGTAGATTTTTTCCCAAGTTAAGTAATTCAATAAATAAGTATTCGGGTCCCAAAAAGTTTCCGTCAGAAATGGATATAATCCTGCAATTGAAGTGTTCACGAACATATGTATATTGCAAAACCTCTTCCACGTTAATAATTACGATCATTCCGAAAAAGTCTCTATCCAGGTAAATAAACCATTTTTTTTTTTTTTATATTATTAAGCCAAGCTCAGGGGATACCCTATGATGCAAAGCACAGCATGGCAGGAAGGAGATAGGGAAAGGACTAGGGGATGTGAGGAGAGTGGCGGAGGTGCCGATGTGTGTCGCCCTTAAACTTCCGCAGATTGTATGCCGGAGGAAAAACAGAAGATGGTAAGCTGTTCCACATTCGCACTGTTCGGGATAAAAAAGCATCTCGGAATTTTACTGTACGGCCGAAAGTAATTTGAAGGGTTAAAGGATGTGCGCGGTTTGCAGCGCGAGTATTGCGTGCAGGAATCATTCTACAAGGGATTAGACTAGATATTTCATCAGAACATTGACCATGCATATAGCGATAAAGGAGCGAAAGGCATCCAACATTGCGGCGGTGCTCGAGTGAGTCGATATGACAAGTTATTGCCAAATCGCCAATGAGCTTGAAGGCTCTCTTTTGGACAATATCCAATGAAGCTAAGGCTGTGCGACCAGCCCCGGCCCATATATGGGAGTTGTATTCCATTCTAGGTCTAATGTAGGACTTGTAGAGGAGCGCTAGATTTGACGGGCTGAAATATTTCTTACACCTTTTCAGAAATCCAAGACATTTCGATGCTTCTTTGGCAACAGAGAAGATGTGATCTGTCCAGTTTAACTTACTGGAAATATTAATGCCAAGAATGCTTAGTGACGGTGAATCAGAAATTAATGCTCCATCAAAAGAAACGGGTGTGGTTAAGTTATGATCTTGTTTTAATGAGATGAGACAGCTTTGAGTCTTAGATGCATTGAAATCGACGCGATTCGCTTTGCCCCAAGCGAGGATACTGTTAAGATCGTTATTCAATGATCTAGTCATGCAATCTCGTTTAACACATGCGGCATTCCCCCTGGATTCCGCAAGAGTGTCAAAGGAGTAAGCGAAATCAAGAGTACTGTCATCTGCGAAACTATGGATGGGATTGAAAGTAAGGGAAAGCAGATCATTAATGAAAACTAAAAAGAGAGTTGGAGAGATAACAGAGCCTTGAGGCACACCGGCATTTATGGGATGCGGTTCAGATGTAACGCCATCTAATACAACACGTATTTGGCGACTAGATAGGAAACTTTCAATCCATAATAGAAGAGGAGGGGAGAGACCAAGTGCTTTAAGTTTGGCTAAAAGGGCTGGATGCCAGACTCTATCAAAGGCTTTTGAAATATCTAGAGCAACGATTTTAGACTCACCAAAATTGTGAAGACTACGGTTCCAACGTTCCGTAAGAAAGGTCAGCAAGTCTCCAGATGAGCGTCCAGCTCGGAAGCCATATTGGCGATCGTTGATGAGATGATTAGTTTCTAGATACTTCATTAATTTTGAGTTAATGATAGATTCAAAAACCTTTGAAAGAATCGAAGTGATCGCAATTGGTCGATAATTTGAGGGATCGCTACCCTCTCCTTTCTTGGGAATAGGCTGAACGTGAGCTAGCTTCCAAGCAGTTGGAAATTTTCCTGTCGAATAAGACAAGTAGAAGAGTTTGCGCAGAGGTTTAGCCAAGGATGAGGCGCAGCTTTTAATTAACAGGGGCGAAAAACCATCAGGACCTGCGGCTTTGGAGACGTTGATCCCCTTAAGGACCCTGAACACATCCCTCGTACGAACGTGTATTGGCTCTTGTACACATTCACACGGGCGATACAAAACAGGTGTTTGTGAAGTTGGTGGAAGACGAGAATTTGAAGCGAATCTAGCAGCTAAAATATTAGCTTTATCCAGGGAGTCAACAATCACTTCACCATTATTAAGTAGTGAAGGTATAGAGGAACTGGTGAAATTGTTCCTGATGGTTTTGACCAGGGACCAGAAACCTTTGCTACCTTTGCGGCTTGTCAAGATTCTTTGTCTAATATTCTGGTCAAAAAGAAATTTTTCTCTCTGGATAATGGACTTGCAGGTGTTCCGTGCAGTCTTGTAGACTTGTTTCATTTCCGGACATGGATGCAATTGATAGGCGCGAAAAGCAGACTCTTTCGCTTTTATTTGATCACAGGTATAAAATAATTCTCATTTTACAAGTTGCGGACATCGCGCCACTATTTTTGTAATATGTAGTCTTCCTACATGAAACCTTAGCTCCACTCCCAAGAAAGCAAAAACACTAGATCAGCACTTTTAATCTACTGCAAATGCAGGTACGTGTGACCATTCGGGGCGATTTTAATAAAAAAAACTTTTGAGATATGGCAGTTTTTGACGAGGATCTGATGTTAAGGTCAGAAGAACAACGAAGAGTTTTCAATTATTTCCCATTCTTTATTATTCTCATTGAATGATATTCAGCACCCGGAGAGTGAAAAGCATGTTACATCGCTTATCACTTAGTATAAGTCTCATCAGCAATCCATAAATTTTTAAATACCTCGTCAGTCAACATTCCGTGATCGGGCGATATTTAGTGCTTATCGAGTATTTATGAAATAGATTTAGTCGGATATATAAATTATTGTGAAAATAGCTTAGTACATAATGCAATTGTGGAATTGAGTGAAAGTGCATTCTTTTCTTTAATCCCAATGAACCCAAGCGACATTCATCTATTCCCTACAGTCCACTCCAAATATCCAACTCGATTTAATTTATTTTTAATTACAGGAAGTAGTATTTATTTGAAAAATAAAATAAAATTGGAAGATTTTAAAAGAAAAATAAAAGATAGTGGTGTCGTTTAATTAACAGAGACCTTTGTTTTCCACATCCCCTCCTTTGCTTTTCTCACGTATTAAGGAAACTAAATCAGAATCCTCAAGTTCCATACACGAAACTCATATGATAGTGACGCCCTGCATAATGCCCACTATTTATTCCAAGTATACCAGTATCAGGACCCATACTTAAAATCTTTTAAGTACAAGTATGCAAGTATGTACAAATTCCGGTACTGGTACTTAACAAATTTCAAGTACAAGCGCTAATTTACTTTCTATATTACTGAAGACGGTAAGATATCTTGAGGCACTGTCGAGATGCAGATCACCTCTATTATTAGAAGACGTATTTAAGAAATTTACAAGAGCTGAAGTACTTTGCGTTGTGGCGGTATTTGTAATAAGTGCGTTAAGTACCAGTATCGGAACTCGTACTTGAGAATTATTTAAGTATCAGTACCGGGACTTGTATTTGTACTTTAAAAATGTTTAAGTCCATAGGTCCAGGTACTGCATACTGGTACTAATACTTAAGTACTAAAGTACTTAAGTACATTACACGTCTGAAGTTGGATACACATCTTAGAACATTTGTTTACGTTTTTATTAAGCACTAATAAAGAGATAATTAAAGAGTCTGTACACCGTTTTAATTTACGGTTTCTTTTCCGCAAACTTATTTAGCACCTGTTGCGCTGTTAATATGTTTTTAATTATGTCATTTTCAATGCTTATGAGGAAATTAACATACTTGCGCAGGAAAATTTAATTTTTTGTGTCAATTGTAAGGATATATTTTCTGAACTTCGAATGTATGATGTTTCCCATAATTTTGTACGGGAAGCCGAAATTATTCCCTTCTCCCTTTCTTATATTTTTCAAGCCAGAAATTCCCACAATATAGGAGAATTTCCACGAAATCCAAACAGGGCCTTCACACCACTCACTCCAAGCCAGAGATGAGCAAAAAATTAAAAAGGGTTTCGTAGGTACTACGAGCAGTGTTGCCAAATTTACTTAGATTTAATATGATGAAATAGCTAATTATAGGTATATTGCCCAGCTTTTTGTCATTCCTAAGCTATTTGAAGTGATTGTATGTGCTGTTGCTTGCTTTCACTGAAAACATTTATTAATTATAAAGCAACATGGTTTTGTGAAGAAGCGATCAACTTCCACTAACCTAGTTGAATTAACTTCTGTTTGACTCAACTCTATGGAAAATGCAAACCATGTTGACTGCATCTTCACCGACTTCAGTAAGGCCTTCGATAAAATTTCACACAAGCTTTTGCTCTTCAAGCTTGTTGACCTCGTATTTCCTATTTTTTTTTTTTTTTTTTTTTAATTAAATGGCTAGAGCCATATTTATCAAATGTAATCCAGCATGTTATGTTTAGGTTGACCGTCTCTTGTGAAATACCTGTATCTTCTGGTGTTCCTCAAGGTAGCCATCTTGGTCCTCTACTTTTAATCTTGTATATTAACGATTTATCAAACTTTTTTAATCTATCTGATATTCTGGTATATGCTGACGATATCAAAATTATTAAGGCGGTCGATAGTGCTATTGGTTGTTGCGCTTTGTAATCAGACATTGACAGTAGATTTAGACACCCAACTCAGCTTTTTACCAGATATGTACAAGACAATCAATAAGGCTAATGACGCATTAGAAGATGGATGCCTCATTTTAATAATATTTTCACTTTACGGACGTAGTACCTAGCTTTTTTTCGACCTCTTATTGAATATACTATCCCCGTTTGGTGTCCTTTTAATGATATTCATCGAAGGCGCTTGGAACCTATACAGAGGGGATTTATTTGCTTCGCATTTAGACGTATCCAATGGGGTAATTGTCTCACGTTTCCTTCTTATGAGCAGAGATTACATCTTCTTAAGCTACCTAGGCTTACTAGAAGCAATGAGGTAGTCTTCTTGTTTAAAATAATTACTTGTGCCGTAGACATTTCTGAACTCTTGTCTTGTTGCATGTATCTCATCATTGTACCAACTATGGTTATAATGAGCCTATTTGGTATATGTTGAGAGCCTTCAATGATCACTCAGACCTAATTGATCTTGACTTAACTTCGACAAAGTTGAAAAGTCTGCTTTACGAATAAAAGTATTTTTTTCGCTTTTACTTATACAAATTTTTCCGTGTTAGTTTTATAATTTATTACTCTAAGTCTTATTTTATTTTTGTTTTTTGTTTTGCTTTTTATGGTTTTGTGTTTGTTTTTATTTTTATTTAAGCTGTTTATGGTTTTTTGTTTGTTTTTATTTTTATTTTTACTTTATTTTATTTTCTTGTGTGGATGTACTTTTGTCCTGTTGGCTATGCTAAACAAATAAATTAATACCATTTCAGCATTAAATTAAAAAAACCACTAGACGTAACAGAGCATTTGACTGGAGGACATTCGGCAGGATCTGCCTCCTTAGCCCACATTTCTCTACACGAAAAACTCACCGAGCATTAACGTCTAAAGCACAGTTTTAGTTCCATAGTAGTACTCATAAGTTAGTAGATATACGGTAATTCGTCCTCCCAATGTCTTATAGTCTATTTCTGAATAACTGAATCTAAAAGTGATAGGCGCAGTTAAACCTAAATGGCGACCTTAGAGTACAATCAGCTGGTTCGTATTCTCGGCCATCTAAATTAAGGCAACTTTCTTGATCTACCCAGTGTAGCAGGTTGTTACAATTGAAATGGGGAAGACTAAAGAATTTCCATTAACTTTTGTCAACGGTGATGATGCTCTTAAACTTCACCAACTCAGGGGTAACTGTGGACTTTAGTTTTATATAAAAACTTCTACAATCCTTCCGACTGGAGCCCGTTTACTCGGATTCCTGAGATATTGACTCTACCACTGTTTGGAGTCTCGACCGTGTTCATTGCTAATATTCTCCAGTCAAGGGCCTAACTGATGATGATATGTAGAAAATATTTCCAATAAGAATTACGTTCGATTTCAGTGACTTTACAGTAGTTTTTACAAGCTATCAACTACCCTGAATAATTAATTCACATAAAGTCAAGTCTATACTAACTCAAAACAGTTTGTCCCCCTCCTGTTCCCTTCCTAATTTTGCTTCGGATATATTCTTACCAAATTATAATAAATTTTCCAATAAATTCTAAACGGTCAAAATTCAAATATCCGCTAACTTCAATATCCTTCAAAATATAGTCATAGTCCTGTAATCAATTGATAAATTATGCTTCCCAGTCCATCAAAATTCTCTCGTTATATTTTTGAAGCTTATTAGTTGCCGATGGCTACAATCCTATATCTATAGCCTAAGCGAACAATTTGAAGTTGTAGTGATGGTGAGATTGACTGTCCAAGTCCATTCAAGCCGCAAATCGATAAAGTTGAAATGGATAATCAGGATTACATCGCATTTCATTAATCATCCGCCATTGGCTTTTCCCTAATTTGAAAGCTCCCAACATTACCGTATTGTGGGAGCTATCGTGGTAAATGACTCTGCCCATTTCATCTTCGTTAGCGTGGTTAATTATGACCAGCTGACGATTGGGTAATGGTGAGAAGGTATTAGTAAATTTTCGTGAAAATATAAATCTTAACGAGAATAATTACCTAAGGATTCGAAGATGGCGAGCAGTTCCTTGCTGAGAGATATTGTGGACAAAGGTTTTTATACGAAATTCCAAATTACGTTTGTGCGGATTATGAGCCATAAAATCGTTACAAAAAATAAGAAGTAAAAAATTTCACAGAGATTTTGTTGTGGTATAACTGATGATGATGTTATTACAGGATAATTACTTAAAAATTTAATTTTCCTGTAAAGCTGTAAGATATTTAAGAAGAAAAACAAAATTTTTTTTTAATGTAATGGGATTATCTACAAAAGGGAATCCCATGACTCCAAGTAGTAGTTAAATGTGAGAACTGAAAACAAAAGTATGCTTCAATTAAGCTTATTAATTTTGCATAGATCGGGATGTATGCATAGAAATGGTCACAATGTGTCCTAAAAGTTACACAAAAGATCGTTTATTAAATTTCTGAAAGGAGATCGCATCATTGAAAAACTGTCAAGTGTCATTTATTTAGTTTTTTTTTTTTACATTGTGTCGAAATCGAAACATTGCAAGAGAAACGTGACTGTAAAATGTAACCTTATTTAAGGATGGTGAATGTGCGCGCTATTGGATTGGGTGATTCAAAATTTTGAAACAGTTGGACTTATAGAGAATAAGCAGGACATTAGCATAGTAATATTTAGCGCTTGCAAAACAAAAAAAAAGACAAAACAAAACAAAAAACATAATATTTCATCAGAACATTGATCATGCATATAGCGATAAAGGAGCGACAGGCGTCCAACATTGCGGTGGTGCTCAAATGAGTCGATATGACAAGTTATTGCCAAATAGCCAATGAGCTTGAAGGCTCTTTTTTGGCTGTGCGACCAGCCCCAGCCCATACATGGGAGTTGTATTCCATTCTAAATCTAATGTAGGACTTGCAGAAGAGTGCTAGATTTGACGGGCTGAAATATTCCTTACACCTTTTCAGAAATCCAAGACATATCGATGCTTTTTTGGCAACAGAGAAGATGTGATCTGTCCAGTTTAACTTACTGGAAATATTAATGCCAAGAATGCTTAGTAACGGTGAATCAGAAATTATTGCACCATCAAACGAAACGGGAGTGGTTAAGTGATGGTCTTGTTTTAATGAGATGAGACAGCTTTGGGTCTTAGATGCATTGAATTCGACGCGATTTGCTTTGCCCCAAGCGAGGATATTGTTAAGATCGTTATTCAATGATATAATCATGCAATCTCGTTTAACACATCCGGTATTCCCCCTGGAGTCCACAAAAGTGTCAAAGGAGTAACCGAAGTCAAGAGTACTGTCATCTGCGAAACTATGGATGGGATTGAAAGTAAGGGAAAGCAGATCATTAATGAAAATTTAAAAGAGAGTTCGAGAGATAACGGAGCCTTTAGGCACACCGGCATTTATGGGATGCGGTTCAGATGTAACGCCATCTAATACAACACGTATTTGGCGACTAGATAGGAAACTTTGAATCCATAATAGAAGAGGAGGAGAGAGACCAAGTGCTTTAAGTTTGGCTGGAGGCCAGACTCTATCAAAGGCCTTTGAAATATCTAGGGCAACGATTTTAGACACCAAAACTGTGAGGAAAACGGCTTCAACGTTCCGTTAGAGAGATCAACAAGTCTTCAGACGAGCGTCCAGCTCGTAAGCCATATTGGCGATCGTTGATGAGATGATTAGTTTCTAGATACTTCATTAATTTTGAGTTAATGATAGATTCAAAAACCTTTGAAAGAATCGGAGTGATCGGACTTGGTCGATAATTTGAGGGATCGCTACCCTCTCATTTCTTGGAGGAATAGGCTGAACGTGAGCTAGTTTCCAAGCAGTTGAAAATTTTCCTGTCGAATAAGACAAGTAGAATAGTCTGCGCAGAGGTTTAGCCAAGGATGAGGTACAGGACCATCAGGACCTGCGGCTTTAGAGACGTTGATCCCCTTAAGGACCCTGAATACATCTTTATTTAGGAGATAAAATATTACTTTTATCCAGTTAGTCTACAATCACTTCACCATTATAAAGTAGTGAAGGTATGGAGGAACTGGTGAAGTTGTTTCTGATGGTTTTGATCAGGGACCACAAACCTTTGCTACCTTTACGGCTTGCCAAGATTCTTCGTCTGATTTCTGGACAAAAAGAATTTTTTCTCTCTGGATAATGTACTTACAGGTGTTCCGTGCAGTCTTAAGTGCATATTCCACTTTACACCCAGTAAATTTCTTTATATACACCCGGATGATATCAAACTCTCTGAGCTTTCCAATGAATGCCCAAGTTGAAGTTGTAGAACGTTAAATTAAAAACATTGGAAAATATTCCAAATTTGCATAATAACTTGACACTTATTTTACAAGATCTAGAAACCCCAGAATGTAAGCTATAATTTGCCTACCTACCTAGATGCAACTGGTTTTGAGATATCTTCGTTTCTATGATTCATAATTTTATTATTTTGGTAATTGTGTAAGGAATTGCATAACAGTAGGCGCGAATACCAACGTCAGTACCTAAATTAATGAAATTATGAGTTATACAAGGTGGAATATCTCAAAAACGGTTGCATTTATGTAGCTAAAGGTGCATAGCCAAATTAAAGGTAACATTCCGGGATTTCTAAATCTTGTAAAAAACTGTGTAGCTAACATACATTTTGCGAGAAAATCGTTAAAATTGTAAAAAATTATGATTTTTTTCCAATTTTTTTAATTTGACGTCCTACAACATCCGACAAAAGATGACAGCAAGAATGATTGGGCATTCATTGGATGGTTTGCTATCATCTGAGATAAATCCCACCTTAATAGGGTGTATATTAAGAAAGTTACAGTGTGTAAAGTGGAAGAAGTTCACAAATATTAAACCCCCTTACCGCCGATACGACGCGTCCTACCCCCTCCACCTTATAATTTTTTGCTTGTCTCTACCTCAGCTATCAAATCCTTGAGTTATGTGCACCGATAGTAAAATGCCCTGTATAAATTCAAGAATAGCAATTAATGCAGCATAATTGTATTGATTAAAAAAAAAAAAAACAAAAAAAAAACAAAATCCCGGGATTCCGCAGGATTTGGATAATGTAATCTCGAAATCCCGGGATTGAAAATGTAACACGGGATTGCAAACCGTAAAATATTTGAACAAAAATATTTTTTTTCCAAATTCAACAAGACTTCATATATAAATGTGTTACCAACAAAATTATTTGGTTGACATGACACGGCTATCATGCAATTTTAATGATCGAAAGTGATTTTTCCTGTTCGCGATTTTTCTTTTTTCTCATTTTGACCAATTTCGATGTAAATTCAAAGAGTTGATTGATCTAAGGTAATTCGAGCGTTCACTATACGTGGAAATTTGAAGCTATCTGTGCTGAGTAAATTGGGAGCAAAAATGTATACCAGGGTAATTCAGAACACCAACAACCGGATCGGGTAAATTTCGACACATTCGACACATATTTCTTTTTTTTGTGTGTAAAGATAGGAAAACGATTTAAAAAACAAAAAATTAAAAAAGATATTGCTCTTTCCCATAACTACTGATTAAGGTGCCCTACTCCTCGCCTATCCCGTATACTTGTCATTCATGAACTTCTTTCTGATCACACGCACCCTTTTTTTCTGCCAATTTTCTTCTATTAATTCGTTTGAATTTTCAAGCTCGGGAAATCTTTACAAATTTTTAATACTTATTTCTTTAATTTTTCGTCCTCTATTATTCCTCCTTCCTTTTTTTTAATTTTCCAGATACTTTTATTTAAAATAACTTATCAGACCTCCAGACACCTGCAGAGATCTGCATCAGAAGAAGTATAAATTGCCAAAAACACGAATATCTAATTCTTATAATTTTCTCTTATTTTACTTAGCAGCTACTCGGAAATTCTGGACTTTTCTCTATGTCCTTGTTACAATATTTCATTTGTTCGACGATAGTGTTTTATTGCAAACTTTGTAAACTTTTTGAGGAGAAAACTTCCAAAGGTTTTGTTTTGTTGTTTCTCTCAATATGACGAGAAAAAAAATTCCAAGCAGAGTAAATCCCAATTTATAACAGGATTAAATTCTTATGTTTCCTTGATAAAGAATTCCTTCTTAGCCGATATGAATAAGATATCGCTATGGGCCTTTGGTAGTATTGGCCAAGTCGAATTCTTGTTCTCTTGTTGTGGTCGGATAGATATAGATAAGGCTTCGAAACTAAGACTTCTTGTATGACAGCCAGGATTAGCGCCAGAGAGAGAGTCATGGTGAATCGAAAGGCTGTGTGGGGGGATGCAGATTAGTAGATGTGAGTTAGCCAAGTCGACCCTGTGTCGACCAGGGGATGGATTCTGTAACAAGGAAAGTTGTGGAGTTGGGGAGATGAGAGTTCTTTTGTCATTTAACTCTCCACTCTCCACTGGGCAGCGTTTTTATTTTCCAATTTAGCTAAGAAATTTATCTAGCTTTCGGTAGCAGTTTAGTCACCGTGGGCTTTTTTAACTTCCAAATTGTGCCTAACATTTTCTTCTATTTCGATCATAAGTTTTTACCAAATTGTGACAACAGATTTTTTGCTGACCTGTACCCCGAACCTAAACACTGCTAAAAAGTTTACTTTTGGCACTGATTTTGTTGGCACTATATTTACTTGTAATTGCTCGCTGTGTTGTATACAGGAATGCGAGCATCGTATATTCATTCGTAAAGCCAAAAAGAGATAGAAAGAGCTAAACGAAGTATAAAAACGTTTGGAAAAAATAAAAGTGGTATGAAAATTAGAAATTTTTAGACCCCGATAACTTTTGAGAGGAGAGGAGAACGGAGCTGGTTGAGCAGTCGTTGGAAAGGCCATAAAGTTATGCACACTGTGCTTTTTAAGATACACCGTGTGCCATACATTTTTTTGTTGCTAGGTGAGTCTGTCACCTCCTGCTCTATGGCCCACCTAGGTGGAAACACCCTCTATAATACGTCCATAAATGTGTAGCTATCATTTACCTACGAAAAAAATACCAAGGACCAACTGAACATTTCTCAGCTGACAGTATTGTTTGTTTTTGTTGTGTTTTATGAAAGTACCTAGGTACAGAGGAATTTCTACATAAATTAAATTATAGATTCTCTTCTGGATTATTCTCGTTATATTTACAAAAACAAATTATGGAAATCCATGCAATACTTACAGAGAAATATTGATTTTGGTATCTCAAGGTACCCGCTAAAAAGTTTAAATCGCGCTAAACTGATCAATTATGTCGTCTTCCAAAAGAGACGAGATGAAATCACATATCTACATCTTGTCCCCTAATTAGGTATACATATAATTAGTTCTTAAGTCCGATAAATGGTTTTGGAGATAAATGCAAAAGAAATGAATCAGTCCTTGTTAATATGAAAAAATTCCGTTTTTTGGTACAAAAATGAACATATTTTCAACTCATCATTGTGGAAGAACTGGCAAATCATGGAAATTCACTTTCCACGACAAAAATGTTCACAACAGAGTACTTTTGGATGGGAAATACAGAACGGAAGAAATATATGCAAAATATAGAAACTGGAGTGTATATGTATGACCCAAGTGTAAAAAAATCCTTTTATCGGCGGTAAAACGTCATTTACGACGTCAAAATGATTAAAAACAAACTAAACTACCCGATTACCCTCTCCTCTCTCTTTAAGTTGATACCAAATATGACGTATTTTGGACAACCCCCTATAAGGGGTGGTACGACCTCCCATACCCAAATACCCTTTCCCAAAGATTATTCACTTATATTTTTGTACTCTAGATCTTAAGTCCATCGGAAGACCCACAATGCTCTACGACCCTTCTGCTTAGAGTTAGGTGTCCTTCAATATTGCGACAAGGAAATTTCCGCCGATTCCCCTCAAATCTGCAATTTACCCTAAATCGAAATAAAATTGTTACGGATATTCGGTGGGATGGCTGCGGATAGCTCGCCGGATCAGGGTTTCTAAAGATGAAAATCCTTTAGTTACAATATAATAATAATTTCTTTATTAAACGAATAGCCTATCACTCACAATGCTAATCATATACTATCCGAGGTCTAATTCCTTAGGGTCTATGATCTGTACCATATACTAGTCTACGTTAAATACTATTTTACCACTAAGACCTGAGAGGGAAACGGGCAGTATTTCAAAAGGCGTGGTTGTCATATACGGGTATTCTTCACCCGATGTATCCAAATAAAATAGCTTATTTTGACTAGTTCTAACAGAGATGAATGGTACGGGGATTTCTCACACGACGTACCAGTGAAATGTCGAGGCGGGATATTTCTCGCAGACCTCGACGCGGGGATACGGATTAATATGGTACGGGGATTTCTTATACCGTACCAGTGCATTGCCGAGGCGGGAGAATATCTCGCAGACCTCAACGCGAGTTTTTAGGAAAGACACGGGGATTATTTCACTCGACGTGTCAGGTTTGCTAGTGTGGGAATTTCGGTCGCACTAGTACCCTAGTAAAATAGTTTGTCAAACTTGCTTGGTTGAGCTCGCTGATCAGACTGAATTCTGTGGCCGACTGGCGCGCTTTATATATCCGGGGCGAGAGCTTCTCAGTGTCTGAGTGGCTGTATGCTTCTACTGGAGGAAGTTGTGTATGTACAGAAAAGCTTTCAAGCTCTTTTGAAAAGCTTTTCTTGTACTCGGCTAGTACATGGATAGGCGTGCTGATCATGCAGCTGATGATTATGGCAGGTTGTTCGCGTACCCCAGTGGCGTGGTAACTTGAACGTAAGTTCAAGTTGTAATTAGATTTTTAAAGTGGTGGACCAAAAAAAAATAATTTACTTTAGCCTGAAATTTGTAACTTCGTTACAAAATATAGCGGATAACACCGATGCGTACCTCATTAGTAATTACGGAAACAATTTCTCCGTTTTTTTTTATTGATCTTACAAAAAAAAAACCTACCCTCCTACATCACTCAAAAGCTACCATAAAAAAAAAATTTGGTTTTATCTCGACGTTAGGTGGTAATAGACACATCACATGCAGCTCGATGGTGACGTTGAAGAATGAAACGCAAACTTGGCTTCCGCTGTCGAATGAAATGCGAGCTTCAACTTCTACTTGGTGCTAGACAATAATAGGTTCTAGGCGTATCGAACCGCCGAAAGTTTGGATTCACCTTGATGCCCGAGCTCTTGGGTGGTGCTTAAGTACTGGCGCTCCCGCTTACCTTACGCACCGTGTGGGCAGGTTGCATGTAGCTGACGGGGACGTAGTTGGAGTTATACCACGAAGTTAGCCGCCGTGTTTCATCAGACTGTGTGACCGACATCTGACTGGGAAGTCTGAACGGCAACGGCAGAAGAAGAAGCATCTGAGTTGGAGCAAAAAAAAAGTGGAATGTCTGCCATTTTTGTGAAGGAACGAGCAAGTTGCCGCGTGAATGATTTAACTAGAGATCAACAGATAAATGTGTTAAAATTCTCAGCTATAGAGACTGTGAGGTAAGTTGATTCAAGTTAGCAAAAATCAAGTAGAGCAGTAATTTTGCAACGGAATTGTAGGATTGTTCTAAATCGACGGAATTGCTAGAAAGAAGAACAGCTTGTACGAAGCATAAAAATTTAGCGGTCAAGGCAGAAGCCCCATCGAAATCCCAGCGGAAACCGGCGACGGGGACTCAGCGCTGTGAGCTTATGTGTACAGCGAAAAATTTTTTTTTAAAAAACCAAGTAGGTCTGTTAAATTAAAAGGCCCGCGCGAAATCCGACGTTCAGATAGGCATCACCTAGCATAAACCTGTATAGAAGCCGTCAAAAGAAGGTCAGTACAAAAAAATGAAACACTTCACACATTGAGGTCGAGGGTTTTATGCTGCGAGCACGTGCTGCGTAGAACATTGGGAATTCCTGCTGCATCTCCCATACAATCGTGCGATATTAAAGCATTTATCTCCAACATCAAAAAATATTCCTAGAATAAGGAGACGATTTTTTTTTTATTAGTGATACTCAAGGAAAATTAACGAGATTTTGTAAGGAAAAGGAATTATTAGTAACAAGTGCTACTATGTAGTTACCCGTAGACTCACTACGTTTTTTTTTTACAAGCCTTATAGGTATACGGAAGGAAACAAATAATTACGAAAGAAAGAACTCTCCGGAAATAAGTCTACGGAAGAATTTAAGTGCAGATGAAATGATAGATTAGTTATAACAATAAATGTTGAACAAATTTTGATTATATTAGGATTATAGAAAGGCCGTATTCATTAAGAGGAATTAGCTGGCTTGGGTATTAAAAGCTATACCATACTGAGAACATACAATTTAATCGGGTTTTGTCTAAGATCTTTTAATGAATATGGGCCGTAATGTTCAGTTCATGAAGCTTATTGTTTTGCTTACGGAGCTCATAGTCCGATCATATAGAATATGAACAAAATCGTTCGCTTTATATCCCATAGGAAGTCATAGGAAAGTTGAAAATTATCTTGAAGATAAGAAAGATGACGATTGCTGTTCTCGTATGCTGATATCCACCAGTTCAAAGTTTTGTTTTTTTTAGAAAGAACAGACTTGGCTGATAATCAAAGCAATTGTGAGGTTAGGGCCAATGGTCACGTAATTAAGATCTTAGTTCATTAGTCTATAGGTTATTTTTACTAATATAAGTAATAGGGCACTACGCCCTAAAAACCGTCCGTAGTATTATAGGCTCCACCACAGTAGAGACCAGACCAAGACACCAATTTTTTGTAGATAAACGAATATAACTCTTATTGAATTAAGTCACAAAGGTGCTCATCAAGCAGGGCACATAACGTAGCATTTTCCTTTTGTCTCTTACTTTTGATTTTTCAGCCTCATCAACGAACCTAGTCGCCTCCAGGGAGCTCCTTCGAGGGATCGAACAGACTACAAAAGAGCAGGCCACTAAGGCTTCATTATATAACACAAGGTCGCTGGAAAAAAATTTATTATTACGTAATGGACCTGTAAAGTTTAAATGTTTCTCCTTTCACTCTCCCGGAGTCCTCTTCCCTTGACATGAACGTCGACCAATGTCACAACTTCTCTCCTATTTACAGATCATCAAGAAGGATACTGTATTATATAGCCCGCAGTATCGCAGGGTGGTTGGGGAAATGGCTTAGGAAGCCGAACACCTGCGCTTCCAATTGAGTGGTAAGTAAGTAAAGGTCCCTTCAGGACTAAGTGCGTGCAACGGCCTTTGGTTTGTACGCACGATTTTTTTTGTATATTTTTGTATATGGCTGGGGCACAGCGGCAGGTTTTCGTGGAACCTTCCCCACACTCTCCGCCAATATCCGCGGCGAGCTAGCATGCCGACCTGCAGTCAACGCTGTCCACCGAGTGATCTGTCAGCTCATGCTGGCATTCTGGAGTTCACGTCCAAGTACATCACTCTATATAGTTCCATAACATTACCAACGTTTCAAAATATTTTCGGTGAACCTAAGAACAGGATACATGGATATAACGTTATATATTTTTGTGGGGTAAGGCATACAATTAAAAAAGCTAATCATCTACGGGTCTTCCTTTCCATTAATGCGTTAGGAGACCTCTGTGCTTATTAGGATTGGAGCTTGACAGCGATTCTATTTTTCCTTGAAAATGAAAAGGATTCATATGACTGGCTGCGTCAACGATTGATAGGGATAAAAATTAATTTAAATTTGTTCTTCTGAATCTGAATATTAAAAGCAAGGCCTACTAACATAAACTTTTCCAATTCTCAAAGTAAGTTTCGAATTGGAGTTGAGAAGTGCAGATGGCTCCGTTAAGCCTCCACAGCCCTATATAATAGCAACCATGCTTACCTGACTTATAAGGTAAATATGGGAAAAGTCATCAAAATGAGTTTAGTTGGAAAACATTTACGTTTTCCTTTATTAAATCTGAACTTGCCATCTATGGTCATAAGTTCAAAATACGTGTAAAATTTGAAATAAAGGCGTCATGATTAGTTGTCGAAATATGTAGACAACCAAGAAAATGTGGGGATGTGAAAATCCTGTACATGATTTGAAAAATAATCTCAGTCAGAAATATGTATTTCTAATGGTAGCTCATAGGTATATAATTGGAAAGTGTGGCGTGTGGACTTTCAAATAAAGAACAAATATTGCCAATGTATTTCCGAAGTTATGACCCCTGTGGGCAAAAATTTTCCATTTTTGGAGGTTATGTAAAAATAAAACCGTCATACTTCCTAGATTGAGGGAGGGGTTGGGTTGACATAAACTACAACACCAACCTGTGAAATATTATACCATATTAGTTGGACACCCAGTAAAATAAAAAAGGCAAACTCGAAAAGAGAAATTTCTGGATTACTAATTTTGAGAATGTTTAGGGGATACGACATTTATCACCGTATTGAGAATAGATGTAGTCCGTTTTTCCCTTAAAAAAAAAAAAAGTCAAAAGTTCAATCCTTTGTAACTGCTATTAGTGTTCAAATAAGAAATATTCCATTCTTTCAACCAAACAGCTAAACAACTATTTTCCTATGTACTCGTATATAGAGAAAATTATTTGTTGAATATAATAGATTAGATTCGATAGGATTTGTGTGACCGGTTGTGGCGGTGGGGGGGGGGGGGGGGGGGGGTGGACCTAAAGGTATTGACATCACAATCACTGTGATCTGAAAGTACTATTGTGAATCCACCCGTTCAAATTACTCCTTTGCTAGGCTTAGACTGTTAATAAAGTCTAGAACCATTTTCTGGGACCTAGGTTCCACATGTACTTTTGTGGAGGACAAACAAGTTCAATGTAGACTAGTCTCCACTTAGCCAATGCTTCGCAGTTATAGAGCGGGTACTCCGAGATTTCATTAGCATCCTGATGGAAGCGGCAGGATGAAGTTTCAGCAAAGGGCATCTTGTAGGTACGTGATACCTCAATGGGCAATGATCTGAGAAGAGCTCTGTAATAATTTTGTTAAGCTCTGTTCAAACTTTTTTGCATCACGACGTTCTTGTAGCCTTTCCCAATAAACGAGATATGCTAAGAAAGTTTTACCAAAAAATTATTTTCATACAAAACTCAACACACGATTCCGAGTACGCACATATTCGGTATAGGTAGTACGATGTGATTCAAGAACAAAAAAACAGAATATATTCCAAACCTAAGCTTCACCGTTTGCCTAGTAAATAAAAACAAAGCCTCCCAATAATAGGCTTCATTATATTATAAGAGTGTGTGTGTGTTCATGAAAGCAGATCCTTCGACGCAAAAATTTCATTTTCTTCAACAAAAAAAAATCCTCTCTCATGTACACATACATGCGTATATAGAACCCAAAATCCTTTCATTCATTGTTGAACGTGAGGCTAAAAGTCTCATTTAAGGCCAAATCTCATATGCTACACAATTTCCTTTTACAATTCACCAGGCCTATCATTCCCCCACTGCCACAATAACCAAAAAGGAATCTTGTTTTGCCTCAATAGAAATGAACAGAACCAGAGTCAGAAAGTTAAGGTAAATCATAAAACCAAATCTCATTACTTCTGTTATGATTTTGCGTAAGACTTCTTAAATTGAGCTATTTGTTTGTGGCCTTTTGAAGTTTCTTTTAGATTGTGAAATGAATCCATATATGTGTGTATGTAGTATATATTTCTCTACGTGTCCTTCGACTACCGTACCGCGAAGGTACATAGGAAAATAAGGAAAATGTGGAAATGATAAAATCAAACAAAATTTAATGAGATTTGAAGATTATTATTTTTTTTAATATTATTAAGATCTTTGACAAGAGCTTTACAGTCTTTTTTTTTCATTTTGAATTTACAAAACACAAAATCTATGTCCTGTTATAATTGCATACCTATGTATATGAAGGAATGTTGGAAATTATTCCTATAAACTCTCTGGAGTGAAAATTAAAATTTTTATTTTCCTGCGAATAGAACTAATTACAGCCTTGAATAACATAAGTTTTACTTTTTCGTGACAAAGTTTGCTTGTGTTTTGAATTACTAGCATTTTTATATTTTCGTCAAGCAGTAGGTACATACAGTCTAGATGGAAATTCGAATAAAGTTGGTAGACTTTTTTTTATGTTTTATGTTAAATATAGTGAATTGTTAGGTAATTTCTTAATATCTATGTTATTTAAATTTGATGCGCTTTCACGTTTGAGTTTTTTAAACTTACGAAGGTTGTCTGAAAAGTTTCCGACCTAAACATAAAGATGGCAGCACTCGTAAGCAAAAGTTGGGGAACGTGTTTGCGCATGTTTTGAAAGGCACTCCTCACCGACATTTCAGCCCTTTGGACGAGCACTTGTTGTCAGTAGCGTATCTAGGGTGGGACAGTGGGGGCGGTCCGCCCCGGGCGGCATTTTTTATATTTCTGTCTAAATTATATAAAAACACAAATAAATAATTATGATAATTTCGACGTAAATTTGGAATTGGCGATAACCAACCACATAAAGATACGTCGCTTGCTGGTAGAAAGTAGAACTGCTAAGGGTGGAATCAGATTATAAATTTCAAACGTGTAGCCCTCTTAGCGCGCGTTTACATTTAATATCGAATTATGCTTGTTGTATACGGAGTGCTAGATTACAACAAAAATTAGGCGAATTTTTATTTTTCATTGCTAATGCCATGAATTTAACCTAACATTAGGAAAATTGTACATATTTCCAGACAAAAAAGTAATTTCGAATAGTTGATTGAGAAAGTGGAAAAATGCGAACTAGGTAATTAATTTATAAAGAAAAAAAGTTGAAAACAAATTTGACGAATCTCAAATATCAACGCGCTCAATCTAACAGCATATTTTATCCAACTCGTCGCACGCGACGCTAACCATTCGTCGAAAATACCAACTACCTTAAAGGGCCAATTGTATCAAGAGTATTATTGCAATGTTGAAAGTAGATGTATCTAAAACCTAATACAAATTGTTATTTTTGGTTGCCATTTAAAATTAGGTAGATCCAGTGTTGGGCGTAATCTGATTGCAATGTAATTTAATTAATAATTCCATTACAGTTTAGTCAAATTACAAAGTAATCTAATTAAATTGTATTCGATTACATACCAATCAGATTACTTATGAGAGAATACGTAATCTATCAAATGTGTAATCTGTTACAATATAATTAGATTATTTTGTAATCTAATTACATTGTAACAGATTACTTTGTAGATTACTTAAAAGTAATTAATAATATAATGAAATGAATTGAAAGAAAATAGTATCGATCTCGTACGAATTAGTTTTAGGGAGTTTTATGAAGAATTAGAATACAAATATCTTAAATATCTTAAATGTAATCACATTAATTAGATTAACATGTAATGGGATTAACTTGTAATCGATTAATGTGTAATCAGATTAACTTGTAATCACATTACACGTTAATCGATTACATTATGTAATTATGGAAATGGATTACATTAGTAATCTGTTACAAAGTAATCTGAATACAGATTACATGGCTAATTGTAATTGTTAATCATTAATCAGATTACATTTTGCCCAACACTGGGTAGATCTCCTTAATTCTTAATAAATTTTGTCACTTACAAATTTACAAAACTCGTTTTTACACTAAGCACAAATGTCGGTCTAAAATCTACTCAAACATAACCTGTTAATACTTTTTTTAGTGTCATTAGTAAGCCATTCACGCAAGAGACTGCTCGCACGCAAAGGACGCAAATTTTGACACAACTCATCGCTCAACACAAGCAGTGAGTCCGCTCAATCATTGAGTCCGCTTAACAGTTGAGCGGCCGTTCATCGCTCAAATTTTGAGCGGACTCACTGGTTGAGCGGACTTAATCTTGAGCGGACTCAATCATGAGTGGACTTACTTCTTGAGTGCACTTGAGCGGACTCACTGCTTGAGTTGAGCGGACTCAAATCATCCCTGGCCGTAAGAAAACCCTGCCACAAAAAGTGTTCTAAAGAATAAGAATTTTGCCATTTGTACAATTTGAAATATAACCCAAGTGTGGGAATTTTTGCAGGTTTTCAATCGTCGAAAAATGTTGGTTGATAGTTCTAAGAGTTCTGTTCTTTACAGTCTTTTTTTAACTGCGCATTATTTTTAAGTACAAATTTGGTTTTTACTCTTGAACTTCATTTCCACAGTATATACATGGTAATATCAAAAAAATGTGTTTAAGATGTTCTCTTTGATAATTTTCAATTGTTCTTCATTATACCTATGTATTCGTCACTAATGTTATTTATATCACTATCACCACATCACAATCATTCACAAATCGCAAATCGAGGCAGCTGAAATTGGTACATGTTAGAGACAAAGGCTTGAGCTAGACTCCTGTGTACCTACGTCTAATCATTTGGGAAAATTTAGGTTAAATAATATAGACTTCCCTATATATTGTTCCTCGTGATATTTTAACAAATTTTTAAGATTAAATTAAAACCACAAATATTTTGTTCTGTCAAACTCAGACACACAAATAAGTATAAATATATATCTATAACAATTTTCAAAGTGACATCTAAGTTGCGCCTGGGGGGCTGTCACAACTAAAATGTTCGAGGTACTTGATTTGGAAAGCTTGTCGATAATATTATCCATATCAATGTCGATCTCAGAGTGGACAGACATTAAGGACTCATATCCAGATTCTCTCTCTCGTGCAAAGATTGTAGTAATAGATGTGACGCAAACGATTCTGTCACGGGTGAAGTAAATGACTGAGAGTGAGAGCTTGCAATTTGAGTCACATTCAAAGGAATAGGAGCAGAAGTTAATTTCTGTATTTTAAATTTTTCCTTTCCGCGCTTTGGTCCATTGCAATTCTTTCAAAATAATATAAAATATTCTCGATAAAAATCTGTTTCAAAACGCTCAAAACTAATAACAAATCAACTCTCAGTATCTTCTTCTTTCACAATCGCCGCTTTTCGACTACCTGTTTTGATAGCGAATTTCCCGCTGCCATCTACCGTCGGAAAATCAGATAGGTAAAAACCAAATGTATGATCGCTTACCAATTTCTTAGAAACAATGACACTTTTTAAACTCAAAATTGTGTTCGTTTTCATATATATGAGTAATGGGCGCAACAAAAGCATCTTCATAATTGGGCCGCTAAGCATTATGTGAGATTTTCTAAACAATGAAATACTAAAAGAAATCCGCATACCCAAATTACTTACTATCCTGTGATAGGTATGACTGGATGACTGGACACTATATAAAAATGCAAGAAATTTTTAAAAAATGTGTACACGTTTAAAAGACGAAGAGCTACGAGCGAATGACTATTATACCCAAACCACTATTACTACTCACATCAGCGAGAAGGTTATGTTGCGCGTGGGGGGGGGGGCGGTCATGACCCCTGTGACCCCTGCATACGCACTTGGGTTGCGCACATGTTATTGAATTTATGAAATGCTTCAACATGTATTATTATTTTCCACTTCACATGCTCCTAAAATAAGTTCATATTCATCGTACTAAAAGAACAACATCGGTATAAAAAATGTTTTTTTTTTTTTGTAATTAAAATAGCCTTGGAGATCATATCTAAAACATGTATTTATTTATTAAAATACTTGATAGACAAAAAAAATTAGTTTTGACCACCCTTAACCACTTGCGGCGATGTAATATTTTCGGTTGCTTTGTCGGCAAACAGCGCGAATACAGATATTGTGTGGGCTCGCCAAAAAATGGTCTCCAGTCTCTACTACCTAACATAGAATTATTAGACAACAAGATGATCAAAAGAGCAGATGAATTGTGTCAGAAAGATTTTATCTTTAAGCAAGATAATGCGAAAATTTATTACTGCAGAAAATTAAAGAAGTTCTTTGGAGACATAAATATCAAGGATCTCGATTGGGCTGCAAGCTTAGTCCTGATTTAAATTTCTGGGTAAGTATGGGAATAACTGGGTGTCTGCGCATCACGCCCACGGCAGCACTGGAAGTCATGCTTGACTTTCTGCCGCTGGACCTCTATTGCAGAGAGGTGTGGCGGCTATTAGTGCTGTTAGGCTGAGTGCGGGAGGTTGGTGGATGAAGAGGGGTGTTGGGCACTCCAGTATACTCCAGAAGATATACTGTAGTTATTGCAGGGTAGAAACAGACTACCAAGTACCAATCTTGAATTTTGGTGGGGGTATCAATGCAATGATTCCCACCAGGAGTGCCTGGGATGGGAAAGAGTTGGTCGTAGCATTCGACCTTTCTATTTTTACGGAAAGGTCCAAGACAAGTGCGGGAACAGGGGCTGGAGTGTACTTCAGTGATCTACAGTGTCACAAGTCTTGTGCACTGTCTGCCAAATGCAGGGTTTTTCAGGCAGAACTCGCATCGATTTATCAGGCGGCAATATTGGTACCTATGTGCAGAGCGCCCTCACGGCACATATGCATATATACTGATAGACAGGCAGCCATCAAAGCGCTGGATGTTGTGCTGGTAAAATTAAAATTGGTGCAGTTATGCAAGACTAGGCTTGAGGTATTGGCTACAAAGCACAGGGTGATCCTATGCTGGGTACATGGTCATAAGGACATCTCATGCAACGAGATGGCTGATGAGTTGGCCAAAAAAGGCTCTGAATTGGATAGTTCTGCAGTGGTAGCTTTTGTGAGGATCCCA
Organism: Dioctria linearis; assembly: GCA_963930735.1. Lineage (NCBI taxonomy): Eukaryota > Metazoa > Arthropoda > Insecta > Diptera > Asilidae > Dioctria > Dioctria linearis. The sequence continues at coordinate 30,909,082 of OZ005740.1, read as the reverse complement.
ATCGGAGTTATAGTTAAAGAGAAAATCATAAGGGGCGCCTATCAAAACGCAAGCCTTCGGTGGACCAACAGGGGTACCTGCGGTATTGCGTGGCAATTGTGGCCTGCATATGGCAGGAAAAGGACAAGAGAGCTATCTCCAGTCTTCTTGCATGGTCACCTATGGTCCAGGGACCCGTAAGGACCCCTATTAGATTCCTGGTGCTTGTTCTGCTGCCATCAATCAGGGGTCCTTACGTGTCACTGGGCCATAGGTGACCATGCTAGAAGACTGGGGATAGCGGCGAACGATTTCTGCAGGAGCTGTAAAGACTCGGAGGAAATCGAATCCGTCCAACACGTGCTTTGCGAATGCCTCGCTCTGATGAATAAAAGAAGTATGCTACTGGGTATATCCTCAGTTTTCTGAGAGAAGCTGGATGAATCTAGGTAAAGAGTTTTGGAGATTTCTTGAGTTCCGTAAGGGAAGCAGGATTGATCTGGGGCGGCTTGAAAAGGTTATTCCATGGGGCCTAGGGGTACAATGGACCCACTAGAGCTCTAAGTGATGCAGGCTAGTTGTCTTGCGGCACCCCTCTTACCTAACCTAACCTAACCTAAGTTTAAATCGATAATAGAGTTGAAAACTGCCATAAAATTGTCATTGCCAAACTTAGTAGAATCAAAAGAAGCTATACCTACCTACTATACAAAATATTAATGGACAGACAAATTTGAAGGTAAAATTTTAAAATTTGTTTGTAACTTGACCTCCTCTAGCAAAACAAGTAATATTTTAAATATATAAAATATGTATATTTAAAATTATATTCTTATATTTAATAAAATAAGTATGTAAATAATAAGTATAAAAAAGTTTTTCATAACATGACAAAAAATAAAAATAAAAACAGGGTGAGCTTTTAATGAACATCCATCACATGTAGCACGTAATTATTGTGCCCTTTAATCCCGGTTTAGTGCTTGTGGAGACTACCGTGAATATCCCACTGATGATATTATGCTCACTTTATTTAATTACACCATCGAGATATGCTCGGTTTTAATGAATCCTCTTCTTGGACACGTTCCATTTCAGCCTGTCTCTGTCCACCATTCCATCACCAACCAGTAAGCACTCACGTTATTTAATGATTTATTTACGTGAAATTAAGAACATCTTCCTTTTAATAAATAAGTCCTGAGGGCTATTTAACTTTTTGGATGAATGTAGCAATTTAGTACAACAAAACAACAACGAAAAAATACACTTTGCCTTTTATAATTGGCGCCAGTTACTCTCGTGGTGTCCTACATAATTGGACCCAAATGGTTGTGAAGAAAAATAAAAAAAAAAACAAATAAAAACAAAACACAGGGCGCAGCATACTTAATTATTTAAAAAGCTTTGAAATTGCCAGAAAGAAGAACATACCTACATACTTGTACATTTTGTTATTTCTATTGGTAGTACTACTTCCTTCGCACCATGGATATTATTTACTCAAGAAATGTATGGGCCACGTGCAAATATATATATGCATTGTGAATAAAACACGTACTAAGGTATGTTTTATTTTATTGTCCTTGTTTCATAATATTTCAGATGGAATTTTATTTATTTATGTCTCAATTAACTAACAGGACGATGTCTTTAGGAACACACAATGATCTGAAAATTAAAACTTTTAGCCAAAGTATGAAGTAAATTTATAAAATATTATGTCCATCCCCTCGATAAGAACATATGAATCAAAAGCTGAACGGCATTTATCAACTTGACAAAAGAAGTAACATTAACATTTTTTTAACTTATATAAAAAAACAAATAAAATATAAAGACCCGCAATCAATGTTTGCTCTTACATTTTCCATAATGCAACTTATTTCGACACCGGCAACATAATTATTTATAACGTACAAAATAACTTTTCTATTAGTTATAAATGTTATAAATGTTATAAATAAAAACAAATTCCAAAAGTACTGCAAAATGCTTAGAGTAATTTTTGCAACCTTTTATCACAGACACAGATATCGATGTTTCTGCTAACAAATTGATGAATGAGAAGAACTCATAGCAAACTGATCTCGGCTAAATATATCATGGGTACGAACCAACATTTTTATCAATGTAAGAATTTTTTAATGTAGCCAAAAATTAATTTTTTTCTTAGAATTTTAATCGAGCATTTTTTTTTCATTTTTCATTTTTGATGGCTGAAAATGGTCCAAGCGAGTTGTGTAACTTAAATTTAATTAATTTAATTTTTTCTCAGTAGCTTTTTCTTCAGAATTTTATGCACTATAGATAACCGACATTGATTATGAACTGTAATAAAACTCCGAAATCTTTTTTATGTTATATAAAAGATATCTCTACCCAGCGGGAATAATTGCGAGCCCTCCCTGAAAGAGTCATAGGGGAGCAATAAGCAAAACAGTGCCAGGCCTGAAATCTAACAATTCCTCATTTCAACGTCAAGAAAATAAAGAAAATTTCATACTAAATGTCGCATTTACTTGAAATTTTAGATTTTATCCGGATGCAAATATGTTAGGTTAGGTTAGATAAGAATAGCGCCGCTTACTTTACTTAGACCACCAGCGGTTCCATTGTGCCCCCTGTTCTCATGGGATAACCCAACTATTGTCCAAGATCCATCCTGCTTCCCTTAGGAAACTCAGTATGTATCTGAACTCTTTGCTATGTAGCTCCCCCTGGCTTGAAAAGAAGTAGCTACCCAATAACCTACCTGTATTGTTCATCAGTGCGGAGAGCTCGCAGAGTACGTGTTGGACAGATTCCGATTACCTCCGAGTCATTACAGCTCCTGATGAAATCGTTCGCCGCTATTTACAGCTTTCTAGCATGGTCTCCTATGGCCCGTTGAGCAGTAATGACGCCTACTAGCTTCCTGTTATATATTTTACTGCCATTAAGCAGTTCTCTTGTCCTCTTCCTGTCATATGCAGGCATAATTGCCTCGCGATATGGTAGGTTTCCCTGTTGATCCACCGGAGGTTTGCTTTTTTATAGGCGTCCCTGATGATCACCTTTGTGTATATGAAGATGTGCGGTGCGGACTCTCTGCACATAGACGCCAATATTACCGCCTGGGATATCACTACGAACTCTGCCTGAAAAATATTAAATTTATCTGGCAGTCTATAAAACTCGAACCACTGGCAGCCTCTGGAGTACACACCATCCCTTGTGCTCGCGTCTTAGATCCATCCGTAAAAATATAAATATCGGCTGTTACCACTATCTCCTTCCCATCGCAGTCACTCCTGGTGGACATCATTACTTTGGCACCCCATGAAAAGTTGGTAAAGGTATTTGATAGTCAGTTTCTTTCTTGCAATCACTGCAGTCTATCTTCTGGAGTAGATTGGAATGCCCGAAACCCCTCTCCGTCCACCAAACCCCTACTCGAAGCCTGACAGTGCTAAATTGCCGTTACACCCCCACAGTGCAGATCTAGCGACAGTAAATCTATCATGACCTCCAATTCTACTGTGGGAGTGGTGTGTAAGTAAACACCCTATTATTCGCAAGCATGCGACCCTTTGAGTTTTTGACAGCACATCCAGGTTACATTTCCTCGCCATTGCAGTCCACCAGACCGTACAGTCGTAGCAGAATATCTGTTGAACTACGGCAGTGTACATTCACCGTACCACCTTGGGTTTTAATTCCCACGCATTCTCTTGCAGGTGTAGAAGGTCACATTGGCCTTCTTAACATGTTCTTCCAAATTAGCCTTCCCGCTTGGCTTGGAATCGAGTATGATTCGAAGATACTTTGCTTCGCTGGAGAGAGTAACATACTCACCACCCAGAATAGGAAGTTTGAAACTTTGCTCCTGTCTTTTCCTTTTGTAAAACACTAGCTTTGTGCCTTTCGCTAATAGTAGAAAGAAACTTTGTGGCTGTCAGGTTGCATATGTCATCCACTTAGGCAACCGCCATTATCCCTTATCAGTAGCCACAGGAGTGGTGATACCACCGTCCTGCGGCGTACTTCTGTAGACTGCTCTTCCCACGACCACATCCTCTGAGCAAGAGCTAATTTTTCTGCTGAGAAGCATTAAGTTGATCCAGTCACACAGACCCTTCTCAACTCCACCCTTCTTAGTCCGTTGTAAATAGTCTTCCTCTTAATATTGTTGACATTGTCTAAATACGTTAAAAAACGAACAAGTTCCGAGTGATTTCGAAAATACACATTTGTATTTTTATGGAAAATTTTAAAAACTTCTTGTTAGGTGAGAAATGTTTACCTTCTTTTTAATAATTTTATATTTTTTACCAGGTTGCGTAGCGTGATATTTGTTCAAGTAGGCCTTTTCGGGATTCTCCGGTACCAGTGGAAAAAAAAATTAATCAGTCGAGTCGAAAAAGACTTGAGACTTTGTCTTTGGAGATATCCAGGCACGTCTCGGATAAATTAGCGAAAGCCTGAACCCCAACTCAATTTTAGCCTGCGTTCGTCCAGTTTAGAAATGTTAGGATGGGATTGTGATTGACTGCAGTAGTTAGGATCCTCATTGAGTCGTTGTACTCAAAAATACATTTCTTTTTCTTTCAGGCTTCCAGTGAAATATTTCCAGATTGTTTTAAATCAAGTCATCAACAAATAAGTAATATTTAATTTTCAAATGGAGTTTATAGTTTAAAAAACTTTCAAAGTTTGTTCTAAAAATCTTAAATAGGTAGATAATATTAAAAACTTCTAAAATCAGAGAAAATCAATCAAACACAAAACATTAAAAAGAATATTAGTTTTTTTGTAATTTTTTCCAGACATGAGAGATGTCTTAAACGATGTATTATGATATTCTGAAAATATTTTATTAACAATGTTTATTTAAATTAAGTGGGAGGAAGCTGGGGGAAGGTCAAAGTTTGATCTAGTACATTTTGGAAAATCTTGTACAGAATCGCGTTCGTTAGGTAAAGAGAAGAAGTTTAAGTATCCACACTCCTATAATCGGAGGCTTAAATATCCATCCCCATACTCACTTTGTTAGTATTTCCCCCTTTTTTATTCGCACTGAGGTACTATATTGTTCGCACTTTAGATCGGCTCTCACTCGGTAGGGTTGTGTCCGATCGAAAACCGGGTTTAACTGTTCGCTTCAGCTCATTACCAGCTACAATCCGTAGAAGAACACTTTTCCCTGCATACGTTAAAGGTTGGGGTAGTTCCAATACCGCATGTTGCATATCTAATTAAAACCCTCGCCGAGTACTATCTATATTCTTCCCGATTCAGAAATATTTCTTGGAACATTTTTGCCGCCGGAGAACCCTTTTTTCATGCATTTGGGCCATGTATACCCTATCTACAGCATTTCGCATATATTTTTGGTTCGAATTCGGTAGGGTTATGTCCGATCGGAAAACGGGTTTCACTGTTCGCCTTAGCTCATTACCAGCTACAATTTGTAGAAAAAAATTAAATTTTTTCTGCATACCGAGGTCACCGTCGAAAGGCATGAAAAATTCATGAACTTTGGAAATTTTTTTGTTCCATAAAATAAATACTTTTGGAAATGGATTTTAACGTATTTTATTCTTCTTTCGATGGAGAGTAAATTTCAATTTTATTTATAAAAAAAGAATCAAAAATGGCGGCTCCAACGCCCATCAAACGGTGTGTTTTGGTCTGCTCGGTGTGCTCCACAGCTCTATCAATTCATTAGAAACAAATAGGGCTGGAAATGATTAAACTTGATAAAATTTGAGGGGGGCTTACCGGTTTTCGTTTTCAAAAAAACCTCTGAATAAAAACATGCTAGCCGTTAAAAAAAAATCCATTTTTTGCCCTGTTTTTGTTTTCTTCAACAGATGAAAAAACTATTTGTAAATAAATTTTTATAAAAATCGCTTCCTGATGGCCCCGTAAATTGAATTTCCTTTCAACTGCGCAAAGATTCATGTGAATTGGCTCATCCGTTAAAGCTGTAGAGCACCCCACGCGCAGAAAAATTTTGTTCCCAGAAAAACTCATATAAAGTTTATCGTTATAAAATATTTTTGACAGCTCACTCCAGCACCATACAGTGGCCCTTCTTCTTCCATCAAGAACTTATGTTGAATATGAAGTTTAACGGCTTCCCGAAATTTATGAGGGCACCGCAGGTAGCAAGAAAAGCTCTCCCTAGCAAGCGCGCTCCGAGCACCTCAGCTACATGTTTTCTAGCTGGCGGACTTTACTATTACTACTTTATGTATGAAAATATCCTTTTACCCACGTGTTCTAAACACTTTAACGATGATAATTATGTGAAAAAGAAAATTAATTTTTCATCGTCATGAACGGTAACCTCCCATTAAGGGTGGGGATAGGTACCCCCGCCGGGAGTATCGGGTGGGTCCAATACCGCATGCTGCAAATCGAATTAAAGGTCTCGCCGATTACTATAGAATGGTGTATATCTTTCCCTATTCAGAACGTTTTTGCCGCCACAAAACCAATTTTCATGCACTTGGGTCACATACACCCCAGTTACTATATTTCGCATATTTGATTTCATTTATTTCTTCCTTCCACACAATCAGGAAAAGTGAAAAAGTTCACTTATTCACCCAAGAAAGTCGCACAAGCGATTGCCATAGCCTTCCCGTACTTAAAAAAAAATAATAATAATGAATTAATAAAATATATGCGTAGTACGATAATGCATCGTTTAAGACATCTTTCATGTCTGGAGGTGTCGGGCCTAAAGTTATATTAAAAGTGGGCATTCCTCTTCTGTTAAAAACCACAATGATATCCCCACTCCATAAAAGTGTGTTTCTTGAAATTCTCCATAGTATGGTCTTCATATACCTAAGCGTGACGATGAACAAATTTCCTTTTCCCTACAAAAATAAATAATATTTATTATTAAAGCTATGGGCATTCTACCGTATTTGAAAAGTGACACACAAATTACATATTATTATATTTATAGGGTTTTACTGGTATCACTCCTTTTTGAATTTCTTATTTTAATTTGTTTGAATGACTACGAAACGCATATACATGAGTAAATACACAAGAAAACTGCGAGGTCACGATTACTCGCGATAAACCTTCCCATTTCACATCACAATTCATGTGGGAAAACATTTCTCTTTTCTTATACTATGGTAATGGTGTATAGGTACTCACACAGAAGAAGAAAAATTCTTTTATATTTGTTATCCTCACCCTAAGGAGTCTAAACATCCCTTCTAAAAATTCTTTCATATTTCTACAATTCCTTTTCACATATAGATGGAGGTAGAACTGTATTTGGTCTCATTATAGAAGCACTTGTAGTTTTCTAAATTATTTCATGCTAGGGTCCTCATGTACATCTACGCACCAGAAATTATTCCATGAAGAATGTCCAATTCATGTTTTTCTGTCTACACCAAATATAAAGGATCCTTTTTGTCGACTAAAAAACAAAAATACATGATTTTCCTGTGTGTATGTTTTTTGCCAATTAAATTATACAATCGCAGAGGAAAGGAGATAAATGTACGTATATGTATTATGTACATACATGGAAAAAATATACTCTTTGGGATATTGAAATGATTTATTTTATTTGCCATTGTGTTGTGCAATATGACACTAATGAGGGCAACAGGACATTTCTGGGTAATATAGCATTGCATAAGGATAAAGGATGGATTTAAAAAGAAATAATGAAAAAAAAGAAAGATCCTTCACACAGAATAATCAATTTTAATGGAATGGCTATTATGAATGACAAAGTCAAATAGTTGCTGTTGTCATAATTTTCGTAGATATAATTTTTGATGGAAAGGAAAAAAAATGTGTGAGCTTTCTTGTGGGGGAAATTGAATTGAAAGTACTTTAAGAAGATATCTGGACGAAAATTTTTAATTATTTCTGATAAACCTAGAGAAATATTGATTAGAATTTTTTGTTGGATTTCTTCAAATATTATTCTAATGATTTTTATTGTAGTTACATTTCTCTGCTGTTGATACATATGTATTGGGATACCTGGCTATCTTTGATAGGTAATATTGGCGCCATAAATAACAATGACACGACTACTCAAAGGTAGAAGCAGTGCATCAAAAAGTCCGTAGAGACAGATGTCGTACTCATCTATTCTTTTCCAGGGCAAGGTTAGGTTAGAGTGGCACGCACGAACCCCTTCAATCAGCCTCACTTAGACCATTTGTGGTCCATTGTGATACTACCTTAATGGAAACCTACCTGGAAAAGATACCTCAGATTTAGGGGGTACGCTGAAACCAGCCACAAGAGTTATTGCACTTTACCAGGTCCCGCAGCTTCTTGCATGCTAGCTCCCCCAATTCGCTGAAGAAGTAGCTGCCAAGTGTATTCCTCCTACGCCTGGCAAGGGTAGGGAATTTACACAGCAGGTGCTGAACGCTCTCAACCTCTTCCTCATCCATACAGCTTCCAAGAAATAGTGCCAAAGAGACAGTGCCCCGTAATAACTACGATATGGTTACGCACATCATTTCGGTTCCACATCAGCAGAGATTCGGCCCTCCTAGGACAAACCTCGGGCAACAGCAGACTTGAAATCGCGCATGTTGCCAATTCTCCCCATCTGTAATTTGCCAGCTTACATGCCTTTAAGTCTAGAATCCTTTTCACTAATTCCACGGACCGACCTATGGGCTCCTCCGCTAGGCAGGTAGTGTTAGCGGAACTCTTTCTGGCCACAGCATCAGCTGCCACGTTTCCAAGTATGTCATTGTGACCGGACATCCAGCAGAGAATAACTCTGTGGTTAGCACCCAGTTTCTCGATCATGCTGTGACACTGTTGTACAAGGTGCGATCTAATGGTGTTCGAGTTCAGGACCTTGATTGCTGCTTGACTGTCAATACATATCCCGATAACTCGACCACTGGGTACAATATAAGTAGTTGCCAGCAACCTTGCTATATTGTTAATAGCACGAACCTCCGCTCCGCCTGGAACACACTACGGTAGTCTGGTAGGCGGTACGATTCTTGCATTTGAGGGAATGCTGAGTATACCTCGGAGTCTTTTACCTTCACGTGATTATTTCTAATAGGAATGCTAGTTATGAATCTTTTCTCAAAGTCTAGTCTAGGGATGATATAATCTATAGCCCTTCGTATACAGTTGCCAGGATAGAACTTCAGCATTCTGCTGTGACCAAAGTCTGCTGTTGTCCAGCAGCCTGATTCTTTAAGTCTTAGCACACTTTTGAAGCTATACATTTCCCATAAATGTCAAGGAGAAGGAGCCGGAGTATGATCTCAATTGCTATCGTTGGTGTTGTACGAAGATCACCTGTAATACCTAGAAAGGTAGACCTCTGTATTTTTCTGAGACTCTTCAGGTGAGTCTCTTTCTCTAACTGAAAAATCTTCTTCACCAAGACCTGATTGATGCGTGTAGCGGAAGCTACAATATTTTTTTTTGCTGTTGACTTGTTTGTTACTCAAAATAAAATATTTTCGTTTGTCAGAATAATATTTGCGCTGACTGTAAAAAAAGGAAAAATATTCGATTTAACGTTTTTAAGGGAAAAACACTTTGAAGAAAAAACTTTGAACATAGATACACACTACTGTATACATTTTGAGAAAATACACATCAACACTTTTTGGAATGTAATTTAAAAAAAATATATATTTATTTTTTTGTGTCAAGGATAGAGTTAGTCTGAAAGTAGACACCAGAAGGCAAACATCAAAATTAATAAAAAGATTTTATTATAAAAATTATATAAATGTATTAAAAAATAAAATATAATTAAAATAGAAATATAAAATTCAAATTTCTTTAAATAAATAAAAATATTCATATAATTTTTTTTATTTATCCTTTTTAAATGTTAGGATACAAGAAAAAGTAAAGAGCTACAACATAATAATTGTTGTCAGTTCAATTGGTGACCCCGACATACAATTCTAGTTAAGGTATCCCCCCACCAGTGGTAAGGTGCCTTTTTCTAGAATAAAAAAAAAAAAAAAAAGAGAGAAGAGAAGAATATAAATAGGAAGTGAAGAAAATTAAAAAAAAAGAAGAAAAGAAGAGAAGAAGATAAATAGGAAGTTTTTAAAAAAAAATTTAAAGAGAAAGAGAAGAAAAAATATTAATTGTAGAAGAAAGAAGAATTTTGAATAACGAAGATTTTGCGAGAACCTTTAAGACTTTCATTCAAAGATTTACCGATTCGGAAGAGAAAATATTAGAACAACTTCTGTGCGCCTCAGAAATAGGAGGTAAAAGACCTTCCGAATTCAACAGGTTTATGAAGACCCTTGCGGGCATTTCCACAACATTTTGAGCTGTCCTGTATTAATAAAAAAATTATGGATGAGAAAACTTCCTGCAAACATAAACATCGCATTGGTTGCTTCAAGCAAGGAAAATATAGAAGATTTGTTGGAACTTGCAGATAAAATATTTGACGTTACAAAGTTACAATATGTTTCCTCAATAAATAAAAGTTTCGATTAACCATTACCCCAACAAAATTTTTCAGCATTAAATAACGATGTACAATTATTAAATAAAATAACAATTTTCGAAAACAAATTACAGAATTTCGAAAACTTACTTCGCAATTATACAATGAGTACCTAATAATAATCATAACAACAACCGTTTCAAAAATGATTTCAGATACAGATCACGAAGTCGTTCACAAAGTCATTCAAAACTTGATAATAATAAGCAACTTTGTTGGTACCACTTTAAGTTCGGAGAAAAAGCTATCAAAATTAATCCGAAAAACTAAATATCCCCTCAGCGTCCAGTATGTCAAATAATTATGTTTCGAAAAGGCTTTTCCTTTTAGGCAGAGAGAATAAATTCAAATTTTTAATCGGCACTGGGGCGGATCTTTCAGTATTGCCTAGCGCATATTTTAGTAAATTCAAAAATAACCCAAATTTAATATTAACAGCAGCAAATTGTTGAAGGTAGATTTCGGATTAAGACGAGATCTAACGTATCCATTCATTATCGCTGGAGTAAATAATCCCATTGTTGGAGCAGATTTTCTTGAAAAATTCAATTTGTTGGTCGATATTAAAAATAAAAAATTAATTCTCAAAGATTGATTTAGTGAGGGCATATCACCACATTCCTATAGCCCATGATGACATTATCAAAATAGCCATTACTACACCTTTCGGTTTATTCGAATTCACTAGAATGCCTTTTGGTCTTAGGAACGCAGCACAGACCTTTCAGCGTTTCATGGACCACGTGTTGAGATTAGAGAATTAGATTTTGTTTTCATCTACTTAGATAATATTTTAATAGCGCGTAAAAATAATAAAATAAGTAAAAAACGAGTTTTCAAACAAAACTGAGGCCAAGCCGCATGAAAAAGTAGAAAATAAACTTTTCTTCACACACAGAGGTGGACTCAGATTTTTTGATTGGGACATTTCTCTTGAATATTCTTTCTCTTCATGAATCAAATCACTTATTACCTCTGATTGATCATACTGAAATATATCGGTGATTGTCAGCGAATAAAATCTGAGTCCACCTCTGTGAGTGATGAAAAGTTTATTTTCTAATTTTTCATGCGACTTGGCCTCAATTTTGTTTGAAAACTCGTTTTTTACTTATTTTATTTTCTGCCTTTTTCAACGTTAACTAAATTGCTAATACGTGCTGCATGGAGATATTTTAAAACAATTTTAAGGCATGTTTGGTGCCGATCCGAAAACAAAAATGAATGAAATCGTTGATGTACTATAACAGTTCTCTGAAATTCAAATTATGTTTTTAAACAGCGCTTTTTAGCTGTATTCCAACTTGATCCCATATAACATGAATTTTCCCGATTTTCCATGTTTTCCACATACTTTTCCTATTACTATGTATTTTTTTTAAAAATTACATAAATTTTCCTCGATTTTTCATGCACGTTTTCATGATTGTTGAAGAGAAAATATTGATGCCAGTAGGACGGAAAAAAATGATTCCGCATAGCTATAAATCTTTTTTGTCAGAAAATTTTCCGGAAAGTCGGAAAATTCTGGATATTCCAGAAAAATTGGAAAATCCTGCACTTTTCCTGAAACAGATTTATCACTAATCATATCGATGAAAATTTGTCCGATGATTTCCCCGCTTTTCCGGGTTTTCCACGGAGTTTTCCACAAAAGCGACTTTTATGCAACTGATTTCGTTCTACAACTTTGTCTTAGGTTTCAAAACGCTCAAACGCTTTCTTGGTCTGAAAAACTCCGGAAAAGCGTTTTACATGAATTTTCCTCGATTTTTTCTGCAAGTTTTCACCATTGTCGGAGAGAAAGTAACTTTTTTACCGGAAAAGTCGGAAAATTCCGGAAAATTTTTCGGAAAAATTGAAAACTCTGCATTTTTCCTGAAACGGATTTATCACTAATCAAATTTGTACCGAATTTTCAAATGATTTTTCCCGATTTTCCGTGTTTTCCATGGAAATTTTCCGTTCAAATTTTGATAGATCAATTGTCACGTGACATGAATCTGTGTGCCGAATTTCAGCTCGCTGTGATGACGAACAGTGAGTCTACGAGAGTGTCGAAAATAGTAAAGGAATATATAAATAGACAAATTCGTGTACGATTAAAGGAATGGCCTCAAAAAGAGCATGAATCACACTTAGAAAAAGTTTTTACACGGTTACAAGAGTTTGGTATAAACATTAATCCCACAAAATGCATTTTCGGAGTAAATTCTTTAGATTTTTGAGCCATAAAATCACTAGAGAACAAAATTCTCCCTTCTGAGATCAGGGTTAAAATTATTCAAGATTTTCCTTCTCCTAAATCAATCAGACAAATTCAGCAATTCATGGGAATGATAAACTATTATCATAGATTCATTCCACATCTATCTGAATTGTTAAATCCAATACATATAAATTTAACAAAATTACTAAATAAACCCAAATATAATAAAAAATTTTAATTGGGCACAAGATTGTGAAATTAACTTTAAAAAAATTAAGGAAGCTTTGTCTAGCTCCACACTTTTAGTCCATCCTCTAGAAAAAGCGTAAGACGTATCCACAGGGGGAGTTTTAGAACAGTACAATGAAAACCATTTGGGAACCTTTAAATTAAACCCAGCCGAAACAAGGTATTCAACTTTTGATAAAGAACTTTTGGCAATGTATTTAGCCATTAAACACTTTAGACATTTTTTATAAGGTCGAGATTTCACTATTCTAACTGACCACAAACCATTAATATCTGCAATCTGGACCAAGACAGAAAGAAGTCTCAGACAAGCCAGATAGTGAGATTTCATAACGCAATTCACTTCGGATATTAGACATATTAAAGATAATTCAAACGTTGTTGCGGATTCCTTATCACGAGTAGTAGTCATTGATGAAAATATCTACGAAATAAATAAAAATAAAAATAGAATTAGAAATTATCGCCAAAAACCAAAAAAAAAAAAAACGATGAAGAATTGAAACACTTAATTCCCACTCAAGGAACTATGTATTACAAATTCTAAGTTTAAATTAATAGAAATGGAATTAAAGTTTTCCAAAAACAAAATTTGGTGTGATATTTCGACCATTTATTCCTAAACTTTTAAGACGAAAGATTTCCTGGTATAAGAGCAACTAGAAAATTGATTGCCGCAAGATAATTTTGGCATAGTATGTATAAAGACGAAAGTTTGTGGGCAAAATCAGGCAGATTTGAACACAATCACGTGGATATAATCCGCCCATTACCACCTTCAGAAGGATTTACTATTAACTATCATAGACAGGTACACAAGATGGCCTGAAACAAGGCAATTCGGATATAAAAAAAAAAAACTTTAAACCTGTTGACCAGTGTAACTATTAAACCCAACAAGGTCAACTGGTGCAGATAAAATGAGTATAAAGCAAGGTATACTTATACAATACGCAGCTTTTCCTAACTCCATACTACTACCTGAGACATCTTACATCTCGATGTGAAAACCCTCACAAAAACCTCTCTACCCCCTCTAATAGAAAGCTCTATACATTCTGTCTCTCTCTGCTGTATTTTATGCCACTGATAGCTTTCTTTGATTGAATATAAAGTTAAAGAGCTTTGAAAAAGTGAATCGGGTTTATATGGACATTTTCTTATCTAGCTGAATGTTGTCTGTGCTACTACCATAAATTTAGTACAAAATTCAAAGTTTTGAAATACCTCAGAGGTCAGTTATAGATCCTTTGTGTTTAATAAATCAATATTTTTATTTATAGCAATATGAAAACGAAATCACAATCAAATTTCTGTGAAACTAAATTTCCAATAACAATATGTATTTCAAGTAAAAAAAAAGTATTTGATAAATTTCTATCTCCGCCTATATCACCAAAACAATAGAAATCATTTTAGTAATGACAAAAAAAAAACGACAAAATTACGACATCAACATCAATTATGTAGCAAGTACCAATCAATCATTGGAAAATAAGAAATTGTTTACACTAAAATTGATTTACTACTATACATTTACGGTGGAGATTGACAAGAGACAAATTGAAGCCAATTTTTATTAGGGATTTTGTTTATTTCGATTATATATTGAAATTTCGTAGAGGAAAATTTCAAATTCTATGCAAATCTCTTATAAATCCTTAAATATCTTAAAGATTTCCATAATCCTCACGTCCATTTTACCATTTTGATGCCTTAATGATATTCGGAGATAATGTCGCACACATTGATGTGAATTTGATCCAAGGGACATCTAAATTGCCATCCATCCTTTCGTGTCTTTGTTGTCGCAGCTGTGAAATAGAGTTTCTTTCAATAAATTTTTGTTATGTTATTCCACGTGATCCATTATAGGTGGTTTTATTGCACTTTTATGTCCTGATGAAGAAATTCTTTCCTCTTTATTCGGGGCACATAAAAAACGTTGACAACCTTTTGAGATTTTCAATTCAATGCTGTGATTTGAAATGTTCACAGCACACATTTTCAGTTGTTTTGATCATGTGAAAAATCCCATTAAGAGAAGTTTATGGGTTGAGAGATAAAATGTATTTTCAATTTTTTTTTCTTGTATTATATTTGAGTTCAATAGAATATAGCCAAAAAATAATTATGAATTGTATTCTGATTCATGCAATAAAAGTGTCACAATAGACTGCTTGAAAATTTTATAACTTTTGAGATTTTAAATTTCAATATTGGTTATGATTTTGATTTTTTAATAAATCAGCGTTTTTCAACATTAATGTCTTCGAATCCTCAAGCTCTGCATTTAAAGTGATTTATCATCTTATTTATATGTTCAAAGAAATACAAGAAAAACAAATTTTTTTATTAGTATTCGTCATAATTTGTTTTACTAATTAATTGTGGGGCTTCTCAGGGATCCGTTATGAGACCATTAATATTTACAGTATTCAAATTCAATTTAGCATTTATTCATTGAATGTACACAAGTTATTATAACTTATATGTAAGTACATTAATAAAAAGGTCAAAGTAAGAATGGAGGCATTAATCGAAAGAGAGAAGAGATATGACATATAGTTAAAATCTACATCCTAAATAAAATACTGTATCTTAAAGAATAAAAACTAAAACTAACGACTAATAACTAAACAACTAACAACAGCAAATAAATAAGTTCAAAAATTACAAAAACGCGGGTTTACATGATAAAAGAATTACTTAAAACTAAATAATACAATAAAAGTAACAAAAGAAAATAAACATACATACTCAATAAATGAAAGAAGAAAAAAAGAAAATAAAAAAAAAAGAAATAAAAAACAAATTTTAAAATTTCGAACATGCTGTGAAAGAAGAATAAACTAAGAAAATAAAATTTAAAGTTTAAACAAATTAAATTAATTTAAACAACAAAAGAACTGTAATAATGTTAAAAATTAATCGGAAATTAGAGTATAAATAAAAAAAAGCACAAAAATGTCCAATTCATTGCCGAGTCGAAGATATCTTGGCGAACATAACTGAAACCAAATGACACTTAATTCCCTATTTAATATAAGTTAATTAAATTTAATAATCACCAGAGAAACGATATTTAAAATTATCGAGGGAACCGGCACCTTGAATGGCTGCAGGCAGCTCATTCCATGAGCGAGCAGCCTAAACGAAGTAAGAGCGCTCTAGAATGGTCCTATGAAAACGTGGTATGAGCAGATTATGATTTCGAGATGTATTTAAAAACTGCAATTGATCATACAGATAACGTGGGGTCCTAGAGTGCATCAGAACATACAAAAAGACCAACATCCTCATCACACGATGATCATCTAGGGAGCATCCCAGCAGGTGAGATCTCAAGTGTTGGACGTGATCAAAGCGCCGAAGCCCGAAAATAAAACGGATGCAGTCGCTAAAAGCGACGTTTAGCCTGTGAGAGCATGAGCTATCGAGCTTGGGAAAAATTAAGGTACTAAAATTAAAATGAGGAAGGGGAAATGTTTTGACTAGTCTCGATAAGATATCAGCTGATAACCAGAGCTGACGAAGGCCTCCATTCCTCAGCATGAGATTGATATGGTCACAACAGGTCATAGCATAGTTGATTACTACTCCCAGATTCTTGAATCGCTGCACTAGAGAGACCGCAGAACCATTTATCATAACTCCAGGAAAGTCTCTGATGTTGGAAATAGTGTTGTTATGAAGGACCATGTATTGAGACTTGCCTGGATTTAGCAAGAGTTGATTTCTCATTGTCCAACGGTATATCCAATTGAGGTCATCGTTAATGCGTGCTAGGCAATCCTCCATCAGTCCAATTGGTCTATTGAGATAAAGCTGCACATCGTCAGCATACAAATGAATTTTCACGTTTTCAACAATATCAGGAAGATCATTGAGAAAAATACTGAATGATAAAGGTCCCAATATAGAACCTTGTGGAACCCCACACAGGACAGCTAGAAGGCTAGAAAGAACATCATTTACTTTAACTTGCTGACATCTGTCACGTAAAAAACTTCCTAGCAATTCAGTAGCCGAAGACGAAAGATAACGATCATATAACTTAGACAGCAGAATCAGATGATTTGCGCTGTCAAAAGCCTTAGAAAAATCGAGTAAAACCAGAACACTTATATTGTTATTATCAAGAGCTAATCGCAGATCATTAGTAAACTTTAGTAGAGCAGTTTCACAGCTATGCTGGGAGCGAAAACCAGACTGCCATGCCGTGAGTAGTTTGTTTGCATCCAAATGTTCGACCATTTGAGCATGCATTAACCTTTCCAGAACTTTGGAAATGAAACTAAGGATACTAATGGGGCGGAAATCGCTCAACTCTTTAGGAGACGATACCTTGGGAAGTGCGAGAATAGTTGTCACCTTCCAGACACCGTGAAAAATAGAATGGGTCAGACATGAATTTAAAATATAGACCAGATGACTAATAATCATGGGTAAAATTAATTTAATGAAACGAGGATGTATTTCATCTGGGCCTACCGCATCAGGTCTTATAGAGAAGATAGCCATAACTATTTCGTCAACATCCACACACCTTAAGGATCCAGAAAAATCAACAAAGTGATCACGATTATCCGCTAAATCCTTGACAATACCCTGAGTAGAGATGAAGAATTTATTTAGATCATTGGGGCATAAATCACAAGTAGGACCACTGTGCTTATTAGAACTGACCCCAGCCCTCCTCAGATTGTTAAGTTTTTTCGCAACGACCGGTTTAATCGTACTGGTGGAGGAGTAGCTATCTTTCTGAGAAATTCTTTGCGTGGCCGTATTGTTTCTCTTTCTGATCCCGGTGCTGAAATAGAATATATTTTTGTTGAAATATTTGCCGGTAGTGATAAATGCTTGTTGGGTTCTGTGTACAGGCCTCCTCATTCAACAGAATTTAGTCCTCTTAACAATTTTCTTGCATCTGTCTGTCATGCTTACAAACATATTATAATAGCAGGAGACTTTAATGTGGACATGTTGAATGACACAAATAGCGGCAATCCTGTTCATGAAGTAATTGAGTCTTATAGTTTATCTTTAATAAACTCTCTTCCTACTCATTTCACATCAACATCTTCCACTTTACTTGATCTTTTTCTTGTAGCTGACCAAAATCGGGTGATGTATCAAAATCAGCTGTCATTTTTAGCATTCTCAAAGCATGATTTGATATTTCTAACATATGATATTGATCTTAGTGGGAGTAGTGAATCCCATATCGAAATTTCAGTGCCATAGATTGCGGCTCTCTTTTCGGTGAAGCATCTGAGCTCCAGTGGGAATGTCTCCGACGAACAACATCCGTGCATGAACAGATATATTATTTTGAATATCTCATTAATTATCTCTTTGAGAAATATGTCCCCCTAAAGACCCACTATATTGCTGACACTAACTGCCCCTGGTTTACATATCGGATTCGGGCATTAATCCTTTAGAGAAATATTGCTTACAGAAGGTGGAAACGTTTTTGAACACCAGAGTGCTGGGAGGCTTATCGTGTTTTGCGCAATGCTGTAAATCTGGAGAATAAATATTCTAAAAGACTCTACTTTGCTTCCAAGTTTGATAGCAAGCTTCCTACTAAGATATTGTGGCGAAATCTTAAGAACTTTGGTCTCAATAGATCTTGCAATCCAGATATAGATATTAACCTTGATGATCTCAATAACATGTTCGTTGGTACAGTGCTGGATGCATCATCGGATCCACTTCAAATTCCTGTCTTTGATTCATCTTATGATGGATTTTCTTTTGCACAGGTTGATCAAGAGGAAGTTTTTAAAGCCGTTTTCTCGGTCACATCTAATGGTGTTGGTCCTGATAATATACATCCCAAATTTATTAAACTGTATTGCCTATTATTCTATCTAATCTGACGTATATATTTAACACTATAATACTCACGTCTGTGTACCCTGAATCTTGGAAACTATCTAAGATCATCCCCATCCCTAAGAATCCTAAACAGAATCCCCAGGAGTACCGACCCATCTCCATTTTATCTTTCTTGTCCAAGGTTTTTGAGCGGCTTATACATCAGAAAATACTTACGTATATTGACACAAATAACCTAATGTCCAATTTACAATCTGGATTTAGACCTAAACATAGTTGTACGACAGCCCTACTAAAGATATCTGATGATATCCGCTTGTCTATGAATTCTGATATGATAACTGTTCTTTCTCTTTTAGATTTCTCCAAGGCTTTTGATAAAGTTAATCACTCACTACTCATATACAAGCTTAAAAGATTGTTTAATTTCTCTAGTGGTGCTTGCAGGCTTATTTGGTCATATTTGGAAAACCGCCAGCAAAAGGTCTGCTGTGGTGAGTACTCCTCTGAATTTTTGCCGGTATGTAGTGGTGTTCCGCAGGGGTCAATCCTCGGGCCCTTGCTTTTTTCTGTGTTCATAAATGACATTTCTTCAGTCATTTTGAATTGTAAATTTCACTTGTATGCTGATGATTGCCAGCTATATATTTCAAGACCACGTGGATTGATGGAGGATGATGTATGTAGACTGAATGAAGACCTTAGATTAATATCTTTGTGGGCACTACAGAATAAGCTTCTTCTAAACCCGTTAAAATCTAAAGTAATTCTATTATATAGAAATAATCTCGACATCACAGACTTTCCTGATGTGATGTTAGATGAAACTCCTACTCCATACAGCAGGTCGGTAAGGAATCTTGGCATCATTTTTAACACCACACTTACGTGGTCTGACCATATCAACAGTATTGTGTCTAAGATTTACGCAACGCTTCGTAAGCGTTCCGTTGCTTCCTTCGTTACTCCTCGAAATACAAGGCTCATGTTAGTAAAACAACTTATTGCTCCTTTGATTACCTACGGATGTGAATTGTTTTGCCAGCTAGATTCCTTCTCGCAAAGAAAAATCACTGTCGCGTTCAATTCGGCTGTTCGCTACGTGCACGGTCTGAGACGATATGATCATGTTTCTCCTTATGTAAAATCCGTCTTTGGATGCAACTTAAGAGCGTATCTTGATTTCAGGGTAATTCTATTTTTGTATAATTTAATTGTAAAGAAGGTGCCTAGCTATCTACATGAAAAATTATTGTTTTCTCGGTCCAATAGAACTGTGGTGTTGAATGTGCCGAGTTTTAGTTACCGTGTAACTGAGCGTCAATTTTTCATTTATGCTACCAGGATGTGGAATACTTTACCTATGGAGATCAGAAAAAGTTCGTGGCGGTGATTTCAGGGGCAAGATACTGGATTATTTCTCCTATCGATAATTATTTAATTAACACTTTTTCTAATTTTAGTGATTACCACAAACATATAAGTTCTTTTTTTGCCTCTTATTATTATTGTATGATATAGTTTTAGCGCTTATAGTTTATCTTGTTTTATTATTTTTTTCCTTGTCTATTCTTTAGTTTACTCCAGCTCATAGTGCAGCAAATTATTTTTGTTAAGTTTACCTACACATAAGTAGAAAGCCAGGCTTTAAGTGTGTAGATGTTGTCAATAAATAAATGAATTGAATTGAATTGAATTGAATTGTTCCAAAGCAACTTGGGTGGCAAACTAGGGTTCAATTTGTTTTTATAAAACTGACGCTTTGCTCTGCGTATAGCCGATACAACACGATTGCGAGCAGATTTATACAAGCGCTTCGTATTGTCAGATCTTATCCGTCTGTGGAGATGATAAAAATGTTCTCGCTCAGATATAAGATATGCTATTTCGGGCGAGAACCAAGGGCATCCAGAAGTTTGCGATCTTTTACGTATCAGAGGAACATGTCGGTCATGCAGGTGCTTAACTAAAGCACTAAAAATTTCAACTTAATGGTCGATGGAAGAACTCAAATAAATGTCCCCCAAATTCATGCTCCCAGTTCCGACAAATTTACACCATTATAGTTTCGAAAAGACACCGATTGAGATTGTGGAGAGCGCAGAGGTAGGTCATAGCAACACTCTCACTCCATTCAGACTAGTGAAATTATTCATAAATACAATAGCACCAGTGCCGGAACCAACAGACAAGGCCTAGAAATTTCATTAATAAAATGTCATTCGAGAAGAGAAAAACAGTTCCACGGACAGACTTCCCCACAGTAAAAACGACACGACAATGACAGGGCCATCTACTAACCAAAGAGCACAAGAGAACAAATTCCACTATAAATACGTTTATAAGAAAATCAAAATAACTTCTACAAAATAAAAAATATACAACTAAACTAATGACAATTGAGTTATTAATATGCCTAATAGTAACATCATAATCCATTTAACTAACCGGCCGCAGCAGATGATAAATCGGTTATAACCACTTCGTTTAGGTCCATGACTCTTTTCTGAGTAAACACAGAATGTAGTGAGCCACGTCTGCGCAACAGGAGCGCCTCTTGCAATAAAGTCTGGTTTTTAGCCGTTAAATCCTCATTTACAAAAATCGAACCGTGTCTGTCGAATACCCCTCAAGTTGGCTAAGCTTTAGTCCTCTGTGCTTTTTAAAACCAGTGATAAAAGCGCACTGTTCACTAAAACACGAGAACTTCACCAGAATTGGAGCTTTTAATATACATTTTAACTTGACATTTGCAGGCTTTGAGGTCGAACGAAAAGTATGGACGTAGGGCGACAAATTATGATCAATGAGGGCATGCACAGGCACCAACGATCAGCTTAGATGTAGCACTACGTGTTAAAACTAAAGCGAAACTCACCGAATCCGAGCGTTGTTTCTCTTTACTTGATGACTTCGAAGAGATAACCAGCTTCACATAATTTCCCGCCACTTCGTGAGATGGAATACCGAACTACGAGCAATGTCGAACAAATAACTTTATTGAAATTCTCACAAGACCAGTAATTGAAAACACAAAAAACCCCGGGTCAAATCGAGAGATGAGTAAATTTATTGTTTAAATTAAAGAATTAACGAAACCACTGATATTTACGGTCATAAAACCACTGCTGTTACCAGAGCGCTGTAAAACACGTCTACTCAGTACGACACATTACCTCTCATCATTCACCATTACTTTTTTACCATTTAATTGTGTGGCTCCACAGAAGTCAAATTTTACGGCCGTTCATATTTCGTATATGTGTGAAGTTCCTCAGGGATCGATTATGGGACCACTTATATTTTTAGTATTCACCATAATTTGTTCTATCAATTAATTGTGTCCAAGATGGCTAAAGTTCCCTTCGCTGGGACAAAAGGCTATATTTTCAATATTTATGAAGTTCCTCAGGAATCAATTATGGGACCGTTTATATTTTCAGTATTCACCATAAATTTGTCTTACCAATTAATTGTGCCCAAAATCGCATAAGCCTCCTCGTTCCTCTTAAAATATCTGCAGATGATGATGATGAACATATAAAACTTCTTTCTTGAATTCTCCGCAGCACATTAATCCGGTTTTTAGATCATTGACTGGGAATTGGATCATAGGTTCCACACAAGAAGTGCGTTATTGATACTGGTGAGGTCATTTGGATGGGACATTTTCGATTTGTGAAGCGAGTCATTACTTTGGTGATTAAGTCATAGTGATTATGTTGAGGGTTTCCCCCTTGTATAGAAGAGTTTTTAGCAGTACATGTCACATGATTTAAATCCATGTGCTACCCAGCTACATTCTCTCTTGAGAGATTTAATCAGTTCATTCAGACAATAAATAGCCTACCTTTTACAATTCCGTACTATTGGCTCTGGCAGTCTGCGTTTATTTGGCCTTCGCTATGTAAAGCCTAGACATTTTTGAATTTGCTTCCAATTTATAATATCATGTGAAAGGTGTGCCTTATCGGCATCTACCATACTTCGTCAAGGGTTCAGTGTGAATACATGATGCAGGATAGTATAGTACAACATAATTCTCCTGAGTATATCCTGCTAGTCGTAAGAAGATGGTAATAAGTTTATCCCAATAAAGTTATAAATTCTACCACGACTCTTTCAGACTTGAGAATTTGGTCGATCTATTAAAATATAATTTGCCTCTATATATGGATAACAACATAAATTTCAACCAAACGATGCATCAGATGATCGGAAAACCTAAAAGCAGTTCTTCCAATATAACAACATAGAAACTTTCATCTTCCTTAAACCAGAAATTTAAAATGTAAATAGTTTAACGATTCATGGAAAACATTTCTACACACTCAGATCATAAATTAATAAATAAACCGAAGAAAACTATAGAAGAAACTTTTTAATCTCCTACTATATGTTACCGTCTGAAAGCAAGCATCTTAGAAAAATAATTTACAACTTTAAGATGTGTTTAACTGGGAGCTTACATACATACATAAATATATGAAGAAAATACCTAAAAGTTTTTCGATTTTCTAAGACCCGCAACATGGTTTGATCTGGCCCAGTGCTAATGAGATGATGAAAGTTCTTCGAAGAGATAAGTACTTGAAAAGCGAACATTTTAAAGTTTCAACTAAGAGAAAGAAACTTTTCTCAAGACGAACTTCAACTTTATATTCAAAATGTTTGATAAGGAGGTAGAAGAAGTTTTCGAAGAGTTTTACAACGATTGCTTGAATCCTAATGGAAGGACATAAGGGAAATTCAAAAGCAATTGGGGAATATGTTAGTATAGTGAAAATATGTAGGTACTTACTAACAGTTGGTTAATATGTCACCTGAGATTGGATTCGTTTATATAGTTTCCAATTTCTTGAAACTAATTTAATTAAAATCAACTTGAACTCAACAGGAATTTGGAATTTCAATTAAATTGATTAATCCTTTTTTATTCAACTAATGAACTTTTTGTATAGGAAACTTATGTTGTGATTTTGTAGTGGGAATATAATGAAAGTTAATCCCAATTCACAATGCAGAAGAAATTTGATAGCATCTGTAAAGGCCATTAGTGAACTACTATCATTTCAGTCCGATTTAATTAAGCGAAGTCCGTATGGCGTGAGTGAAGAGTAGGTATTTGGCAATGTAAAGAGATGTAAACAAAAATAATGAATTTCTGTGTTAGGTTAGGTTAGGTTAGAGTGCCGGCCATCGTAAAAGCTTGTAAAATTGGCCACACATTCGGTCCATTGTGATGCCACCTAATTGGTTACCTTCCTGGAAATAATACCTCAAATGTAGGAGGTGCATTGAAACTGGCCACAAGAGATATTGAGCCTTACTAGGCCCCCAACTGCTTGTCTGCTAGTCCCCTCAGTTCGCATAAAAAGTAGCTACCAGTAGTAGTATTCCTCCTACGCTTAGCAAGGTTGGGGCATTCGCACAGCAGGTGCTTAACGCTCTCAACCTCTTCCTCATCAATACAACTTCTGCAGAAGTCGTTGTATGCACCTCGCATGCACTCTACATGTTTTCCAACGAGGAAGTGTCTCGTAATAACTGCAATAAGAGTGCGCACATCATTCCAGTTCCTCCTCTCGGGCCAAAGCTATGTGGCAGCACATATGGTCAGTTCTTCCCATTCGCGATTTTTGTATATCTAGAATCCTCTTCACTGATTCCAGGGTCGACCAATGGATTCCTCCGCCAGACATATATTCATAACGGAATCCTTTCTGGTTAGAGCATCAGCTGCCTCGTTTCCAGTTATGACACAGTGACCAGCCGGCAACTAGCAGAGAATAACTCTATGGTTAGAAGTTTCCCGAGCTCAAAGCGAGACCGTTGCAGGCACTAGGCGCGATCTAATGGTATTCGAATCCAGAACTTTGATTCCAGCTTGGCTTTCAATACAAATCCTGATAACTTGATCACTATAGGAGGTACCTCATAAGTTGTAGCTAGCAGCCTTGATGCTTTGCAAATAACCATAACCTCGGTCGATAGGCGGTACGCGGGAATACACCCCACTTCTACTTTCACATCCATTGTCGAGTCGTCTGTTAAGACATATATATGAGTCATTTGCCACGCAACTATCATCCCACTCGTCTCAACTAGGAATGCTAGTTGAAAACGCTTTCTCAAATTCTAGTTAAAGGACAATGTAATCCATTGATCCCCGTATAAAGTCCACAGAGGCCATGCTTTAGTATTCTGCTGAGTCCAAGATCAGCTGTTATCCAGCCGCCAGACTCCCTAAGGCTTAGTGCACTTTTTGCAGCTATACATTTCCCATAGATGTGAAGGAGCAAGAGCCGGAGCTCCATTGCTGCCGTTGGTGTTGTTCGAAGACAGGTAGCTCTCTGTATTTCAGTAAAACTCTTCAGGTGTATCGCTTACTCTACAGCAGCCCACCACACCAACATTCCATAGGTAATAATAGGCCTGCCAATAGCGGTGTATATCCAGTGCACGATGCGAGGTTGTATTCCCCATCTTTTGTCAAAAGTTTTCTTGTAGACATACAATGCAAGGGCCACCTTTTTGACGCGCTCATTCACATTTAACCTGAAATCAGTGTTGGGCGTAATCTGATTGCAGTGTAATTTAATTAATAATTCCATTACAGTTTAGTCAAATTACAAAGTAATCTAATTAAATTGTATTCGATTACATATCAATCAGATTACTTATGAGAGAATATGTAATCTATCAAATGTGTAATCTGTTACAATATAATTAGATTATTTTGTAATCTAATTACATTGTAACAGATTACTTTGTAGATTACTTAAAAGTAATTAATAATATAATGAAATGAATTCAAAGAAAATAATATTGTTCTCGTACGAAATTAGTTTTAGGGAATTTTATGAAGAATTAGAATACAAATATCTTAAATATCTTAAATGTTTTAAATGTAATCACATTAATTAGATTAACATGGAGTGGGATTAACTTGTAATCGATTAATGTGTAATCAGATTAACTTTTAATCACATTACACGTTAATCGATTACATTATGTAATTATGGAAATGGATTACATTAGTAATCTGTTACAAAGTAATCTGATTACAGATTACATGGTTAATTGTAATTGTTAATCATTAATCAGATTACATGTTGCCCAACACTGAATCAAATTTGTTTTGGAGTCTAGAATCACCTCTAAGTATTTGGCTTCAGTTTGAAATTCAAGAATAATACTACCCAGTTTCGGGGTGCGAAAGTCGGAATAACTCTCCTCCGTGTAAAGAGGGCAATACTTTGGTTTTTGCGGGGTTGATTCCCAGACCACACCATTTAGTCCAGATAATAAGCTTTTAAA
Organism: Dioctria linearis; assembly: GCA_963930735.1. NCBI lineage: Eukaryota > Metazoa > Arthropoda > Insecta > Diptera > Asilidae > Dioctria > Dioctria linearis. Next base: position 30,882,980 of record OZ005740.1, on the reverse strand, counting down.
ATTGTTTTTGAGTTAGTTAGATGATTAAATCATCATCAGCTTAAGCTACCGCTTTTATACCCTTCTTTTGTAGAGAAATTTTTATGTTACTAATATGTAGATGAAATATAGGAAGAACTGATAGATCTGTCTTAAACGATTTCTCTTTGATTATAAAAAAAAAATAAGTGTTAAAAAGTAAGGGTTCCAAAATGGAGCCTTGCAGAATTCCAGAATAGCTTTTTTTCATTCTGCGATTCTCAACAGTAAAAATCTCATATGTATAAGAGTAAGACTTGCTAAAAAGGTAAGCAAGAGTTTTATATAGTTAACATTAACCACCATGGAGGTATTGATGAAAATCTGTTGGTAATATTACAATAAATCAAGTTCTATAATGGCAGTTTTAAATTTTTGTTTGAGATTTTAATATTAATTTAAAGTTTAGACAAGTTATACAAATTCATCAAAAATAGCCTGTCTAATACCTGGCTGTAGATTGTCGAATAACGATTCAAAGCTTATTGTGTGCACTCATGATATATCTAAGGATTATATGGTGAAGTATGCCGATCACTTCGAAAACATATCCTAGATATTGGTAATTAGTGTCCTGACATATGTTAAATATCTGTTCAAATTCTTACAGTACATTTTCGAAAATGTAGAAACTATGGCGACCTATATATAGGGAATTATGGTGCATAAAGTGGTATGTAAGAGACTTTTTTGAAAACTTAGTACTTTAAATGTTTTAAACTGTTATATTTATTTCTAATACAAAGCCATATTATGAGTTAGCAATTTATTCCCAATAAGGGATAAAATAAACAGCGTCTAATGGGCATAATAGGGTTTACGATGAGGCAAAATGGGTTTTGATTTCATTTATTAATATCAGCTCATATTGCTTTTAAAACGGTTCTTCAGGCTTGAACAAGGCAAACATAGTGTTCAATAGTACTACACATAAAATTAATTAACAAAGTTAAAGTAAACACATGCAAATGGGCAAAGAGCGGTACCCCATTATACCTCAAGCTACTCAGAAAAGAGAACTCCGTTATGCACTTGCACTATACCATAATTTTTCCCGTAACTTGTGTTTGAAAAAAAATATTATTTAAAGAACTTACTTTGAATCTTAGCTCAGTTAATAGTGCAGAATACTAATAACAGCAAAAAACACTATTTTTACACAGTACTAGACATAAATAACAATTACGGAAACCTTAATGGTTGAATCTACTTTTCATTATCCCACAATCAAGGCCATATATATAGACCACGAATGGGATGGGTTTAGCCTAGTAGACTAATACGCTCTAGAGACGAAAGAATGAGAAGAGAGAGAACTGAGCATTAATATGAACTCAATAATCGGAATTTTATGTAAATTTATTATTATTAATTTATTAAGGGGGGTTACCACTGAACACTTCAAAAACACGAAAAGTTAATACAACTTTGGGTCAAATTTGTGCGTATTATCATGATCAAAATTGCACATAGTTTGAGAAAAAGCATAAACTTAGGTAATGACGTGTCAAAAATAAAGATTTTGGGGTTTTATATCTATGTAATTAGCTTTAGAAAATTCTCAAATTCATGAAATTTGCAAAGTTTGGTACATAATAACGTAATAATGATACATCAAGTAAATAAATTTGTACTTCAGTATGGAAGATCTTGAAGTGGAAGTGACGGAGGGAAAACAAGTAAAACAGTTTTGGTTACTACCATATTTTCGTTTGAAAGTATTTTCAGAAAGGAATAACTATAAAAATTATTATATTATTGCAAAGAAAAATCAATTTGTAACATATATCGAAACTTTTTCTGTTTATTTTGAAAAACTCAAATTGTATAGTGCAATTATAAAGGAAATAAAGTCAATAGTGTTAACCATGGTAACGACAAAAATTTCTTGTTTTGATATATTTTGCATACAATTTGGCGTTTTTAATTCATTTCATCACCGTTAGATGGAATGATGTGTATTCCGAAAGCATTAATTTATTTTGAAAGCTCTGCCGACTGTATTCTGCATGCTCGGAAACAATATGCCGTCATTTTCTGCATTAGGTATATGCATGTAGATTTCGCGGAATATTTTAACTTTTATCATTGGTAATTGCAAATTTTTGCTTGGATGGGAGGCGAGAAATTTTTTCTGCAGTTCAATTTATAATCTATTTGTTAATAATTGTGAGTAACTATTATTTAATCATCGGGCGTGTTAATAAAATTCGGTCAAATAATAAAGCCCGGTACGCTAGAGCCAAGGAATTAGGTCAAGGAATTTTTCCACTTATTTCTTAAAGAAAATTTGACATTAGGTCAAGGAATTTTTGACAATTTGGATTTGTCAATTGTATGATATTTCTGACAATAAAGAAATAATACAGAAAGTGAAGAAATGGATAATTTCCAATGAAAAATTAAGATACACGTAAAACAATTTTTGTTCGTCCATTTGTCATTTTAAAATTGATACACCTCTTGCAAAATCGCCGTTCCTTCGTTTAATTTTTCAATTATTCCACCAGCGTCAAAATTCCTTACAGAAATAAGTGCATCGGTACTTATTTCTTCAAGAAATATTGACATAAATCGATTTTTCGTAAAAGAGCGACATCTTTTTGTCAATCGGGAAGTAGAGTTTTTCTGTTCGAATTACTTTTCTCTAGCGTACTACCTCAAGGAATCGGTCAAGAAAAAAATTCCTTGAGCATTCCATGACACTTTTTTTACATAGTTTTTGTATAGGAACAAAAATTCCTTGGCTCTAGCGTACCGGGCTTAACATGGAATAAAGAAGAGCAAGCTAAATATTTCTAAGTATGCAAATTTATGTATATGAAAAGGGTATAATCCTATAAGTCCGTTACACAGAAAATCGACCAATTCTGTGTAAATTTGTGAATGGACTATCTTTCATTTTAATAGAATTTTATAGGAAGTTTGGCAATTTTGAAAACAGTAATTTTTTGCTACGATCCATTTATGACCGAGATTCGGTCTTTTGTAATATGAAAAATATGACAAATTCTGCTTAGTAAATGTTAATTTAAAAATTTATATCTCAGAATGTACTCATCGCATCCCCATTAAATAAACGTTATTTATTTTAACGACAAAAAACAAATTAAATACCCCCTGATTTTACTTAAGAGATAAGAGCTCTTCTCTTATCCTCTTAACTGGGCTGTCAAAGCTCATTAACAGAAATTGGTATTCTGCTTAAAGAGTTAAGAACCGTCAGAGGTCAGCTGATCTCTTAACTTTTGTGGAGATTTTTTTAAGAGGTTATAGTCGCGGAAATTGATTTGTTTCAAATATCGAAATTTTGGATAAAAATACTATCAAGTAAGTAGATATTTAAATAATACGTATATATTACATAAATAATGTACAAGTTTGTGAGATATAAAATAATTATACAATATGAGACGTGCACAGAGGATAGCTTTGGCGAATATGAGGGCGACGATTATCTACATTAATCGACAATGGTATCGTCACTTTAAAGTTTTGGCAAGAATTCATTTTTTTGCTAGAGGTTTATACGGAAATCCGGTTTTACGTAATGACGGATGTGGAATTCTTTACCAGCGATTTAGGTGATAACATAATAATTCAATCATCATAAAGTGCTATGAATTTATCATACAATAATAAATAGTTGTAACCTGATTAAAGACGCACACATATAAGGAACTGCAGCGTAGAAAAATTATTGTGATGATATGTGTGGGCACAAGTTTGGCAAAATGCACGTGCTTCGTGCTGGATACGTGTGGGTTGGCCCTATTCCCATCATCGCTTCGCCAAAAATTTCTACTTCCTTCTTGCAAAGTGAATTGCCTTTAACAGCTGTGCTGAATGAAAAGGGAGTGTTCAGATTCTCCAAAGCCTCTTAACCTCTTAAAATTAAAGTTTGTAAAAAAAAACAATTATATAGAATACTAATTCTACTAGAATCTCTTATTTGCTAAATTTAAGAGGTTAATAGATCTCTTAAAAGTGTCTTATGTAGAATCGGAGGGTTAGATTTAATATTCCCTTTAGTATATGAACAAAATTCAATTTTGGGTAAAAGTTGGGTTTATCAGATAAACCCCCAAACCCACCCCCATATATATGGCCTTGCCAACAAGCAAATAATAAAACGGTAGTTTTCTTAATTTTTGTCGGTAGGATACAGCAAACAACTTATACCATGTCCGATGGCAATGATGTAAGTGGTCATAGAGGTCATAGAAAAACACCTCTAGCCCATTGCGTCCCGGTACCCCTACCCCTGCAAATAAATTAAAGATAATGTTTGAATTTGATCGTACAAAAACGAACTTATTGACGAAATATTTAAGTTTTTATACCCTCTAGATGAAATCTAAAGGGAAGGGTTTTCCAAAGTTATCATTCCGTTTGTAACGCCTTGAAATAATGATGGTAGAGCAAAATGGATTGGACACCCACGCATAATATTAAAAGTTAATGTGATTTTTGCACGTCCGTCTGTCCGTCCGTGCGCATGATCACTCGATCTCTAAGAGAGCTGCAATTTTTTACGCGGACTATATAAAAAAAAAGTAAAATTAAGCTCGAAAATGAGACAAATCGGGCAACTCCTTAGTGGGGTGGGTTGCCATTCAAAAATTTCGGTTTCCACTATATATTTAGATACTGCCTGAGAACGCGTTGATACAGAGAGCTGAAATTTGGTGCATGGTGTTTTTATAGTAATACTAAGTAAAATTTTAAAAATGGACTAAATCGGGCAAGCCCTTCTTAGTATTGCCATATAAAAATTTAAGTTCTTTACATATATTGTGAAAACGATCAGTCCTAGACATTTTTATAAAAACTTCTTCAGAATACGAAATCCTATAAAATTGGTTTTAATCAGTTTTTCTGTCCGACGAACCGTTCTAGAAATATATGCGAAAAACCACTTCAAAAATCAAACTTGAACAGAAGGGTGACAATACGAAATTTCATATGGGCATTCATGTAGCTAAAGTACCATAAGAATTGGTCTTAGAAAAATTCTAGCTTTTTTACTTGTTTAAATTGTTTTTATTTTCGCTTCATTAAAGCAATTTTTTGTTATTATTAAACATTTATTGGGAAATTTGAATTGTTTTATTTTTCCATTTTTCCATTCTGGCACTACTACCACAAAAAAACGTCTCTGAGAGATATGAATCATTTATGTCGTATTAAAAATTTGTCTTCTACTCTAAGAACCTAGAAAGACTGTTCGCCAATTAAATTCAGACGTACCTGGACAAAATAAAATTTCTTACGGTATGTGCACCACGAGGCGAGGAGATGCGTGGCTAGACTAAATCAAGAGTTAATGAAATAGAGAATGAAATTTTTCATTTTGTCGCGTGGTGCACCGTGCTAATTTTGATATATTCTTAGGCTACGTGCACAACTAGGCTAGGCGAGGCAAATCGAGAATAGGGCTCAATTGCCTGAGCGAGGCGGGGTGAAGTGTTCACAACAACGCGTTCAGTTTCTTGATAAATCCCGAAGTGAGAGCATAAATTATGTCATCAGATGCTGAAGAAGAAATTTTGTGTTTGTCAAGTAATGCTATTGCATTGGAATTTGGCGAATTTCATCATCTATATCAAGATTTACGGACTGATCCTGATAGATTCTTCCAATATATGAGATAGAGTAAAGAATCCTTCAATTATATCTAAGAAAAACCCTATAAGAATATGCCACCTATCATAATTAGCACACTGCACCTCCCGAAAAATTTTTTTTTTCCATTCTCAAGGTGTCTTGCCACATCGCGCGTTGCCACAGCTTTGTTATGAACATGGTAAGCGATCAGACATAACTACACTGATGAGACCTCTCTGATCGCTGGGTCGAAAAGTTTGATATTTTCTGCATCTCAATACATTTTGTAAATTCATTGAAAAAAAAAATTGTTTTCCAATGAATTTCAGTCTAAAAAAGACGAAAAACTTCCAGATTATGAACACTCTCGTAGTACAACGGACAATCTTTTTATTTCTTCAACTCTTGATATAGCCTCGTCTCGCCTCGTCTCGTTGTGCACGTATCTTTATATGTATTTTCATTGACATAATCTTATAGTTATTTACTCCTTCCCATATATAGGAGGAATCTATAAGGATCAGTACGTAAATCTTCATATATTTGGATGAAATTCGTTAAATTTCAGACGTTTCGTATAGTTGCATGCACTAGTTAACAAACAAAATATTTCTTCTTCAGAATCTGTTGACATAATTTATGCTCTAACTTCGCGATTTACCAAGAAACTGAACGCCTTATTTTGAATACTACACCTCGTGATGTATCATCACCTCGTCTCGCTCAACTAACTATCCTTGCCTAGCCTCGCTCCGCCTCGTTGTGGATGTACCCTTACTAAGTGCCATTTTATGTTTCTTTGTCACAATATTACTGAAAACTGGCTGCAAACTCAAAGTGACAAATGAACTAGGAGAAGTTATGTTGACAAAAATTATATAAGCTTCCTTGAACTGTTATAGATTTATCTAAGTCATTCGACAGTGTAAACCACTATAACATTTTATCAATTTGGTATTTTTTCGCACTCTTGTGGAGTTCCTCAGGGATCAGTACTTTGGCAACTTTTATTTAGTACCTATATTTTTTAATAAACTTTCTACAGTTATTAAGAATGTTAAAATCCATTTGTCTGTTGATGATATTCAAGTATTCTTGGACTGGTGAGCAGGTGAGCTAGTAGGAAACTAACTTATACGCTTGAATAACAATCTTGCAAATAAACACCCATTTGTGTAGTGAGAAATAATTTAAAGGTGAATTTACATAAATCACAATAATTAAAAGTTCTGAAAAAGAATAATTATCAACTCTATATTTCAGTAGCAATTTTTCGAGTAATATCCCCAACAAGAGGCGTGGTGAATTAGTTCATTATGCATGCCATGTAAATTCGCTATAAATAAGAAAACTTTTTTTTAAAATATTATTAATTAAAAACAACATCTATCCAACGAGAAGTTTATTTCTATCTATCTAACACTCTAACATTTCTTCCCTGTATTACTAGTGGTTGTGTTTGTGTGTGCGCATTTCATGAACTTGTACACCTCTTAGTATCGCATTCACACCCAGCTTTACATATCTCCTCAGTCAGCCGGGATAATTACCCGAAAGAATGGCTGCACTTCATTATGTACAGCAGGCAGCAACTTTTCTAAAAGGAATGGATAAGAGGTGAAGTGCCCACAGGATTTCCGGAATACGAAGTAAAACAGGTCTTATAAAAGTGCATTTTTCAGAGCTTTCACTTTCCAACTAGTACTTCTATCAAGGATTTTTTTCTTCTTTTTTTTCAGTTTTAATTGCTAAACTTGTAAGAGGAGTCGTCTCAGTTATAACTGTATAAATATGCCTACATCATATATTTGTATACCTTTGAGTTTTGAAGACATTAAGATTTGTATGGTTTTGCAAATAGAAATTTGTCAGAGCTTATAGTAACTTTGCATACATATAATTTTCATAATAACATTCTCTATGATTTCTGGTTAATAATTTCGAGCCTACTAACAAAATAGTCCATCGGCGTATCGGTGGTAAGTATAATTGATAATACCTCAGTTCGAGACCCACTGTCGCCCATCATAGATAATCTTCAGTCAGCAGATTACTCACTTTACAAATGCAAAAAAAAATCTCTATCTGGCTCATGTCCTAGGAAGCTGAAGCAGAACAAAACACAGGAAGATAAAAGTCCTGTAATTGTGTGCAGGAAAATTTACAGAAACTTTAATTTATGTGCGAAGTACACACATAAAACAACTAGGAAGAATAAATCACATTGAGAATTGCAATTTTCAAGACTCTTTCTAAGATTACGATGTAAATTTTTCAAGTTTAAGGACTGAATAAATTTTTTTTTTACTCACTGGAACGTAAACAGAAGGTTGTTGGCTGGTGTCGACATAAAAAATTACCTTTTAAATTATGTAGAAGCCAAATTTTTGCTCAGTGTCCTGTATACTAATTAATTATGCATAGAAAAAAAAAACTAGTAAGTGTAAATTTACACAGTTTTATATGCATGATATATGTAATACATATACATATAGTAAAAATATGGAGAATGTGGAGAAATATATACAGAGCTTGAAGTTGTGAGTATACTTTTACATTGTTATACTAAGTCCTTCTCGATTTAGGTAAGTAAGTAAGTAATTTTATTTAGCATTTTTTTTTCTATTTAACATTAATTATTACATTTATGAATCACTTAGAATTTTCTTTGATGTACTCTACTATTTCTCTTTTAAATATTTTAATATTTTCAACATTCCTAATGCTACTTGGCAATTCATTAACTTCTTTAAAGCCCTTATAGATAAGTGAGTTCTGCGAGTTAGCATGTGTAAAGCCTGGAAGTCTAAACTGATCAACATTTCTCAATGCATATGGTTGACATTCACCTACGTAACTTATATGTCTACTTAAGTAATTTGGAATAAGATTGTGTTTTAATTTATATATAAATATTAACATGTTCATTCTTAACCTTTGGCCGACACTTAACCATTTTAATGCTTGCAACATAAAATTTACACTCGTATATCTATCGTTTTTGTAGTTGAGTCAATTGTTCCAGGTTACACAAAAAAAGAACTGTAGCACAGAATTCGAAGTGCGGTTTAATAATCACGTTGTATATGTTTATTACTGACACTAGTGATAAATTTCGTCGGATTCTTCGCATAAAACCGATTTTTTTTTGCAATCTTTTTACATAGATATATATAAAATGTGATCACTAAATTTCAGCTTGTAATCCATAACCACACCTAAGTATTTCATTTTATACACTTGCTCGATATTCGAGTTAGCTACTACTAAATTAAGATTATATTGATCCTTTAAGCACATCCACTTATGTTGTTTTTGTTGCATTCAATTTCAACTTGTTTACTCTTAGCCCTTCACTCACGCTTTCTAAATCTTCTTGCATAGCATTTCTTGCTTCTTCAATTGTGTCTCATTTACTACAAACAACAAAGAATCTTCCGCAAACAATGCCACTTGTGCATGTTTTAAGACTCGTTGTAGATCGTTTATGTAGATCACGAACAGTAATGTTCCCAACACAGAACCCTGAGGAACTCCGAGGTTAACTTGCAAAGATCCGGATTCCTGGCCGTTTACTTTGGTTTTTTGCCGCCTATTATTAGTTAGAAAATCCTTGAACCACAGCCACTCAGTATTTCTTACTCCATATTTCTGCAATTTTAGCAGTAGTATGTTTTTGTTTATTGTCTCGAAAGCATGTTGCAAATCTAGAAATACAGATATTACCTTTTTTTCTTGCTAATTGTTCTTTCAGTACGCTAAGGACCATATTAATAGCAGTTTCGTATGAATGATTCCTTCGAAAGCCACAGTCTGATTTTCTACAATCAATTTATTCATTTCAAGGTACGTCTCAAATTGTTTATAAACACTTTTCTCCAACAGTTTTCCTCCAAATAGCATAGAATTAATTGGTCTAAACTCTATTCTATTCTTCCCGTTTTTTTACTTTTTGAATTGGTCTAACTATGGATTCTTTCCATATATCTGGAAACTGTCCACATTTCAACGATTTGTTGATTATATCAAGTAGTGGTCGGGCTGACTTCGTGAATGAATCCAATATCATATTAAGTAAGTTATTGTCTTTCTTGTTCTTCATTTGACGTATAGTGTTTTCATGGTCATCTAGGGTTAGTCTCACAAATCTACATCTTGTTTCAAGTTCGTTTACTAGGCTCTCATATTACACATATGGTATCGAATTTTTAATATCTATCACAATTTTTACGAAAAATTCATTAAACTTATTCGCTAAATGCAATCTACCTTCTTCTAAAACATTATCAAAATAAACACTATTAATTTCACTTTTCTTTTCCTTTAATACCATTAATTTAATTGTTTTCCACATCGACTTTTGTGATCAACACAGCTACTTACTTAGTTTTGGATATAATTATTTTTTGTCGTTTCTAATTTTCTTTTATATACATTTCGTGTTACTCGATAATTACTCCAATCGCATTCTGAGTTCGTTATTAATGCACGATCCCTTTTTGCAATTTTAATGTTCTTTAATCGTTCTAAGTCTAAATTAAACCACTCATTCTCAAAGTGCTGGACACTTTTCTGTACAATAAACTTGCTGGTAACTCGATAAATTTCATTTTGGAACCTCATTGTCAAGTCATTCGCGGATTTACTAACGCAATCGAAATTTTCATCCCTTATTTCACTAATGAAACTATTCTTAGTAGTAGCCTCAATTAATTTGTGTAATGCAAATTCTCTTTTAATAGTGTGTAACTATATGTAAAACGTGATAGAAAAGATGTGAACGTTTTCGACATAATTGTGGCCTGAGTGTGATGATGATTGTATCATCTTCTTGAGATGAGCGTCTGCAATGATAGCCTTTGGGGATCCAGAAACTGCTGATTAAGATCTATTGATCTTCTGAAGATGAGTGTCTACAAAGACAGGCAGTCCACGGAGATCCAGAAACTGGTTGATGAAGGTCGATCCTGGATGAGCGTCTGCAAAGATAGTCCACGGGAATCCAGAAACTGTTTGATGAACGTCGATCCTCGGTGAGCGTCTGCATGTACAGTCATTTGGGAGGGACGATCATTGAAGAGAGACGTCTTCATAGACAGTTTTTGATGACTGGATTAGACTTCTGGGGCGGTTTAAGCAACATAATTTGACACCATCAGAAATTATTTTTACACTAAATAAAAATAAAATAACATTGAAAATTTTATACTTAGCAATAATTATCGTTGTAAAATTATACATATTTTTTCTTTTACAGTGTGATTTCAAGTAACATCTGAAATACGCAATTCATTAGACAGAATGATTTCAGACTTCCCCTCCAACCGCTCTCAGTATGTTAAAGTTGGGGATACTAAATCGAAGCGGATTAAGGTCAAATGTGGTGTTCCGCAAGGCTCAATTCTTAGATCGTCTCTCTTTAGCCTATTCATACATGATCGTCCAGATATTATTGAAGACGTTAATATTAACTGCTGACAATGTTCAAATACATCTATTTAGTCCAAATGGGATAATTGATGATTGTATACATCGTGTAAACCGCGATTTATTAAATATCTCTAATTGCACAACCAGCAACCGACTTTTGTTGAATCCCCTGAAGTCTTCGTGTATGGTCTTTTACAGGAGAGCTTTGGAGTTTTCAGATCTTCCCTCTATACATCTTAATGGAGTACTTTGGCTATATGCCAGCAAGGTTAAGAATCTTGGGGTTTATTTCAATTGTAAATTGGAGTGTTGTGACCATGTTAATTTCTCATTACAAAAGATTTATGGCGACCTGCGATTGCTTCATGTATCGAGTAGTCTGCTCCAGGTAAGCTAAAGCTAGTTAAGACACTACTAATTCCACATTTCATTTTCTCTAGTACAATTTATTCGCGGCTTGACTTTGTATGGAGTCGAAAATTAAATGTAGCTTTTAATGATTGCGTCCGTTTTCTGCCTATAGAAATTCAATACTAGGATGCTCTTTGAATACTTATTTAGTTATTAGAGCACTAGTTTCCTGCGTTACTTGATAATTTCTAAGTATCCTTTGAATTTATAAAGTCACTTGCAATTCTTGCATTCGTCCCGTCATGTAAGCCTTCGGATTCAGGATTACTGAGAAACCGACGTATTGCTGCATAAACATCAATTTAAGTGATCTAATTACATACATAAGACAATCAATTATTAAATGCAGTACTGATAGTGTTCTTATTGCGATATAAGCAAAGATCTAAAGTCCTAAATAAGTTCTGGGTTCAAATTTAAATAAGACGATTTGAGCTTGGAGGACCACATTTGTCTAAGCCCTGACCATAACTAGCTCTATAATTTAGAAAATAAATATACATCCATTGTAAATTTATTCTGCTGACTGCATTAATTATCTGACTGTGCCTTCCACACGTACCATAATACCAATAAACACAGGTAACCGCACGAAGCTCCCATTTGCGATGGACTAATTTTAAAATTTAAAACATAATATGTCTAAGAACTGAGCCTTGCGGTACCCCACAACCGTATGCAGTATGGGAATAAGTTTCCGCCCCTTTTAAGAAAAGTGTCGTTAGTAATACAATTTTTGTGTTCGCTGAAGTTACTATACTTGTGATTTGAATGTATTTGCGTCAGGTCTTGAACGCAGTATAGTTGACATTCATTTCAAGCGTAAACACTATTTTTTTGGCGTCGAAAATGTCAACTTTCTTCCCGGAAAAGCGGAATTTGTGGGAAGTTTTACTTGATTATTATATTTTAAAGAAAAATGCCACAGAAACGTATCACATACGGATTAATATTTGCGGTGATTATGCTCTCCGTCTAATACAACTTGTAAAGAGTGGGTTCGACGATTTCAATTTTGATGTGAGTGAGGTCCGTTGACGCCGAAACGGAATATTCATGCTTTCAAGGCTTTAATTTTTCTAGTGTCTTATAGTCACATAGGCTTATAGTAGTCATATAGGCTTAAGCTATACGACTTGCTTTAAGTTTGGCTTAAACTTAAGCCCTGCAACTTGCCGGGAGGCTTAAGATGCAGTCATCTAGTTATCGGTTGTTGACATTACACAATTGTCAATTGTGGTTATCTGTCAAGTGCGAAAAGTGCGTTTTTGATTCCGAGATTTTAGGAACAAAATAACATAAAATGGAATATTTGTCTGATGCAGAAGACATGAGTGATGAGGAAATACATATTTTAATATCCCAAAATGTTAGGGAAGAAAAAATTGTAAAAAGGCACCCAGAACATTTCGATGCAGTCGATTTTTATACTCGGTTTAGGTTGTTGAAACATTCTGCAACAACGATTTTGAATTTGATATCCGCAAAGTAATAACCACGACAAACTGGTAAATAAAAGAAGTTCTTCTTCTTCTTTTTTTGGCTTAGTTGTTAATCCACAATGGCAATTTTCCTTTAAAAAGCTCACAATTACCTCAGTTCTGACAACTTAACATTTTTCAACTCCGGCTTAACTAAGCCTCAGCTTACAGAGTAGGCTTAAGCCACACCTGCGGCTTAGCAGAGCTCTGGCTTAAGCCTGAACTGAGAAACCGACTAAAAGACATGCAGTTTTCCATTAGATATAAAAAAGATTAAATTAAAGTTAAAGCAAACAATAAAAATTAAATTTTCCATATAGAACTTCGATAGAAGAAGACTGTGATAACATCAATTCAAAACATTTCAAAAGTAGCAGTCTAAAAAAAAATTAATTTTAAATTAAACTCTTTATGAAATTCCTCTTCCAATTATTATTTCCCACATAGCACACCGAACTTAAGTATGATCATGAAGATTTCCGTAAGCTTTGAAATGAATAATTTCTAAAAGAAGAAGAGTTCTTCGTAAGGTAATTAGTTCAATTACGGTTTACATTCTCTGGCTACCAATTAATTTTAAGATCAATGTAAACAAAGTAATTATGAGAAGCCTACTAATTTCCGGAAAGGGATATGAAATTAACTTCGATGCCCTAAAACATTCGCTGCCTTTTCACAGAGTTACAAACTTTTAAACCCTTCGGGACCTTAGTCTGTATTCTTTTATATGAACATTCCCTTGAAACTCATTATACCGAAAAGCTGTATACACATAAATTAACTCAAAAACTAGTAGAGTAGACAGCAGGGAAATCTATGTATTTACTAGATGAAAAACTAAATAATATAAACTAGATTGTATGTGTTTATGTATATACCTACAAATAAAATGCCAATGTTGGCATTCTGTCACATGCAGAGATACTTAATGAAACAAAGACTCCTGTTTGAATAATATAAAAAAAAAATAAAAAATTTGTGTTTGGTGGGTCAGAACCCAACCGAGCAAATACACTGATTTTGAATTATTTACACTAGAACAGAAAATCTAAGTTTAAAAGATAGGGCAGAGGTTGGAAGTAAAAGTTTTTGTAATTTTTTTTTAATGAGAACACTGTAAATGGCACCTCTATATATATATACGCACACACACACACACACACACACACCTCCTAAACTACCCCAGAATGAATCCCCATTGAGCTTATTACCCAATTTAAAGGATAGATAGCAATTTAAACCTTGCCCTCAGACGACGAGTTCTGGGACTGTGGGCTGATAAAGATTAATCGGACAGGGACCTACTACCATTCTTATCAGCACACGTACACACTGACATCTTTTATCGTTTCTGTGACGACGGTCCTGTTATGGTGTGGAAGAAAAGCAAAATCATACAAGTAAGGATAATTTAATTAAATGTTGTTGTATCGTTATGCTTTTCTGGAACGAACCATGACGGGAATCCTTCAGAAGAATTTATTTTTCTTGATTTTTTTCTTAGATACGTTCATATTTCTTCAAGAAAAAAAGGTTCCGATCCTAAGGGATTCTGTGGGCTCTGTGTTCATTTATACACGTAACCAATAACCTCTATCAGCTGATAAGAAGATTTAATTTATAAGTGAAATATATCTATCTTTTTCTCTCTTATGTATACTCCCCAACCCACAGATGATCCAATCGCCTTACATTATTTGGTCTAATGAGACAAATTGGTACCTTTGACTATAAAATTGTGATTAGTAGATGCCGCGATATGATGAAAAAATAAATAAAATTTATAAAAAAAAATCGAGATCTTATCAAATCTATAAAACGAGCAATTTTTGTGTATTTGAAAATATATTTTGAAAGCGGTCCTAAAAAATTTTGATGAAATACCGTTTTCGTGGGAGAGAGAAAGAGATTTATATTTATAATGAGGTCTAACCTTTTGGAAATGTCAATGAATGGGAAATTATATGGTAAAGAGATTCATTTGGGCGATATTTAAAGGTAACTAGGGGGTAATATTTGATTTCGATTAAATGGTTCGAAGTTAATGTTTTCTAGTGTGAGTAAATGAGTTAGTTGCTAGGTTTCGACTTTCGGAAGACCAATTTAATGGATAATAAGGGATACACTGAGTATTCTTTGATGATTTTGATAGAATAGTGTTAATCTACCGTTTTCAAAGACCAGGATGCAATTTAGCTAGATCTTCACTTTGGGAAAAGTCATGTAGTAGCTAATTAGTGGGAATTTTAGGGTTAATTAGTTAGTAATATTCGATGAATTGTTATGGTCGTACAGCCAGGGAAATGCTACATGTACTCCGTCCAGGGGCGGATTTCCCTATAGGCCGAGTAGACCCGGGCCTAGGGCGGCAGATTTAGGGGGCGGCAAAACTTGGTGGGATTTTTGATTTTTTCTTGTAGTTGTGGGTATTTCATTACATTTTTATACTTTTTCGTTTTTTTAAATAAAATAATTCGTTGGAAAGTGTTATTTTTAAATCTACTCCATTTTTTTCAAATCTACTCCGATTTATGAGGCAGCCTACTCCGCTAATTCTAGCCTGGGGTCCCTTCACTGGATATAGATCATTCAATTTTTCGTGTTTTACAGGGAGTAGGGGGGCGGCAATCTTCCATAGGCCTAGGGCGGCCAAGTGATCAAATCCGCCCCTGACTCCGTCTGACATTTTATGGTCGTACCATACTGCCCAGAAACTGCACCGTGTACGCCGCCTTGCCATTTTGTGGAATGCTACACAAGCGGAACCTGGCTGGAACATAGCACACACGGAAAGTTCTAACAAGTAAGAAGAAGAATCGGACAGGGAAGGAAAGAAAAAGAAATAATTCAGGAGAGCAAACGCCATTTATCTGTCGCGTATTTCGGTGGTGGACATAGAGAAAAAAGTAAAGTTAGATGCAAGTGATAGAAATCCAAGTGACAAATTAATGAAAACCACGGACCGACCATCCTGTGTAACTAAAAAGCCTTAGTGCGAAAAGTCGTGGAGCGCGAGTTTCTTTTCACGGTGTACAACCACACCACGCCGGCCTGCAGGTCGCTTGGACGCCATCAATCTATATCCCTTATCTGGCGCATCATCGAGTCCATATATTGGCTAAGGGCCTCAACGGAAGCCCCCTCGTGTTCAGGTGACCCACATTCATATTCTAAAATCGATTTTTGTTATAATTTAAATATTTGTTCAGAAAATCCACCGGGAAAGACACGACCAGGAGAAGCTTACAGAGCAGCTGTGGCCCGGTCGTGGTAACCCTGATATTAGAAGCCGAAAACGGCCCACAATTCCGACTGTAAAGAGTCATGTGCTTACATTAAAGACCCAACATCGAGCGATACTCGTTCATCGCCCCGTAATCAAGTGTAGGACAATTCGGTCGCAGCATTGACCCGATTATCCAGTGAGACTTCATCGGAGATAAGTATTAAGGTCAATTGTTACTATCTCATGCATCTGGGCAATGTTTTTGGAAGGCATTAGACCTTTCTAAGCCTAATTGTTTGTTGCACGAAGGGCTTGGGCTCATGACTCATGAGCGTTATTGCTTGCTCAAACCAGCTAAAATGTGATGCAAACGATTAAATTTTCGCAGTCATCTATAGTATTAATGTCACAGAAGCAATTTGTGAATGAAGATCCTTGTCCTGGCTCCGCCTAATGGAATTGGGGCGTCGTCGCCTAAGGATATGTTCTCTTGTTTAAGATTACAAGATAAAGCCTATCAGTATTACGAGGAGAAAACAAGACCCGGTCTTCTATTAGACGTCATTGAAAGCAATGTTTATGTAACGATGCCCTTCGTCAGCAGACCTAATAGTTTAGTATTTGCTATATAAAGTGTCGTGTTTGTTCTTTGTAGGTATATTATGTGCAAGCATTGCTGTGCTTAGGGATACGTTTAGGTTGAATGTAAGATTAAGATCGGTAACAATAATTTGTCGGAGGTACAGTCCAATCTGACAGATTTGATATTATATTATTTTGAATTTGTAAGGCAGGGCAACAAAGAGGTGGCATTATTACCGATCGCAAACTTGAATTTTTATGCTGGAGCGCTTCATCATACCTGGGAGATTCGATCGTGAGTACCGCTGATTATTTTAAAATTTTTGTCCTGACATGGATGGACATTTATTTCTTTATAATTCGTGTTCGGATAACCTTTACTCAAGCCATCTCTACGTTGCGTTCGCCACATAAGGGTAACTTGAGATGTTAACTGTCCTCTAAAGAGTTATAATATTCATTTTCGATTTACAAACATCCAAATGTTAACAGCTAATTAAGAAAGTAAAACCCTGGAACTACTTGAGAAATCAATAAATTTATAAATGGACTTTGACATGGAACAGTGAGTTTTACCGTCTACCCTCACTCTCCCGGAGCCCTCTCTCCACAATGGGGTTTGATTAGGTCCGCTCCTCTGTTAGAATTTTCAGATCATCTAAGGGACACTGAAAATAACTCTGCCCTCAGTGTCGATTGGGTGGACGGAGCGACGTCAGGAGAAGGCAGAACATCTGCGCCTGCACAGAGATGGTGGTAAGTAGTGTAAAGGTCCCTTTAGGACTGAATGTGTGCAACGGCCTTTTGTTTACCCAGGCACGATTTTTTTTGTATATGGCAGGTGGCACAGCGGCAGGTTTTCGTTGAACCTCATCACACTCTCCGCCACTAGCCGAGGCAAGCTAGCGTGCCCCCCTGCACTCAACGCTGTCCACTGAGTGATCTGTCAGCTCATACTGGCAGTTGGGACTTAACGTCCAAAGTCAATCACTCTACATAGTTCCATAACAGATTTTAATTAAATGACGATTAAGTGATTTAGCTACGTTTCAATTTTGGACAAATTCATTTGTCGCCTCCACCACCAAATTGATTTCTACGAACTAATAATCAGATCTCACAATCCAGATTTATAAATATCTGAAACTCGGCGTTGATTGATTGATTAATTGATTTAAGAGGTTTGGGACCCCTTTCAGGTCCCCCGAACGAAGGCCAAGTCAAGGCCCATTGTTCACCCTCCAGACCCATGAGCGATCGCTCAGAGGTCCCAACCGGATGCTCTCATAAATTCCAGTATTGGCTCCCAGCCCTCGTTGCCGGCATTATGCAACTCTTCCAGGAGGTGTGAACCAAGAATTCTGCAACGTATTCCTGAGAGTGCCGGGCAGTGACATAGAAAGTGGGTCACTGCTTCGGACTCCTCTTTGCAACCCCTGCATATAGGATCATCAACAAGTCTCATCCTGTGAAGGTGGCCCCTGAGAGAGGAATGCCCAGTGAGAATGGACACCAGAGTTCTCAGAGTTGGCTTGTTGAGTTTTAGGAGCTTATTCGTTTGATTTGAGTTTGGTGTACCCCACAGTTCCTTTGTTGTCCTACCCAAAGGCGACTGTGTTGGCGGTCAGCCCAGCTTGAACTGATTGAGACAAGGTATTTTGGTGCAATCCCGACTGTAGAGGCATGTTCGTCTGAGGCTGCTCAAAGACGAGCAAGTTCGTCTGCCCTTTCATTTCCGCTGATGTTGCTGTGCCCCGGCACCCACTGCACTATCACCCTGTTATTCCGAGAAGGGGAATTCAGGGTGGTTTTGCACTTCATTAATAATTTGGAGGTTATAAAGGGTTTAGACATAGCTTTGACAGCTGCTTGGCTGTCCGAGCAGATGCCTATCTCCTTATTCTCAGTGTCTGAGTTAAGGAGGTGTCTTCCCGCTTCAAGGATAGCCTTAACTTCTGCCTGGAAAACCTTGGAGTGGTTTTCAAAGTGCATTGAGAACTTAGTTTCAGGCTCCTCACAGAAAACTCCAGCTCCGGTGCCTTCATCGGACTTAGAACCATCAGTATATATTATAATTGGGTTGGTCAATGGTTGAAACACGAAAAAAAATATTTAGACTTGTTCACCCTCATTATTGGACAATAAGCGCTTACTAATCAAAAGACAGAGATAGGCAACATTTCTAAGACTAAAGAACGGATTAAACTGAACTACGATCAAGATAGATGGTCTATGAATTACCATAACGTCTTCTAGGAAACTATCTAACCTCTATCAGCTATACATTAACTTTATAAAAAGATTTCGTTTTTAGAGTATATAACTAGTTAAAGTTGCTCGTTCTTAGAACGGGATCGCATTTTTCACATATATTAGTGTTTAAAAATTTCATGGAAACCACAGTTTTTGTAATGATTCCATCTATTCAGCAGCTCTTCTTGTTGTTAATTTTGATGAATGTTTATTTTCACCTAATCGCGATAAGGCCATGTAAAGATGTCCATGTGAGAAATTGGCAGGGTTTAAATCTATGCCTATATTGTCGAATATTTGTCCTTGTTATTTGTTGATCGTGATCGCACTAGCAAGGATCCTGGAAATTTTTGTCGTCGTATAATGGGATAAATGGCAAGATATTGTCTGATAGAGCCAAATTGATTCGTGTGATAAGAACTATTTCATATGGATTACATTCAAAAGTAATCTATGTCCTGATTGAATTTCGGTGAAGTCCTCCAATAATCATACGTGCGCCTTTGGGTTCATGCTTCCCAGCAGCATTTTAATAACTCCTTCCTTCAACAACAACATATTTGGTAGCATACTCGATGGCGTTTTGTTGATTAAGAAATTCTGCTGGAAAGTTCAATGCGCATCGGTGGGATCTTCTGAGGTGTCAGAATCTGCGCTATAGTAAATCGTCGGATTTTCATTTCCAGCGTATGAGAATTTGCTGTGCTTGAGGAATATCCCATATGTCAGCACAATTTACTCTAGGAATTGGTGAATGATATCCAACATCTAAGAGCTAATTATTGTGCTCATCCTATCCTTCGTCACGTGTGTTTGTTGTGAGTGATAGTACTGTGAAATATTGTCATAATCTACTTGATTTAATGCAACTTTCGAATAATGTCCACCGAGATTTCCGCTGGAAATAACTGGTAGAGTTCGACGAAAATAGCCTCCATAACAACCACTTTCCCTCAAAATGGCAATTCATTTTCGGAAATTTCTAGCAGAAGCTTGTTGATGCATCTGAGTCTGTGCTTTGAAAGCATTGTTATCGGGGGTTATCTATGATGATAAGGTCTGCCTGTCTCAAAACTTCAGTTTCAGGTGAATTAAGACTAATTGATGAAACGGAACTATCGAGAAGCGGAACTGGAAATTTAAATCCTTTGTGTACTGTTCATTCACCTATCATCAGAGTTGCAGCTATTTCGGTTATATAAAAAAGAAAAAACCTGGTTGGTTCTAGGATTTGTTTTTGCGTTTAGGTTTGAAACACAATTGGAACTTTTCAGCCAGCTTGAGATTTGTTGACAGAGTGTAGAAGAACATAATTAGAGGGCTTTGGATTTTTTACTAGCTTCAAGCCGGCTTGAAAATTGATCAAATTGCAAATTTCAAGTCCAAACCAACTTGAGGGAATTGTAGAATTATGAATGATGTGAATGGCTTCTGTTGACACATTTCTTGAAACAGTTGAGAAGTAATCAGCTACCAATAATATTTTTTTCTTCATATAACTGGTACATCTGTACAACTATCGCAAAAAGTATAAATTTATAGTAACTTGGGAAAATCAAGTTAAAGTTGTAAATGCCAAAAACGTCAGTTGTGTTCAAATCCAATTGCCTAACTGCCAGGGATGTGGTTTAGCGCATGAGTCAGCACAACTTGCAATTATTGAGACGGGCAGCAAAACTTGTAAGATCTCCCCGGCCCGATGATTTTTGTTAATGGTTGGAAACCTCTGAATGTCTGAGAACTCGAGTATTTCAACCGCGCAAAAGTTTCTGCTGGTGCTTAGCACACTAAACCTGAAATCTCTTGCAAGCATTGAAAGGTCTTTCAAGTGGATATTTATAAAGCTATTGGAAGAATTATCGTTCTCGAGTCTATCTAGTTGGAATCTTTGGATGGATGGATTGAAGAGAAGTTGAGACTCCGAAGGGTCCCTGGAACGTAGGTCATAACAAGGTCCATTGTACAACCTCCAAACTTATAACTCTCCTTGCCTCCTTCTTGTAGTTTGTGCAAAAGGTGTCAGCTGGATAGTGACAAAGAAAGTGAGTCACCGTTTTGGATTCTTCTTCGCAACCACTGCAAATAGGATTATCAACAAATCTGATCCTGTAAAGGTGACCCCTGAATAAAGAGTGCCCAGTGAGTATTGACACTAGGGTTCTCAGAGTCGGCATGTTTAGTTCCAAAAATTTATTCATTAGGTTGGGGCTGGGTTTACCCCACAGGTCCTTTGTAATTTTACCCGAAGGGTCATCTAACCAAAGGCGACTGTGTTGGTGGTCGGTTCAAGCCGAAATATTAGAGGTGTTTTGGTGCAATCCCGATCAGTGACGGATCCAGGGGAGGGGTCACCCCCTCCCCCATTTTCTTGTTTTATTTTTGCTCAATTTAATTTGTAAGATGACCCCCCCCCCCCTTACCCTAGTTTCGATGTTAGATCCGCCACTGATCCCGATAGTGGAGGAGATTTCTCCGAGGGTGCCGAGCAAGGGCGTCTGTCGTTGCGTTGCCCTGGCAATGAAAGAACGTGTACGCTGATATTTTGAGAGAGGGAATTAAGTGTGCTCCAGAATTAGTTTTAAGGTTGTAAAGGGCTTTGATAGAGCCTTGACAACTGCTCAGCTATCCAAGCAGATTGGAATCTCTGTGTTTATTTATTTATTTATTTAGATCTACAGAGAAAAGCTCCTACAGACTAAGCATTAAAACTAACTTAACATTAAGTCAAAAGGATATATTTTATAAATGTAAAGAATATCTAAAGACGTAATTATCTATAAATTTGCATTGCAGTATTTCTGAAACTATTACGTTCAATAGTAAGATCTACGAAAGTACAAACAACGGTAAATTTCGAGAGTAATGAGTGATGGGTTCATACTGATCTTAACAAGTTCTATGAGAAGGAATACATAATAAATCTCTAGATCGAATAGAAAAGCCAGGCACATAATTT
Organism: Dioctria linearis; assembly: GCA_963930735.1. NCBI lineage: Eukaryota > Metazoa > Arthropoda > Insecta > Diptera > Asilidae > Dioctria > Dioctria linearis. The sequence goes on along the minus strand of OZ005740.1, from coordinate 30,861,016 downwards.
TGAATAAGGCTGAGCAAATCTTGTAGGGGAAAACATCTCTGACAAACATAATACTGAAAGCCTTTCTACGAGACTCTAAAGTTTGGAGCCCAAGTAACTGGCACCTGGCCTCGTATGAGGCAAGACCAACTTCCCAGTTAAGCCCACGGAAAGCATAGCGAGTAAATGATCTTTGAATAGATTCAATGCGTTTAATATGTAAAGCAGTATAAGGGCACCAAGCAACAGAGGAATACTTCAATATGGAGCGAACTAGTGAAACATATAAAGCCTTTAAAGTGTAAGGGTCTTGAAAAACAGTGCAGTTACACTTAATGAAACCGAGCATTTTAAATGCCTTGCAGGTGACATAGTCAACATGCAAAGAGCAGTTCAATTTGTTATCAAAAATGATACCAAGATCTTTAATCTCAGTAGGTCTGTCTACAGTAATGTCTTTAATCACGTGATCAAACAAAATAGGATTAATGTAAAACAATAAAAGCTGAAGCTCTTACAATTGCTAGGATTGAGTTCCAAACCATTTAACGAGCACCAAACTAGAAGCTCATCTAGGTCATTTTGAAGATGTAGACTATCTGCTAGATCTCTAATTGCCATGAAAATTTTTAGGTCTTCAGACATTTAGCGAAAGAGAATAGTCTAATTACATCATTAATATAAATAATAAACAATAGAGGGCCAAGATGACTGCCTTGTGGTACCCCTGATTTAATTATCAATTTACGAGATTTAACAAAATCCATTTTTACACACTGCGAGCGATTACTTAAGTACGAAATAATCCACTTAAGAAAGGAGGAGTGAGGCATGCAGTTTCCTTACAAGCAAATCAATATTTACCTGGTCAAAAGCCTTAACAAAGTCAGTATAGATAACGTTGACTTGCGCACCATTTTCAATTTCGTTAATACAAAATTTTTTAAAATAATACCAAATTGGTTGTTGAGGATTACCCTTCACGAAGCCATGTTACTGGGAACAAATCATTTCTTTTACGTGAAAATACATCCTGTTTGTTATTATGCTTTCAAAACACTTGGGAATAGGCAGAAGTTTGGCAATTCCTCTGTAGCTTTTAATGGAATGCCGAGAACCTGCTTTGTATATGGGAGTAATAAATGAAAATTTCCACTAGTTAAGAAAAAGTCCTAGTCTAAGTGAAACATTGAAAATTATTGTTAAAGCTGGTGCGAGAGTAGCATTGCAGTTTCTTAGTAAAATGTTAGGAACTAAATCATGTCCGTAAAAAACATCATTGTTTAAAGAGCTGAGCGAATTTTCAATTTCATTAAGATCCAAAGACTTGGAATCAAGATCAATAGCAGCATCAGAGGTCTCCCAAATAGAGTAGAGGGAAAGACAGGGATCTGAAACATAAACAGATTCGAACCAGTCAGCAAATAAGTCGCAGCTTTCTTGTAAATTGCTTGAGATCACATTATCAAGTTCCATTTGAATAGGAAATCCAGAAGAAGATGTCTTATTTTTAATAAATGTCCAAAAAGCTTTACTGTTAGTTTTGATATATCTTTCAGCGGACCAAATGTATTTCTTAAAAAGGTACCTATGTAAAAACTCATATTCCCGCTTTAGACGTTTTAAATTAGATGCATTTTCCCAAGTATTGTTTGCTTTAAACAATTTATATGCCTTATTCTTTGCATTTTTTAACCTTAGAAGTCCCCGATTAAACCATGGGGGATGTTTGTTCTTTGATCTTTTAGAAATAGGTACAAAACTGTTAATGTCTGTATGAACCACATTCAAAAATTTTATGTACAAAGCATTCAAATCGTATACTTGCTCAAAATCTAACAATTCATTCCATTGAATTGACAAAAAGAATTCGTTTAATTTCTTATCATCAGCTTTAAGAAAATCATAAACAAAAATGTTAGTTATATGCAAAATTATAGAAGCTAATATTAATGGTGATAGATTTATGGTGTAAATCAGGCTTCGAAAGAGGACTTAAAACTTCATTGACATTACAAAATAATTCAGCACTTAAGAATACTAAGTCTAAAATTCTGTTGACTTGATCTAAATTACGACCAATTAATTAATCAACTATCAAAGTTTCACACAGTGATGATATATTGGTGGGTATAAGACATTTATCTTCCTCTAACCAACTCCACCGAATATTAGGAGGATTAAAGTCCCCAAGATAACAAAAGTAAGTATCAGGATGCAGTTGAGACGCCAAATTGATTATATTGTTTGAATGTTTTTCATATATAGCTAAGTTGCAGGCAGGAGGAATGTAGCTAACACAGATTAACATATTTAAATCTCCAATTATTTTAACTGCCAGTTGCTCCACGTCACGCCAGGAGTATAAAGTAGTCACATATGTTCGTGTTCAAAATCATGAGCAATGACAAGAATGACATTGCACAGGGTAATGAACAATCATATGATCGGGAAATATACAAAAATTTAAATAGGGTTCAGCTAGAAAATAAAAATCTGACGTATAGTAATAGAATAGTACATTGTACACTGAAGATGTACACAATAAAGCAAACTAAACGTTTGCTAGCGTAGAAAACTTCTGATGAGCTCCGTGGCTCGAAACTGGTTAAGTAAAGCCAAATAGGGGCCTACACGGCCATTTCCCCTGAATTAAACTCCAAAATTTTTTGTTAAACCATAGTATCTCACAACATAATAAAGATCCGTAATACGACCTAACCAGCTGTCCTGCTACGCAGGCCAGCAACTCCCCATAAGGATGGCAGCAAGACTATAAAAATACTAACAAACTAAACAGGACATGTAGCTATATGACACACAACACATAAAACACGAGCACATCATCTACACCACTTAATGGAAGGTTTTTCTAGTACCTCACTTAAGCACTACGGTGGCTAAACTAAGTGACTTACGGCGCTGGACAAGTGACCCCACCTGCCGTACAACGTTTCGTCATGCTGCTCCACGAAAGCTTCATGGACACAGTTGACATAAAAACCAGCATTTGAATTTTTTTTGCAAAATTTAATAAATTTTATTTTTTTTTTATGCATAATTTAATAAACGTTTTAAGCATAGGAAAACTTCTGATGAGTCCCGTGGCGGGGACGAAACTTGTTAAGTATAGCCAAACAGGAGCCTACACGGCATCCCCTTAAAATCTGAAACCCCTGATATTTTTGTTTAACCATGACGTGATGCGAAGAACGCATTTAGCTTTTCATCATTTTATAGCACAATGCACTGTCCCGCTACGCTACGTCATCATTGCATAAGAGATTTACTGGATTAGCACTTAAATTTGATTTAACGGCGATCAATACACCTCCAGTTCGAGACAAGCCGGTAGATATTGGACAGCGATCTTTCAGCAACACAATGTAATTTCAGAAGATAAAATATCGCAAGTGAGCGACGTTTCAGTAAGGGCAATGATGTTATATTCGCATTCAATAACACTCAAATATATGTATTTCTCGAACCTTTGAACGCTTACCACGGATAATTTGGTAATAAAGTGTTCTTAGTTTCTGAGTTAAGTAGATAACTTTTAGCTTCAAGAATGGCCTTGACTTCCACCTGGAAAACGTGACATAGCTTTCAAGATGTATGGTAATTTCCATGTGAGACTCCTCGCAGAAAACGTCTGTTCCGGTGTTTTCTTCGGATTTGGAGTTGCAATTGTTAAAGCAAAATCAATGTTTTTTCATCCTCGGTGCTTTTCTTAAATGTTGCACCTAATTTTTACGCAAAATGTAGATAACTGAGTATTTCAAACTAGAATCACTTAAAAAAAAAAAAGAAATCAACTCTTATTCTGAATTCACATTTGGCACAATCCTTAAACCCATCTTCATAACACTAAATTTAATTGAAAACATATCTTTATCTGACTATATTAACGTAAAACCGTAAAGCTGGTGACTTTCAATATATTAGAACTGATTTAAATAGGAAGACTTATCGCTCGGACTTTTCTCCATCCAAACATTAAACCCAAAAATTATTGCTGTTTTACTTCATTCTCAATTCATTAAACCATGTTTATGCGAAAGCCTTCAGTTTAATTGCCAATTGACAACACAACGATAGAGATTTCATCATCAAATTGTTGCTGTTCTGGTGTAATAGTCCCGGGAGAAATTTGGGGAAAGCTATCATTAGTTTTTTTATAGGCCACCTTGTTTAGAGCTTTTGATGCTTAGATCTTATTTTCAGGATAAATCGCTGGGGAGATAACCTTTGAGTTGGTAGTCGTTACTGGTGAAAATGACCACTTTCATCCGTACTGTTGTATGCATCCTTACTGTTAAGGTATACCGTGAAGGTGGGGAGCTCCGTTCTGTCACATTTCATCGATGGCCTGACTGACGAAGGTCTCTACTCGTAACCATGGCGAACTCCGTTGCGATATCTGAAGTTCACGGAATATTACCAAAGATCGTGACGTATCTCTCCACAATAAAATTGTTCTAAAGCGGAATAACTAGCCAGAGAAGCTGATGCCAGCGGAGGATGATCATCATTCGAACCATTTGTAAAATATATGTACATATATCCAAAATATTAGTTATTATCTTTGAAATGTTCAGTAGTGATTCCTTGCAAGATATATGTACATATAGTCAAAATTATGGGCGATCGCATTATAGTAGTTAACTTTGCTTCCGATGTCAAGATAATTTCGCTTTTGAATTCCTATAGCAATTTAATCATTGGTACTTGTAATCACTAATGTTGTATTTTAATTAGTAGGTAATATTGCTTCACCTTAGTAATACTAGTTTTAGTACTTATATTAATAGTAATGAATGGTAATTTTTTTTTTGTCACACACCAGTAGTTAATATTTACCTAATAGTAGTTTTGCTCATTTTGCACTTGTACCATATTCGCTTTTGCCAATCTGCTACGCGTATTTTCTATTTTGAAGTGTACCCGACATGTATCAAAGGTGCCTTCCATGTGTTCTTGCGAAAAAAAGGTTCGAATCGTATGACGTAACTCGTACAAGGAAAATAGTTCTGTCATTAATTAAATAATAACTGAATAACAAAAAAAAATGAAATAACAAAGGAAAGCAAAATACAACCTGCTAAGTAAATAAATCGATAAATAAATAAAAGACAGTACAACAGAACACTTAATCTCACAAGGGACCACATATATGTATACATATGCATATCGTAAATTTAAAGGAACTTTCAGCTAAATGCTCAGATAATAATTATAACCCAACAATTAAAATGGAATATTGAACTAGTAAGAAATGGCTAAACCTGCGAAAATAATATCTATAACTTACCATTAAAATAAATTAATAAAAAGAAAATAAGAGAGGACAAATTGGTTAATTGCTGCTAAAATAATAATTATAAATAACATTTTAAATGAACTATCTAACTAACAAGTAAATGGTTAAAACCTGTTAAAATAATAATTAAAATCGGCGGTGTAAACAGGTGAGATCATCATGAGAGCCAATTGACCAAACCATCCATATAATTGGGCAAGTTTGGCGCTGTAACAACCAAAAATTATGAGGTATCATGCAGGAAGGCAGCGATACTTTTTTTTTGGCAGACGGGGACTTCTGGTTGAGACGTAGGAGAGCGTAGAACAAGTAACAAAAGTGTCGAGCATCACATAATTAAATTAAAAAAAAAAGTTAAAACAAAAGAAATAAGTAATTGAAAAAAAGCTATAAAGAAAAGAGGGACTATTGGAATAGTGGTCGGCAGAAGGAAAGTGGCAGATACAGCCAGGATATTAAGCATATGATAGGTGCACATGGAAGGTGGATGAGTACAGATAAGTATTTTTTTTTATATTGCGGTGCATATTTTCCCCTTTTTCTTGGTGTTGCTTTTCAACGTGTGGCTGGTTGGCAAACCAATAACAAAACAATTATTTATTTAAATTTTTGATCAATTTCGTCCCATAAAATAATTAGTCAATTATAATTAAATTTAACACTTTGGAGCTTTTATTTCTTCCATTTATATAGGTATATACAGGGTGTCCCACGTAACGTGTTCCCTGGGCATTTTTATCGAAAATGTGCGGAGATATCGAAAAAGTCCTAATTATAAAAGTTACGCATCCTTAGTCAAGGTATCCTCTTCCCTAGCCAAAGTCCTTGAAAAATGACTTGGAAAAGGATATATTAAAAAAAATGTCCTTTTCGTCCTCATTAAGGATACATTAGATTATATTTTTGAATTCTGTGAATAAAACTAATACGAAAAAGTTATATTGAAAATTCCAGTTTAACACTTTATTATCGAGATATAAGGCATCAAATTGTACTCTATGCATCGTGTTCCTTTGCCATTTTTCTCGAAAATGCACACAGATATCATCGAAGTGCTAGCACCAAAAGTACCAAAAGTACCAAAAGCTAGCCATCATAAGCCGGGCTATCTTTTGGTATGGTCAACATTTAAAAACAAAAGCCACACAAAAAAAGGATATTTTCGGTTTGGTCCTTTTCGTCCTTTATGAGGATACATTTTGGCTACATTGAATAACTGCAAATCAAATTAGAAAAAAAGTGGTACCTATACCTATTAAAAATTCTTCAATGTAGCAAAATTCATCCTCATAAAGGACGAAAAGGACCAAACCGAAGATATCCTTTTTTCGTGTGGTTTTTGTTTTTAAATGTTGGAATTCATAAATGTAATCTAAATGTATCCTTAATGAGGACGAAAAGAACATTTTTTAAATATATCCTTTTTCAAGTAGTTTGGCTATGCCAGAGGATACCTTGACTAAGGATGCCTAAATTTTATTATTAGGACTTTTTCAATATCTCCGAACATTTTCGAGAAAAATGCCCAGGGAACACGTTACGTGGGACATCCTGTTTAATATAAATATAGGTTTCGTGGTTAAACCGCTTCGCAAAAGACAAAAAAAATACGTGGCGCCTTTGTAAGGTAATTTTCATTGGAGGATTTCTTGTTTAAAAACAGAAATGACCATTTCAGTAAATCTCTAAAAAAAATCCTTCTACGACTCAAAAATGAGTATTTATCAGTCGAAACCGATTTTAGATATTTCTCCGTGTATCTTGATTCTATCAAGCGCATAAAAACAGGAAATCCAAAGGCATATAAAATTTTTTCCACCACATTATTTAGCCACCCCCCCCCCCTCATCTTTTCTTAAATCATTTTTCCGAATCCATTAACGAAATTATTATTACAAAAACAACCGTTGCGCCTAATTTATAACATCTGTTATCATAAGGATCATAAGGATAAGTCTATAATATGTATGTTCGTATGTGTGGGGGAATGTAGTTGGGGGTTTTGTCTTCCGATATGGCTGAATGTATACAGAATCGTCTGTAAAAGAAAAATAATAGACTAAGACCTGCATGAAGTGCGAAATGCCCTAATAAGAATCTCTGCTAAAATAAATACAATGGGTTTCCTGACAGTGGCAGATATAAAGGCGTCTTTCCTGACTGCCACATGACACTTGGAGAAGATGAAATAGAATTAATTTTAATGGCTAGTGGCGTAAGTGGTAATAGCTTTCATTGTATTTATGCACATTTGTACGTACATACATAGATGATACGATTTGATTACATATCATAACGGAACTGTAAAAAAATACATTTCCGATCTTAATGGTGCTGCCATCAAATACGAAATGAAATTTTCCTGTTCTAGATCGAATGGTTGCTATTTACCTAAATGTTAGAAGTATTTCATCTCAGTTATCTCTAAGCCTATAAATATTTAGTTTAACTTTAAAAATTGTTTACCAAGAGTAGCCATGCAAAAAATCTTTCAAACACTACTGGCAAAATCATTAATAAATGAATGGGTGGATTTAAAAGAGTTTGAGAGTCCTGAGGGCTCTCTAAAGCTTAAGATACTACAAGACGCATTGTTCATCGTCCTCCAGATTTATGAACTATTGTTCATATGAATGCCAGCGAACGCTCTAACAAAGTTTAAGACTGGCCCTCAACTTTTCCTACCTGCTTCATCTAGTTCATCTAGAATATATGAACCAAAAAACCTGTAACGTCTACGGGAGAGATTAGGACAGTGAGTTACCCTATTGGATTCCTCTTCACATCCTCACATAAACAGGGTTGTCAATAAGTCATATTCAATGTAAGTGTCCCCCTGAGAAATGAGTATCCAGTAAGAATTGACACATGATTCTCAAACTGGGCTTGTGGAGACCCAGTTGCTTTTTCGTTGAGTTTTGGTTTAGGTTTCTACCCGAGGGGTTATTTAACCAAAGACGACTGTGTCGGCTTGGCAATCGGCTCAAGCAAAAATATATTTTAGTTTTATATTATTATGCCAAGCTCAGGGGATATCCTATAATAATGTAAAGCACAGCATGACAGGAAGGATATAGAGAAAGGATTATAGGACATGACGAGAGTGGCGGAGGTGTTATTGTATGTCGATCTTAAACTTTCGCAGACTGTATACCGGAGGAAAGACAAAAGATAGTAGACTGTAGATAGTAGACATCGCAGAATTTTACTGTACGGCTGAAAGTAGTTTGTTAGGGTAAAGGATGTGCACAGATTGCAGCGCAAGTATTGCGTGTAGAAATCATTCAACAAGGGATCAGAGCAGATATTTTATCGGAACATTGACCATGCATCTAGCGATAAGAGAGCGAAAGGCATCCAACATGGAGGCGGAGCACGAGGGAGTCGATGTGATAAGTTGTTGCCAAATCGCCAATGAGCTTGAAAGCTCTCTTTTGGACAATATTCAATGAAGGTAAGGCTGTGCGACTAGCCCCCGCCCAGATATGGGAATTGTATTACATTCTAAGTCTGATATAGGACTTGTAGAGGATCGCTAGATTTGATGGGCTGAAATATTTCTTACAACTTTTCAGAAATTCAAGACATTTTGATGCTGCTTTGGCAACAGAGAAGATGTAATTGTCCAGCTTAAAGTACTGCAAATATTACTGTCAAGAATGCATAAATATGGTGTATCGTAAAATAGTGCTCCATCAAAAGAAACGGGACTGGTTAAGCGATGCTCGCGTTTTAAAGCGATCCGACAGCATTGAATTCCACGCGATTCACTTCGCCACAAGCAAGGATATTGTCACGATCGTTATTCAATGATCTAATTATGCAATCTCGTTCATCACATGTGGCATTCTTTCTATATTAAAGGAGTAAGCGAAATCAAGGATACTGCCATCAGCTAAACTATGGATGCGATTGAAAGTAAAAGAAAACAGATCATAAATGAAAATTAAGAAGAGAGAGGGAGACATAACGGAGCCCTGGGGCACACCGACATTTATACGGTAAGATTCAGATGTAACGCCCATCTAATACAACCCGTATTTGGTGACTAGATAAAAAACTTTCAATCTGTACTAGAAAAGGAGGCTTGAGACCAAATGCTTTAAGTTTGACTAAAAATGCAGAATTCCATACTCCACCAAAGGGCTTCGAAATATCCAGGGCAACGATCTTTGACTCACCACACTTGTGAAGATTACAGTTCCAATGTTCCGTAAGAAAGGTCAGCAAGTCTCCAGATGAGCTTTTAGCTTAGAAGCCATTTTTGAAGTGTGGTAAATTGATGTAATCCCCGTTGTGGATAGGGAAGCATCCAGGACTAGTTCTAGATGAGCGATCTCGCCTGCCTTTTCATTTTCACACTTATATTGCTGTGACTGTATATATGATATTCATAGAACGAGAAATTTTAGGGTGGGTTTTAGACTCCGGTACCAGTTTGGAGGTTGTACATGGCCTGATTGTTCTTAGTGTTTAAGTTGAAAAGACTTATTTCCGCCTGGAAAACTGTGACGTAATTTTCGAAAATGACGGTCTTACCAGAAAATGCCTTCGCTCCGGTGTTTTCCTCCGATTTGTAACTATGATTGAATGCCTAGATGGTATTTCCGCCTTAAAAGTGGCTTTTGAAGAGCTGATCGTTGCCTTGCCACTGTACAAAGTCGGATTCCTGTGGAACTCTATCCCAGAGTGAATCCACCTTTGGTTGAGATGCAGTCTTAACTCCGTGGTTGACACTTGTTTTTCACATCCATTAATAGCTATGGAATCTACATTAAAACCCCTCCAATGTCAACATCTGTTACATCAATAACCTGATCATCATATAACTTTTATAACTAATTCACAATCACTCTGTATTACCCGACTTTGAAAGCCCCAAATGCCAAATAAAACCAACCAGCAGGCACCTTCTGTTCTATTTGAATGCCTTTTCTAAATAAACAAACTAAACAATTTCTCATAAGGCGCTTCCAAGGCAATTTCATCAAATACGGATGTATACCCTTAAAAATGAAATGCAAATTTTGGTTGGGCGTCTGTCTTTGCTGAGACAACGAACATTAATGACGACCAATAGGTTGCGGCTTTTTTAGGCCACCCACCTAAGGAATCGGTTGTTTAGCAGCAGTTGTTACGTTTTCAGTTTCGAGTATTATGGAAGCTGCGACAAAAGAAATATTCTAAGGACTTTGGTTTTAAAATCAACACTAATTCATAGGATTTTAGAATAAAATTAGACCCGACATATTTCAGCAAGGCAATCAAAGTGAAATAAATTTTCAATTCAAAATGGCAGATTTTTTTTTTTAATTTAACAATTGGCGCACCTTAATTGATGGATTTGACTGACTTCTATTCTTTAAAACCATCAATGCCGTCACACCCTCCTACAAAGTTTCTCATTTGCTTCTCTGATGGTAGGTAGAGGTATATGTAAAATTACATAAAACCATAAAATGCCTACCCTTCAAGGTAAGAACATCCGGAATTGTAGTAAGTCTGTAATTATTTGTAAAATTTACAATATTCATTCAACTTTTCCCATGGGTAAAAGTCTTTCCAGCTCGTTTCATGTAAATACGTACATACATAAATATGAAAAGTTGGGTTAGAAAATTTAAAGTTTTCTCTTCCCCCTCCCCTATAACAAACAAACTTCTCGAGATGAGATCGACATCAATATTTTCTCTGTACCTAAATTTGCTTTATAAAATTAAAGCTTCGTAAGCAAGATTCTACTCCCCTTTCCCTTCCTACCAGTCAGTCTTATTGGCCCAGCTGTTCTTTAATTTTATGGCTTATATAGCTTTTATGCCTTTCGTAACGTTGAGAATATTTTCCTTCCTCAAGGTAATGATTGTGTTTCTCTTCTACTTAAAAAGCGGCGGTTAACTTTTATGTATGCATAGTCCTTAGAAGAACAATCCAAAAGTTATGAAAATATGCTAAAAATGCATGATAGAGAGGGAGAGAGGTAAATAGATAAAAAAGGAGAGGTGATAATATAGTTGGCAACCAAAATAGGACGTATAACAACTTCGTCCTTCTTGTTTTGAAACTTTTATACTTATTTATTCCTTCGAACTTTCTGAGGTTTCTGAATGTATTCTTGTTCACCTCAGTAAGGTCAAATTAGGCGAGCTATAGAATTTGTAAGTAACATTTGCATAACTTTCAAGGGTTATTGCTTTCAGGGAAATCACTTGGGTAATGATACATAATATAGGGTTGGTTCACGGAACAGGAATGTATTTCATATAACCATAGACTAGGGATGATATCAAAATAAATAGAAAATGTAATGGTTTTGCTTTTACGCTTGGATTGATTGGATTTACAAATTGTTGAGTGTTTAAAATTTCAATTTTATTATTTATGCTGTTTTTTTTCAACAAAACTGGCAACACTAGTATCGTACAGTCTCGTACATAAAATGAATCAATAAATACAAATAAAATTCTTTAACGAGACTGTTCCAGATATTTTATACCTCAGTAGATTCGATGTGACCAGACAGATGGCGCTGCAACGCACAATTAAAACATTATCGAAAGTTCGATAAATTAGTGAAATTCGAGATTGTTATTGGTTCGAGATTGGCTATAAAAGCAGAAGCAGCGTACTGACATTTACCAGCAGTTAAGGTCTGTCTTACCTCCCAACAAACACTTCTCCTCATTTCCCTTTATAGAAGATGTGGCGCTCGGGCAGCGTAGATTAAAAGGAACCTTAGCTATCTCAATAATATCTCCAAAGATTACACCTATACGGTTATTGGAGGAGATTTCAATGCCAGGCATCCAATGTGGAATGACCCGCTGGAAAGTTCATCTGGCAAGACAATTGCAAATTTGCTCAATCGAAATCAAGATAGCCATGATTTCATTGTAGCTGCCCCAACCTTCCCCAGAACAGGTTCCTACATAGACTTTTACCTTGTTTCTTCAAGTTTGATTAATCTTCTTCCCCAAATTAATAACTCCAACTGCGTTACACATCATGCTTCGTCAGATCATCTAGCAATAGAACTGACCATCAAACCTAATTCGCCGTAAATATACTGACGATGGCACTACCCACCTCCCCGACTTTGGTAGACGTGAACTGGAATGATTTCCAGGACAGGTTGACCACCTTGTATGAAGACAACCTCCCCCCCCCCCAACAGTAGAAACCTAATAAACTCAGAAATAGATTCCCAAATAGAATTTTTCACTAATTGCCTACAGAGCAATATAAACCATTTTTCAAAGACTACTAGCACCAACAACTAATTTTATAAAAACCTTCCGGCAAATCTTCAAAGTCTGTATAAATACAAACAAAAACTGCGGAAAATCCTAAACCGCATTTATCACAGAACACTAAACTCTCAAAATGCGGCCTACCAGTCTATTCTCTCCCAAGTCAAATGCTAATCGATTATCATCGATGAACAAACTAAATTGTTCTGCGATGAACAGTTTAGGAAAAGACTTGAAAGAATTAAACCAGACCCACAGACTTTTGAAAATATTGACAAAGTCTGTTCCATGAAGCCAAAACTCCCGAAAGTCATAAAGAACAGCCAAGAAACGCTAGTTCTCCCATAGGAAAAATGTGATGCATTTGCATCATATTTTCAAGACACTTTCAAGGATAACTCAATCCTTAGCACTCCAGCCTTCTCCTTGGAAGTAAACAGCAATGTTAATACTTCTCTGAACGCAAATGGCTCTATACCACAAACCTTCTTCTGCGTGGATAATCCCGCAATTTATCCTGAAGAGCAAAATATTTTCACCAACCCTCTGCACCTTTTCGTCATAACCAAGACAATAAACTGAAAAAAATCGAGTGGTCCCGACAAAATTTCAAATGCAATTATTAAAAAACTTCCACCAAAAGCTCTCAACTTTCTATCAACAGTGTTCAATAATTGCATCAATAATTGCTACTTCCCAGAAAAATGGAAAATTTCACGCATTTTCCCAATCCCCAAAAAGACTTCATCAAAAGACTTCAGGGAGTTCAGGCCCATCTCCTTAATTTCAAACTTAGGAAAGCTTTTTGAGAAAGTCATCAAGCAACAGGTTATAAACACCTGCGAAGAAAAAAATATCCACTAAGACTCCCAATTTGGTTTCAAACCATAGCACTCTACTTTCCATCCACTAATAAAATTTCACACGGATGCAACGAGAGCCTTAATTAGGAACGAATGTATCGTAGGCTGCTTCCTTGACATCGAAAAAGCATTCGACTTAGTATGGACAGCAGGGTTTGTTTTCAAATTAAATCAGTTCGGTTTTCCCCACACCTCAATTTGTTAATCCACAGTTTCCTAACTGCTAGGAAAATCCTATGTGTAACTCGATGAACATAAATCACCACTTAAGGCAATAGAAGCTGGTATTCCCCAAGGATCCATTTTAGGCCCAATCCTCTTCAATCTCTACACTTCCGACCAACCTCCAAACGAAAACGGGACAACACTCTTATACGCTGATGACTCCCTCACGTATGCCCAATCTCGCTGCCCAAATTTAGCTATAAATAAAGTCAACCTGCACCTTAACAAATTAGACTCCTACCACAGAAAGTGGGGGATCAAAATAAATGTCCAAAAATCTGAACTGAATTCGGAAACCTGGCATTGGGCGAAACCGCCAAGCTGCAAAATCTAAGACCATTGAAGCCATCTACAACAGGGGAAAATTAAAACCCACACAAATGAACTGTTAAAATTCAATGACCATGCAAAAGCGATCATTAGTAAAGTCAATTTCGCATATAGCTTACTTAGTCCAATAATAAACTTCAAGGACGGCCTCTCTACTCAGACCAAACTTCCGTTATACAAACAACTCATAAGACCTGTTATTACTTACTGCTTCCCTATCTGGCATACTATTTCTCCCACCTATATGGAAAGACTCCGCAAGCTTGAAAGAAAGATTCTTGGAGCTTACACGGGATTCCATAGACGAGCCAATGGAAAATTCTTTCCTAATGGAGTAGTCTATGAGGCAGCCAACATTACTCCAATCAAGGAGAATCTATTTGAACTGGCGAACAAGCAAAATACCAAACCACCCAAACCCACTGATAAACCACCTGCCGGACCTTCTCATACCGGCAAACTTTAACTACCTCTCACTCCTGCTCTTAACAAAGCCCGAGGCTAGAAACATCTACCAGCTAGATGATGGTAGAATAATTTTCTACGACCATAAAGGTGATTACTATCGCGGGTAATAACATTTCAGCCACGTTTACTCAGAGAGTGTCTCTGAAGAAAACCACTGCCTTAGGAACCATTGATTCCTAAACATTCCCAAAAATCCACATCCTATCCTCTCATATCTCCTTCCCCCGCCCTCCTACTAATAACTAACTCCAAAAAGAGAACGACATGAGGTACGACTGATAAGGCGCATCAGCTGTAATGGAAAAAAAAGAAGACAATAAAGCAGGATTTACATTATGATGACATCCAAGCTTTACAGAAATTGTGAGGGAGATAGCACATCGTATACGGAAATTTATTTACGAGTGACGAGAGAAGCAAACGCGTCCTGAATTTTTTTCGGACGTCGATTTGTCACTGTGTGCGTGTCCGGAACCATAAAAAGACCTCAAGCATAGGGAGTTTTTATAGTTACTGAAACTAAAACATTGTTATTGGCAACCCTAATTTGTCAATTACGACTACTGGAGCTGCCATATTGCTGTTTTGTTACTATAATTTTATGGCATATACATTCCTGTTAAGTAAAATTATTTGTCGAAATAAACAAAAGTAAGTTTTGAGTTTGTAGTTAAATATTACGAAATTGAAAGTTATTAAATATTGCTTTATAGAAAATATTGAAGTTATTTCTGAGGTAGTGTTCTGTCCACAAGCAGAGAGTAGTGTGTTCACAGATTGACTGCAGTGGTCCTTTTCCTTTATAATTTGCTAGAATTATTCCGCCTTTGATATAATCCGTCATGTGAATACGAACCGGACTGGAATTATCTTCATCGGCGTTAGTTCGGTAGTGGAGTGGAATTATTTTCATATGAGCACTTGAGCGGATGAAGTGATTGACGTTTACATATTAGCAAATTAGTTACTGAACTTTTTGTTTACTATATGAAATAAATAATAAATAAAAATTTCGTTATAGTACAAAATATTGATTGTAGAACTGAATATTACAGCATCATCTGATATTTTGCGACAAATTTTTTCGATAACTATAATCTCATCCTTTGCTTCGAACTCATTCGTGCTTTCATGCAATAGGTTAGAATTTGTAAAATTACACTTCTTTTCATGATCCGTCTTTGAATATCTACGAAAAAACGATTAAAAACTTGACAATTTCCAATTAGACAGTTTGACAGTTTACGAGTTTTGCCATAAAAAGTAGAGGGGACTGTACGTGTTAGGTATTGCGATGATTGCTTCCGCAGCATTTAAATTTCAATAAACTATCTCCCTCACAATTTCTGCAAAAATTGGATGTCATCATAATGTAAATCCTGCTTAAAACGTAAAGTTCTAGTGTCACAAAGGACACCTGTCAACAAGAGGAAAAAAGACGATATCCAACCAAACTGAGGGCTAAAGATGAGCCCCAACGAACAAATGAGAACAAATAGAGAAAACATCGAGGGAAACTACGACAAAGCGAATAAAATTCGGCGCAAAACACACTTGACGTGACTTGATTTGACATTTACCATTCCTGTCCTAGGAATCATTCGAAACTCTCTAAATTACCAGTCCTCCAACGCAGTGATTTAAACTGCGAAATTGTATTCCCACTACCTAACTGGAGTTATACGTCGCATTAACATATATAACATCCGTTCCTACTGTAAACCGCATTAACGTTTATAGTATCCCAGTGAAGGAAACGTCAGCAGTAAAATCTCTGCACGGTGTCTCCAATGAGACAATTGCAAGTTACATAAAATTCACATACGCAAGAAAGAGAACAATTTCTGGCTTGGCGACATCTATTAGTGAAGTAAATAAAAATCGTCCAATATGTAAATATGTATTGAAGACACTTCTTTAGTTGCATCTTGTTTGCGTGAATTTTCGGTGTATTTTAAGGGAAACCACTACAGTCATGTTTTATTTTTATATAAAGAAAGAGTGAGTCATCTTGTAGAATTAATTGCGAAGATAATCCAGTATTAAGTCAAATCCGGCAAAGTATCGAGGGCATTAATCAACGATTTATTCATATTCTGCTTCCTCATCTTCTTGCACCTCTCGCTCATATTTGCAATACATGCATTATGAGATATCAATTTCCCATTTACTGGAAAGGTCATACCAATCCCTAAAAACTGAGCTCACACAGACTATCGTCCGATTAGTATTATTCCTTTTCTTTCCAAAATATTTGAAAATGTAATTTTTCTTCAAATATCTGAATACGTTGCTGCCGACAACTTGTTACATGATTGTCAGTCTGGCTTTCGATTCAACCATAGTTGTACCTCTGCTTTACTGAAGGTAACTAATGATATTCGATTTGCTCTTGATGAGGATAAGTTCGTGGGGTTAATTTTTCTCGATATTTCCAAGGCCTTAAATACTGTTGATCACTTACTGCTTTGCAAGAAACTGGTAGATAATTTTCAATTCTCGTTGCAGGCTACGAAATTTGTCTATTCTTACCTTTCTAATCGTGCACAAATGGTGTTTTCAGCTAATAGGTATTCATCCCCACTTTCTGTTGTATCTGGGATTCCTCAGGGATCAATCGTGGGTCCATTATTCTTTTCTATGTTCATAAATGATATTTTTACCTGTGCTAAACACTGTCATATGCACCTGCTTGCAGATGATGTGCAGGCGTATCTCTCAAGGCCTATCGGTTTAATTGAGAATGGCGTTAGCTGCCTCAATGAAGACCTCGAGAGTATCCACCAATGGACCATCCCTAATAATCTTCTTATTAATCTAGCGAAATTGAAAGCTTTGGTTATTTACAGGACTTCTATTGACACGTCGTACTTTCCTTTGATCATTCTTAATAATAGCCAAATTCCATATATTGAATCGGTTCGCAATCTTGGGGTAATTTTTAATAAGAACTTGAAGTAGAACGACCACATTAAGTTTATCATGCGTTGAATTTACGGTGGCCTTCCTTCGCTTTAGGCCACAAGCTTCTTTACATCTACTGAAATGAGATTGCATTTAGTGCGCACACTACTGGTTCCCTTAATAACTTGTGGGTGTGAAATCTATGGCAGGCTTGATTGTGTTTGCTGGAGGATGCTTTTAACTACATTTAATTCTATGATTAGGTACATATAGGTATGACCCTCGTAGATTTGATCACGTCTCACCGCATGCTTCTGCAGTTTTTGGTTGTATTCTTGAAGCTTACTTGCAGTTTCGATTGATTACTTTTGTCGCTAAAATCATTAAACTTGCGCAGCCCAAATATTTGTTTGACTTACTTACGTTCGCTCGGTCCACCCGGGCAATAACTCTTATTTTGCCTAATGCTAGTTACCTTGTTAGTAGACACGCTTGTTCTTCATCCAAGTTATCAAATTATGGAATTCTTTGCCAGCTTCGTTGCGAAGATCGCTTATATCAAGCACGTTGGCCACCTTCAATCACAATGCCTTAATTCACTACTCTTCTTAGAGTAATTTTATATTCTCATTTGTACAATGCCAATTGCAGAATAAACTGAATTGATTTGAATTGAATAATGTAAACCAAATTAGATGCTTGGGCTTCTTAAAGTAAAATAACCTAAAAGTTAAATATTGAACGGAATATCTGTAAGTCAGGTCTTAAAGTGCAATTTCAGAGAACGTTGCTGTATGTATCAAATTATGGGAATGAAGCTATACCGATGCGTGTGCTGAGTTATTGTAAATCTAATTTTAAATACACATCTGAAGGTTTTTCTTAAAAAATCACATAAAGATTTGTCTTGAAGACATTTATGAAGATAAATGTTTAGTGCAAAATTAGTCAGCGCCATCTAGTTTTGGCATAAAACACAATAAAAGACAAAGTTAAGACATGTCTTAAAGAGAGAAGCGGACATGACATATGCAATTGTCTTTCGAGTGTGGGCAATTTCTCTTTAATACTGGTCTTTAAAACTTTATTGATAAGTCTGGGGCTTGTATCTTTATTCTGGTTAGAGCACTCGGAATGCTCTAAACCCTGATTTTTTTATAACTTTATTTAGGTAGTTTCAAAATACTCTGAGCATTCTGAACGTGTATATTTATTATTGCTCAGAGTGCTAAAATAAATCATAGGTAGACCTCTGAACATTTAGAGCAATCCGTCAGTAATATCTACCAATTGAGCACAAATATATCTTATTGAAAATGTCAATACTTTTTTTAAATTCCATAAATTCTTTCACCCGTTATTTATTTTTATAATTTTATTATTATTATTATTTATTTACTTTTATAAAGAATCTTGTATTATCAATTGATGTTTCACAAATCACAAGTGTTACAAATATAAACGAAAAAAAAACGAACAGAACGATCCAGGCAATCTGGACTTGAATCGTTTTTCCAGAGTGTACGTTTTAAAAATTTGGTCCATTTACAGAGCGGAAAGAAGATACACTCCCAGTCTTTCATTATACAGGATGTTTCCCCGTAGGAGGTCAATAGAGCAGGAGGTGATAGTACTCACCTAGATGAACCAAAAAATGTATGGCACGGGGGGAGGGCAATATCAACCGCTTAGGAGTTACAGGGTGATTAAGAAAAAAATTAGTTTTTACAAAAAACCCTGTATCTTAAAAACTGCAGGGCGTAGGGTTACATTTAAGAGTTCGTTGCAGGCAGAACTTTCATATTTCAGATTTTCTTACCCTGTAACTCCTAAACAGTTGATATTGCCACCCCCCCCCCCTCCCCCCCTTGTAGTGACTGAAAAAAGATGGTCAAATAGTAAAACTCTATTTTCCGGCGTGCCACAACGGTCTCTCTTGGGTCCATTGTTGTTTTGTTTATATGTAAATGATCTAATTAAAGTAACTTGTCAATGCTCTTTCAAATGATGTCCTGATTATATCTAAATTTGCATTGAGGTCAACAGGTTAACAGATTTGAATAATAGTATAAACACAGTTAACATGGATTTAGTAGAAGCTCCTATTGAATTTTGGGTAGGATTGAACTGTCTTTCGCAAAAT
Source organism: Dioctria linearis (assembly GCA_963930735.1). NCBI lineage: Eukaryota > Metazoa > Arthropoda > Insecta > Diptera > Asilidae > Dioctria > Dioctria linearis. Next base: position 30,841,537 of record OZ005740.1, on the reverse strand, counting down.
CCATTAAAATCTCAAGCTATTCTTATTTTTAAAAATCAGGTTGACACGTCCCAATCAAACTTGTGTCAAACTTAATGGTATACCCATCTTTTTGCTGAGTCAGCTCGCAACCTTGGTATAATTTTCGATATTATAATAAACTGGAATAAACACAATGATTCACAGATAGGGTAAAACGATGTCGTCACTTGGAAAAACAAGGGCTCAGTTGGTAAAAGTTCTCTTGTTACCAGTATACCATATGGCTGTGAAGTTCTCGGAGACTTAAGTGTGCTAGATACGTTTACGGCATCCGTCGAAGCAAACCATGTATCTAGGTTTTCCAAAGCTATTTTGGGTTGTACGCTGAATAATTACATTAAATTAAAAATATGTTTCAAGGTATTTCGCATCATAGTTAGGCGCAAGTGTCCTAAGTATCTATATAGAAATGTAAATTTTCTTGCGTCATTCGCTCGCAGGAGGCTGCTACTTGAACAAAGGCACAGGTTCGATTTCAGCAGCCGCTCATTTTTCGTCTATGATATTTAACTGTGGAATAATCTACCCACTGAAATAAGATCAGCTCAGTCCACTGATGGCTTCAAGCGATTTTTATTTCAACATTTTTCTAATATGTAAATAATATTTTAATTATTATATTTTACTTATATTTTTTATTAATTATTATTATTTTGCATTATCTCAATTTGTTTTCATTTTATTTTCTTCATAATTTAGCACTTTTACTATCTGGTTTTTTTCATTGTTTTACTTTATTTTTTGTTTCTTTTCTGTTTTTTTATTTTGTCAATTTTTATTTTATAACTTAATCTCCCCCATGTAAATAATCATAGTGTGTGTGTTGTAACTTTAATTAGGAGTATGTGCAAATCAATGAGCATTGCCCACACTTGGGCTTTGTAAATGAAATCAACAAACGTGAAATATGGGTGAATAAACATTTATTTGAAGACTGAATGACTCGTTATCATTAAACTAGCACCTATCCTTTTCTTTTTGTGACAACTCCACAAAGGTTCGTACAAGTATTTCTGAGTCATTAAACAAATATTAAGAGATTCCTGAACTTCTAATATTGCAATGTCTCCATTCCGAGATTGCAATGAGACTTCTTCATAGAGAAACAAATATCAGAGTGAGCAATTAAATAAGTTTTTTTTCTTAAAGTTTCACTCTAAAGAGCTTTTAAGCTTTTTCAACTTAATATGTGCATTAATTACGATCGCGTTTGAATCTATTCACAAATGTACATTACTTCGCTTTATATTTAAGATTTCACCTATTTATTGGCACAATAAAATTGCTGGAGAAATTTAAAAGCTCGTGTGCAGAAATTTAAAAGCTATCACGATTAATATCGATCCATCCAGTTTTACTTCCAAAATATGATGAATGACGCGTCCTTTGCAACCCTAAATAATAACTAATTATTCTATTCGTACTAAGGTAAAAGACGTAAAAGCACGATTTTTTGGAGGACTATTCATAGTGTAGTTGAAGGATTCCTTCACAAGATAAAAGTTGGAGGTCTTAGATTTGGTTAGGTAGGCAAGATACCGCTGGAAGACTCACCCGCATTACTTAGACCTCCTGTTGATCCCTTCTGCCCCTTAATCTTATGAGATAACATTTGAAACCGCCCTAGATCATGCTTCACTTAAGAATCTCAGGATACATCTGATCTCTGTACTTTGCAGATCACCACACACTTTTAAAGAAGTAGCTACCCAATAGCCTACCTCCTTTATTCATCAGAGCGTGGAAATCACAAAGTACGTGTTGGACCGATTCCATTATCTTCGAGTCATTGCAGCTGCTGTAGAAAGCATTAGCCGTCATACCCAGCCTTCTAGCATAGTCTCCTATGGCCCAGTGACCCGCAAATACCCGTACTTTATTCCTGGTATTTGCTCTACTGCCATTAAGGAGTTCTTCCGTTTTCTTCCTGTCATATACAGGCTAGAATATGGCCTCACAATACGGCAGGATTCTCAGCTGAGCCACTGGAGGCGTGTCTTTCGATAGGCACCCCTGATGATCTCCTATTCCCGTTGGGATCCTCACAAAAGCTACCGCTGCGTTATCCATTTTAGAACCCTTTTTGTCAAGATCATCAGCCATCTTGTTGCCTGAGATATCCTTGTGGCCCGGAATCCAAAATTCACCGTGTGCCGTGTAGTCAATTCATCAAGCCCGGTCTTGCATAACTGCACCAATTTTGATTTTACCAGCATAGCATCCAGCGCCTTGATAGCTGCCCGGTTTTCAGATGTGCCATGCACATAGATATCAATATTGCTGTTTGGTAAATCGCTACAAGCTCTGCCTGAAATAAACTACATATGTCCGGCAGTTTATAAGACTCGTACCACTGGAAGTCTCTGGAGTGCACTCCAGCTTCTGTGCCCGCAATCACCGTGGATCCATCAGTAAGTATAAAAATAAAAATGTCGGATCTTACCACCATCTCCTTCTCATCCCAATCACTCCTGGTAGGCATCATTGCATTGACTCCAAACCAAAATTAAATTTTAGAAAAACAAAAATGCCCTTAAAGGGCCTGCTAAAGTTACCCCGGTCTTGGGGTATCTTTGGTAGGTATATAACTTTAGATGTTTCCATTCTTATTAAATAAAAAAGCAAATGAAACTACGAGAAAGTAGTATAAATCAAAGTGGTGTAGTAATTTGAGAAGGTTTATTAGAAAAAGTTGTGATATTTCCGGACGTCCAACATAATCAGGGCCAGGTAGGTTGATCCTAAATTGCCTAATATTCCTACCTTATTTTCGATGTATTTCTTAGTTATAAAGGACCAAATCACGTGGGGTTATAGGAAATCCCCGCATAACCTTCTGTAATCAAGGTCTCTTCTTCAGAATTTAAAGCAACCGGACCACCATTTTTCTTCTTGTATACACCAGTTAGTCTATTCGGGATCGTTTCACGTGATATTTTTCACTTTTTAATCACATTTACTTGTGAAGTGCCCTTCTTAATATCTTCAAATGCTCCCATGACGTCATCGTCGGTATAGTTTCGATATCTACGCCCTCCTAGCTTGCGAATATTATTTCAAGGCATTTTAATGCAACAACACACTTCAGTGCTCCGAGCATCTTTGGCGACAAGTCAATCGGTCACCGACACTCAGTGCCTAAGTCACCCCACATGTCAATCTCACCACATTTTATGGTAGCGCTTTTTCAGCTTTAATTTTTCTTGCTGATTGCAAATTCCAAGCAATTATCATGATGATGTGATTGATAAGTTCGAAATGGCTAATTGAGCGACATCTATTGAGAAAAGGAGAAAGTTCCATTGATGGTGAAAGTGCAGTTTGTATCAATTTTTTAAGGGAACATATTAGAAATGCAAAATTCTTTCAGAATTATTACTCTGTGCACTTTATTCTAAGTTCTGATCATTTTATTCAACATACGAGAAAATGTCATAATTTTGAAAAATTTTAAAGTTTTAAAGCCCACAACGACAGTGTGTCTATAAAATCTACATACATATACATTTCATCACGTATCCATACAAATATAATCCTGCAGACAATGTTGGGATATTACACATTAAGAAATATATATCTTTCCCTGAAGCAATGCAGTAAATTTCCCAAAGTAGAGAGAATCCAATTCCACCTACATGCAGACATGTCAAGTGCACAAAACGGATAATACGGGTATAAGTTTTGGGTGACATGAAAAGAGGAAGGAAAACGAATTTAATATGAAATTCTTGATATTAAAGTTCTGTAAGGTTAATGGATATACATACATACATACATAGGTATACGTGTATAAGTAAGAGCTGACAATTTTAGAATTTTTTTTAGAGACTCACAATTTTTATTCCTGTAAAAATTTTTCCCACTGACAAACCAATTTAAAATCGCAACCAATCAAAGATGTAGCAACTGTTGATAAGACTTTCTTGGAAACAGGCAAATGAAAAATAAAACTCTTTTACGCTTTTTGATTGATCTTATTGCAATTGGCACAGTAGCTATAGCGAATGATTAGATTACAAAGCTGTCTTTCGACATGATCTCAATTTAATACTTCGAAATTATTTACGAATCCGTTAGAAGTAATCGGATGAGTAATTAATTGCGATTGTTCTTCTATGTTAATGTTAATGTTAAGAATTGGGGCGGCTAGGCCTCCAGGACCATGCGGACACCGCGACCATAGTTGATCTATTGAGCCTTCCCCTTAGGTAGTTAGGCAAAATCAATTCTTTGTACGAGCTTGATTATTACTCTTGTGGTTTGATTGTAAAAGAGATATAACTGTTCCCCCAGTGATATGCATCCTTAGACCTGCTAGAGCTGGGCACTCACAAATAATATGTATCGAGATTTCATCTTCCTCTTCGATACAGTTCACTGTCGGATTTGTTTATCTTCTTCAGGAAGTGACAGAATGGGCCATGACCAGGGACTGCATTAGAAAACAGTCTGCTAAATCCAATAAGTTGGCACGTCTGGAGAGGAGAAGGGTTGAGAAACTTCTTTGCCTGCCTCATACCGCGAACGATACGCCAGAGGAGATCCAGTTGCCTGTTTTCCCAATTAAGCAGTTCACCCCTAAAGTTGATTTTTGGTAGGCCAAATGTCAGACAGGGACCAGTATACGAGCGTTCAGCCCCGATTTTGGCCAGTTCCTTCGATTTTGCATTATCATCCAATCCTTCGTGTCCAGGAACCCAAACCAAGGTTACTTTATTGTCCCTAGATATTAGTTGGAGTTTCGAGTAGCAGCCGCAAACTAGTTTCGCCTCAAAGACTTGAGAGGAAAGAGCTAGGAGCACAGTTTGACTGTTCGAGCAAATGTAGATGTTGAAGTTCTTGCAGCTCCTGTTTAGTCTTTCCTGAACTCCAACCTCAAAAGATAACACTTCCGTCTGAAAAATGGAAGGTGAGACACCAAGCGGAATGGATAGTTCTAATTCTGGATCAACCCCCCCTGTGCCTGTTTTGCCATCCTTCCGGGATCCATCAGTATACCAGACTTGGTTGAGTCCGTTGCGGGAATTGGAGCCCTCCGTCTAGTATCTGCCATATTTGATTAATGATTACCTGATAACCTCTTTCAATGGAGTCTGTTGGCCATAGTATCTGTTGAAGTATCTAGATCATTAATATTGACCTACTCGAAGATATGACCCACAAGGAAGTGCGAACTACTGGCCTTTACTTTCAGAGTATACTAGCCATTGCTTCCCTCTAAATAAAGAGGTAGAGTGTCTGTAAATCAAGAATGGCTTCAAGTGCTCGTTGAGGATACAATGTGAAGGCTCTGCGGCGCCTAAATATTCCATCTCTTTGCACCTTATCAAGGGTTCTCCTGGTGGTTGCCCCTTCAAAGTTTTAAGCCACCAGCCGTTTGCCGCGTAGAAAGTGTGGGTCTGACTATGATCTGGAAGATCCATATGGTCATTTTAGAGTTCAGACTACATTTTTTTCCGAAAAGCCTGTAGCATGAACTGAATGCCCACATGGCTTTGCTAGTTATCATTTTAAGGTGGGGATTCCAAGTAAGCTTGCTGTCTAGGATTACTCCTAAATATTTTGCTTCTTTGGAATATTCTATTGCAATTCCATTTAACTTAGGAAATGGGATCTGGAGATTCCTTTTCCTAGTAAAGGGAACTAGCACTGTTTTACCTAGGTTTATTGATAGTCCCATGTTCTGGCACCATCTGGTAATGATCTTAAAGGTAGTTTGCATTAGCTCAGGTAAAGCTGATTCAAATTTTCCTTTAACACAGATGACAATGTCGTCTGGGTATCCTTGGGTCATAAAAACGCATCTTGGAGTAAATTTTATAGCTCACCCACAATTAAGAGTCATAGAAGTGGTGATAAAACTCCGCCCTGCGGACAGCCTCTACTAACCATGATTATTGTGGATTCGGCGTTTAGGGTAGCTGACATGCAGCGTTTCTCACGAATATTGTCAGTCCATCTGACGGTGCAGGTTTTTATACCTCTATCTTGTTTTTTTATAGTATGTTTTGTAATAAAAGCAGCTCAATGCGCAAAATATACTTATCACCCAAATCCGGTAGGATCTAATGACGTTATTATATACACATATCTATTAAAATTGTACAAAATATTTAGGGTTAATTGTCCAATTTAACATAGTTGTGATAAATATGATTTTGGAGCTGGAAAACTATTTTCATTTCAAATCTTCATACTCTTCTAACAAATAGTGACATGACATAATAAAAAAAAACAATAACATTTGTGGTTCCCTCTGTATCCTTGATAATGGATAGTTACTCAAGTTTGGATAAGGTGGGAGCACTTCTCGGAATTTTGTGTAATCGATCTGTATAGGTTTAAATGTCCAGTGCGGTATGCGCGCGAAGTATCAGGAAGCCTCCTCCTAACTATTTTATTGTACTAACGCTTCTGAGTTTGAGAATGCGATGACACATATCGGGCAAGGTTATGAGAACGTTATTGTAGGAGGGCATTTCAACGTCAATTTGAGACGGCATGATAACTTCGTCAAGCAATTCTCTTCTCTCCTACTCTCTGTCCACCTGTATATAAAGTTACCCTTAATACGATCAATCCTTCGATTCTCAATTCGCTTCTTGTAGCCGACTGTAATAAGGTCTTATCGTACGACCAAATCAATCCACCTAGCACTCTCGACAATAGTCTTTTATTCATGAGCTATAAATTTCCTCTAAATACAAGGCTTCATCATAATCTTTACTCCTACCGCGGTTATACAATAACATTGGCACAAATTCTCTAATTGATGAATGTACATCCTTGTGTTCGGACACGATATTTGAATCTACCTCAGTAAACTAACAAGTGTCTACGTTTAACTTACTAGTTTCAAATCTGTTTGAAAAGTATGTTCCTATCAAAACGAAATGCGTAACTGCGAATTAGTGCCAGTAGTTCTACGAACGAATTGCATTTCTTATCTCTAAACGTGAGTATCTGTATCATCGTTATTGGGCGCCTTAGGACTGTTGAGCGCACCGATTATACAATATTGCACGAAATAAAACTAACTTAGCCAATACATGTGCTAAATGTCAATATTATACTTCTAAGTTCAACACGAGTCTTCCTCCCCGAACACTATGGCCGAATTTAAAACTGGCGGGTGGATATGACAAAGACTTGACTATAATGACTTCGGTCTAGGCCCTGACGAATTAAATGAATTTTTCATTTCACCTGATAACATACCTACGATAACTGACCAACCAAACCTTCTTTATGATCTCTTAGTAGGACATGTTACCCCCAATCCTTCTAACACATACTCTTTCCGTGGACTGAATTAAATGAACTTACTATGGCTATCAGTTCTAATAAGTCTGATGCGATCGGTTTAGACAGCTTGTTACCACAGTTCATTAAAATTCTATTCCCGTATATTGGTAAGTATATCTTACATAATCATAAACACTTGCTTAATGCCATCTACGTTCCTTAGTGACTGCGGAAAATAGCAACTGTTCTGAGAGTGCCCAAGAAGTCCTTTTCTCAATCTCACGCTGATTACAGGTCAAGTTGACTATGTTTTTTGTCAAAAGTACTAGCGTAGCTCAAGTACAAACAAATACTTCATTATGTGTAATTCTGCAACTTATTAGTATGTCGGCAATCGGGCTTCCGTCCTAACCATAGCTGTGCAACTGCACTCCTAAAAATATCTTCAGACATAAGACTGGCTTTGGACCGAGACAAGTTCACTGCCCTGGTTCTTTTGGATTTTTCGAAAGCCTTTAATTGCGTAGACCATGGAAATGTCATCCTTCTTTAATTTAAGTACCCCAACAGCTTGTTATCTCACCGTTATCAACAAGTCAAGGTAAAAGATTCTCTCTCCTCTGAAAGGTTGCTTGTACGAGAGGTTCCTCAAGGCTCAATTCTAGGCCCTTTGCTCTTTTACCTAATTATCGACGATGTACTGAGAGTTGTTTGTTGCACATATAAACTCTGATTTGGTTCTAATTTGTACTTGATTCAATTATAATCGCCTGCTACTAAATCACGGGAAGTCACTTTGCGCTACATTCTATAATAGCACACCCAATAAAATCGATATATCGCCTAGACATTTTAACAGCGTTTCACTGCCCATGTCAAATAAGGTATCCAACTTTTGGGATCATATTAAACCCAAATATGAAGTTTGTTGTGATAACATTAACAATACGATCGGAAATATATACGGGGTCTTATGCAGAATGTCGCTCTCAGCGAATATATTATCTAGTCGGGTTGGTCCAAGGCTAGTAAAAAACATTAATTTTGCTTTATTTATCTTCCGAATGTTTGGTCATTCCCAAACTGGATAGTGTGAGGTTTATTTATGGGTTGACCATGTCTGACATCTCCGGTTGTTCTTTTGCCTCTTATCTTAAACGAATATGCTTGGTTTCTTTGTTTAATTTGTTTAAAGTTAATAAGCCAGAATAGGTACATTAGAGAATTTTTCCACTACATTACCTTCCAACGAATTAGAAATCTGGTATTACCTCACTTTCATAAGACTATAATGGAAAGCTGTCACCCTGTCCAAATCATCTGTCTGTTGAATAATCTCCTTGTCCATATACAGGCGGCTGGTACTATCAATGCATTTAAAGAGCACGTTTGAACGCACATAATTTAGCTCTTCTACTTCCATTCTTTTCTTATTTTATTTTATAGTACCTATACTTTTTTATCTTTTTCGTCAATTTCATATTTTTGTTTTTGTTTTTTTTCCATATTCTGAATTGTAATTTTTATCTAATTATATTTTTTATATACTCTTTGCACTTTGGTATATGTGATTCTAGAATCACTACAAAACTTGTACTCTAAAAAATTTTTATCGTTTGTATGTTACCGAAATAAAGTTTATTCTTATTTTTTTCTACCCATTATGTACGAAATACATTTGAGAAAAAATCGGATAATACTTATCAATTAATTTCTGCATAAATTGAAAAAATTCTGCATTCTCATCACCATTATACTTGGCATTGGTAATTAAAGATGTTAATTACTTGTAGTTATAATAATTGTAATTGACATACAGGGAATTGAAATTCATGATTATAATGAAAATTTTCACATAATTTTTTTTTGCTTTACCTACTTTAAATTACTTTCCATTAGAAAAATCAAAGAAAAGAAAATAATTTTTTCTTTGATTTTTCTAATGGAAAGTAATTTAAAGTAATGCAAAAAAAATTATTTTCTTTTCTTTATCTATTTACTAATTTTTAGTTAATAAGTTTGTTGAAACTTCATCTGCATAAATCACAACAGAAAATTCTGCAGTTGAATTCATTCTAAAATTGTTAAAATTAGTTCCTTTTTTAGATTATCATTACTTTTGAACGGTATTGTTATAAATTTTAAACTATTCTTGCATTATATTGAAATTCCAAACTTGAGTTCATGATTCTAAAACTGTATAAACTTTAGTCTTTCGCACTTGCCGCTATCGATCGCATAGTTCATATCGCTGTACAAACTCTTTCGTATGAATTAATATGAGAATTCCATTACGCAAAAATTTCGTTTTTATTTTAATTATTTCATCGAACAGGAAATTTGAAAAACGCTTTAGAATTGCACAAAGTTAATAATAAAGAATACGCAAGACTTAACTCAATATGTAGCACACAAACACTACTTAATTTTACATCTTTTGGAAGCTATAGTTAAATGTAGTCTCCTCTCTCCTTGCTTAAAAAAAAGTTTTTAATTCCTCTTAATAAACGTAGACAAATTCATGTAAATTTTTAAGTGAGTGAAAACAGGGCAGGGCCACTTGGCAGAAAAATATAAGCGCATTAATCCGATCAAAATTTTTATTTATTTGCAAGTCGTTCATTTTAGTTTAGAAACTAAAATAATCATTTTGGATTTTTCTTATTCAATTATAATTAAAAAACTAATGCAAAAATAATGGATTCAAAAAATTTCATTATTTTCAATTACATTTGGTAATTCTCTGTATTTCAATTACAATTATCCATCCTAGATGGAATGGAAATTTTCTTTACATTTATTTTAGAGATTTCAATTAAATTATTAAATACAAGAAAAAAAGTTCCTTACTGTATCATCTATAGATTTTGATGCCGCTTGCCTACTGCAATTGCTTTTACTACTGAACTAATGAGGCAAATTATTGTCTTTTTCAAATTTCGCAATTTCCTAAACTTATAGACCGCAAAATTGCTTCACTTTGCCTTAACCAGTAAAGCCCTATACAAAAACTATGTAAAAAAAAAGTCATGGAATGCTCAATGAATTTTTTTCTTTGCCGATTCCTTGGAGCAGTATGCTAGAGAAAAGCTCTACTTCTCCATTGACAAATAGATGTCGTTCTTGTCGAAAAATCCATTTATGTCAATATTTGTTGAAGAAATAAGTACCGATACACCTATTTCTGTAAGGAATCTTGACGTTGATGGAATTATTGAAAATTTGATGGAAGAACAGCTATTTTGCAAGAGGCGAATCAATTTTAAAATGACAAATGGACGAATAAAAATTGTTTTACGTGTATCTTCATTTTTCATTGGGAATTATCCTTTTCTTTACTTTCTTTATTATTTCTTTATTGTCAGAAATATCACACAATTGACAAATCCAAATTGTCAAAAATTCCTTGACCTAATGTCAATTTTACTTTAAGAAATAAGTGGAAAATTCCTTAACCGAATTCCTTGGCTCTAGCATACCGCACTTAACACTGAAATCTTAATGATGTAATTGAAAAGGCTATAAATATTTTCATTAGGAAGTAATGGTAATTAACATTTTCAATTAGAAATACCAAGTAATTGTAATTGAAATACAAATGTTTAAGTTATCTTGTAATGGTAATTTAAATTTTTGAAGTCTCTTTAAATTAGCTTACGAATCAAATTCGAAGAAGTGCACATCAAGACAAGAGAATACTTGAACTGCTATACTGGTTGTATCCATGATTTTTCGCGTAAGATTATTGCACGATAGTTAAGACACAGATATTCGAAATGCATATGATCGAGTTTATGATACTCTTCAACTCAGAGGTACATACGTATAAGAAAACTATTTTCCGACATATACGGGCACAAAAATCAATTACCAAATTCTTTCCATGGAAAAATTAATGCTGCGATTAGATTATACTTTCGAAGAGAGTTTTTTTTTATTATAACAGCGAAAGTAAAGTATGCAGGGAAAAGTGTTCTTCTACGGATTGTAGCTGGTAATGAGCTGAAGCGAACCGTGAAACCTGTTTTCCGATCGGACATAACCCTACCGAGATATAGCCAATCTGAGGTGCGAAAAATCTAGTACCTCAATTCGAATAAAAAAGAGGGAAATACTTAAAAGTGAGTGTGTGGATGGCTATAAATAGTTATTTAAGCCTCCGATTGTAGGAGTGTGGGTACTCAAACTTCTGCTCGGGACCTAAGAAATTCGGTTCTGTACTAGATTTTACAAAATGTACTAGATCAAATTTTGAGCCCTTACCCCAGCTTTCCTCCGCTAGATAGAAATAAATATTGTTAATAAACAATTTTCATAGTATCATTATGCATAGTTTAAGATATCTCTCATTTCTGGATGTGTCGGATCTAAAATGGGCATTCTCCTTTACATACAATCAAGAAGAAACCAAAGTTATTTTGAGAAAGCTTTTTATCTTCTATGTTAAATTGAATTAACTTCATTGTTTATGACTTTATCATCTAAATCTTCTGAAACTGTGATTGTATATGTATTGGTACGTAATGTCAAAGACAACTTTCTTCCACTCCTAAATATATTTCGCAGAGCCTTTAATCACGTTAAATAAAACAATTTTCATTTAGCACACGAAATCCGGATTAGGTTACATTTTCCAGAATTAGCTTCACAATCATAGAAAAGCTATTGACACCCAGTCGCCTAGTGAAATTTATGAGAGACGTTAAAGTAACATAGAACGTTTCAAGGGAACTCCAAAGCTATAAAACTAGATAATTCTTGGTTTAATAAATAACACCTAATGTTTTGCTATTATGTAATGCTTGACATTAAAGCCACAGTAAAGCTTAGTTCTACGTTTCCCCTCCAACTAACTTACTGTAGTTGATTTCATTTTAATGCCATCTGTGCTCCTGTCCTTACCATAAAAGTAGTTGGCGCTAACCCAAGCCAATGATATTTTTATATAAGAATCATGTAATTATAAGTATTACACATCCGTCGAAAAAAATTTAAGGGGTGCACTACACTATCACTTTTTATTTTTAGGGTAAAATTCATAGATAATGTGGGTTTATTGCTGACGATAAAGCTTTAATGTGTAAGGCATGCTGTTTATGTTCGCAAACATACATATTTATGAGTCAGCTATATGTATGGTGGGTATTTAGATATATTTAGACCTTGTACAACGTTAATTAATTGAGTTCTATTTTTATTTGAGTAATTTGAACAGTTACTTCTGGTCGCTAACCCCGATGAATGAAGGAAGCACTTTTCATGCTTGGGCATTTGTCAAAAATGTATGGTTTCGCGTGATTATTTTTTGATATGAATATCAAGGTTGACTGACTTGAGGTACTGTCTGAATACAATTTAATACATTTTTTCGTATTATTCAGTTTTCTTCTCGAATCTTTATTTTCTTTGTAGCATACGTATATATAAACAAATACCAAGGAATACCGTCCCTATGATGCACGCAGAGCTCTAGAAGAAACTTCAGAAATTTTAATTTAATTCAAAAACTATGGAGGGAGTGGAGGGAGGGAGAAATTCAAACTAAGTGTTCTCCGCTGAGGAACCCATGGCGTAGTCAACGAAACGTTGCTACATACGGAAAGAAAATGATTAATAGCAATCTGAGTACATGGGAATTTAATCAACAATCTGAATATCATATATGTATAATCGATCCTTTTTATCAAATTTAAATATAATCGGTAAGATCCACCGGATCCCATTTTCGTAGTTTGTGCCCAGTTCAAGATTTATTTAAAGGATGCTATACTAGCCATGATAATATCGCTCTGCGGTTTATAAAATTATATCTTCCTGCTCAGTCAGCCCTCTCTTGTATCATTTTAATGTTCTTAAGAGGGTAAAAAATGGTCATGTAGTGTCTATCCCCAAGAAATATAAAGCTACAATCCTTTTAATGTCAGGCCCGCCTATTAGATTAAATTTTTTTTCTCAAAAGCATAACTACTTAAGAAATTGTTGTTTTTAAATGTTCAATAGTATACACACCAAGTAATGATCCCCTTATAAGCTGAAAGGAGTTCTAATCTGTTCGGATCTTGGTAAAAGAAAAGTTTTAGGGTTCCGTACAACAAAAGAAGAAAAAGAAACACTTATATAAGATCACTCGTGCGTTTCTTCTGTCTGGCTGTCATAGGCTTTTTTACTCGAAAGCAACGTGACGTGGGAATTTGAAATATGGCGCATTGTTAGGACTTTAATAAGGTGAAAGGATATTAATTTATATTTTTTTAATTTTTAATTGGGGTTGCTTTTAAAACAATTTTTTTTTGTATCTTGTGGCGTATCGTTTGAAAAGACTACTTTCAAGGATTCCAAACAAAAATTCAAAATTTTTGGTGAACAAGTTATAAAGATATAGCTCAAAATATGTAAAAAAAATACCATTCGCCTCCTTGATTTGCTAAGTTCCCAAGGCTAATATTTTGATATTATCAGGCTTAATATGTATTGAGTCATAGATAACAGGAAAACTGTGTTATGGTTGCATGTGAATGTGATATTGAGAATTCCGAATCCGAAAGAAATTCGAGTTATTGAGAAGGATATTAAACTGGAAACAGAATAGATGTGGAGAAAACCCAAAAATTTGACAGCGCTGGCATAGTGGGAAGGAAGATGAGTGAAATTAAACTAATCACTATAGTAAAAATTGCTGTCCTGCTAGAAGCCCATTCAAGAAAACCCTCCTGTCTTCTTAATCAAGCGCATCAAGTCTTGATGAGGATGGTTTTTTAGATCATCCACAGATAGAAGAGCAGACCTTAGATAATCCAGTCCAAAAAGTGTTGCTTGTTTCAGGCTCTCCCTCCAGGCAGGACAGACACTTAGGGCTGTGAACATCTCGCATCTTTGTTAGATGAGCGTTAAGTGAGCTGTGGCTGGTAATGATGCCAACCACAATTCCACATTGCTTCCTTCCGAGCCCCATGAGAAAATCGGAGATATTCCCATTGGGCCCAATAAGAAACAATTTTGTACACCTGCAAGTATTCAGCCTCGCCCATCTCCGTTGATGCTTTCTATGAACATCCGCTTTGATGAGAGACCCCATACTCGAGGTAGCATTATCTAGGGTGGGTTCCGGTCCAAGGAACCGAGTATCAGAGTCAGCCCTAGCTAAAAGGTCAGCCCTTTTTATTCCCCGTGATATCCATGAGACCAGGAACCCACAGAAGGGACACCTTGTTGTGGATACACAACTTATCCACAGAAGACCTGCATGAGTATAATTGCTGAGTAATTGTGGTTACTGAATTCGCTGTTTAGCTTCCGCGTCGTAATGTCGCATTTTTTTCCGGTCTAGTTACCTTGATAAGTGGTCCATTTTCTTTCAGTCGTAAATGAACCTATCCGTTGTTGGTTGTCACAGCCTTCACCAAACCCCGGCAGAGCAGGTGACTAGCATCATAAAAAAGCTTACTATTCCTAGGAGTGAGGCTCTCATTCAAATATATAATGGATTCGCTTGTAAAGCCATCAATGTTTTTAAGACGGAAGCCCCCTGCTGCACGGGTATAGCTTTTAATAGAGCAATCTTCTCACTGGGACAAGTATAGACCTAACCTGTATTGGCATGCAGTGCGAATGATCAGATCTACGTTCCAATGTTTGAGACCGTTTAGGCTGTAGACGAAAAGCATCGGCAAATTTGGATATAGGGGGCAATTAACAGCAGCATCAGTTTTATTCACAAGCTAGGGAACGTTCTCAGTATCAGATTGTGGAATACCGCTTATAAAGCATCTGTTAATTTCTGGGTGCAATGTATGTGCTTCTCCCGTTCAATGCTATCAATGTGAGCCCTGACGAGTTTCAATAGAGGATAATATAACAAAAACAAAAGGGGTAATCAAGTGTTTCCAGTTTCCTCTACTACTCTACAATAATATTATCTTAAAATCATCATCTAATCCCATATACATACATACCATATTCTAGCTCCCTGATATACCTCCCACTTAATCTCACCTTCTATAGTATATGAACAGGTTAATACACCACATTTATGTTAGCATAAGTTTTAATCAATTAGGCACCTCTCTCTCATGCTGTTCAGATTCTGCTATCAAATTCCTTAAGTAAGCAGATTTTATATACCTACTTATAAATAATTAGCTAAATAATCCTTCCAATTAATTCAAGAGGATAAAGGATTATAATTCGTTTTAGAAGACAATCAAAATTGGATTAAATATTTCACTAGTGCATGAGTGATAATGAAATTTTGCTCCTTTGATAAAATCCAAATGCAATAAATGTGATAATTTCAATGTGTAGACATTTTGTAGAGCACAAATGAATCGATACAGAAACTCAAATTATGTGTTACGGACATACTAAAAGCAATTTTATCATATAATTACTCTACTTTCATGAGTGGCGAGGATAGAGAAACCCCCTTAGGTACTTATTTCACAAAACCCTTTGGCACAAAACTTTGATGTTATCTTCAAACCTGTCCTTCATTAAAAGAAAGAAGTCATTATCGACAACTCAAAGGATTGTCATCGCAGTACTGAGTATTTATTAGATCGATAACGTAAATATTGAACACACGCTAGAATAAAATTTCCTCGATTTTAATGAGGTCCTTTTCGCAAATAAAGTCTCTCCGGTATTTTCAACCCTCAAAAGGAAGTTGTTATCTCTTTGTTTATGAGTTTGTGTCACTATCAATATAGATGATGTTCACTCAACACTGAAACCCCAATCTTCCGTACATTTGTAGTCATGTCCGCCTCCTGAAGGTAAACCGAAAAAGGTCTCAATTTCAAAATTTAATGAAGGCTGGCAATACACCGATTAAATTAATTATTGTGCGGTTGGTGGCCTATAGAGTTTCCTGTATTATTCCGTAGATTCAAACCAAGCAGTCTCTTTTGTTCTATAAAGATAAGGATAAATAAAGGGAGGTGTATAGATATACTGAAAAAAGAACAGGAAAAAAAACCTAGAAAAAAGGTGTTCATAGTGAATGAAAAAAAAATAAGGAAAAATTATCGATTTTAAAAGTGTGTGTATACCGAAATCTCTAGGTAGGTGGCACCTAATTTCGTATTCAAGGGGTGAATTTTTCGTTAATATCGATGTACGCTTCGTGAACGCATTCCTATCAGTTCAGTAGAATCTTAATGCGTAAATTGCGTCTAATTGCATTAAAATCTTTAGTAAGCTTGCGCATTCCGTACACCCTTATACATTTTGTATGCCTAAATACTATTTAATAGGTAGATGGCTTGTAGCTTGTTTGATTTTTAGGATTAAGATGATTTTTAATTAGTCACCTATATAATTTAGTTTTCATTAGCTTCAAAAAATACTGTCATACAGATGATATACTCTGGCTTTTTCTTTCAAATTTGATTCATTTATAAGAAACGTCATTAATTTACTGCCCCACTACATGTGTAGAGGAGAGCTTTGCAAAAGAGATACATAAATTCATATAGGAGTAGAGCAGCACGATTACATTAAGGTGTATGACACGTTCCTTACCTATTAAGATAAATTTGATACAACAACGTGAACAAATGGAACGTGAGTAGTTTTTATAAATGGAGTCCCACAGGTAGAGGCACTTCATTTATATTGACATAACGGTATACTTTCCAGAAATGATATAATATTGTGGATTAAATGGTTTTGTGGTAAAACTGATTGTAGGCAATTTATAGAAAAATTTAATTAAAATGGTAAAAGTTATAATTGATGTCAACAGAAAAGACTTTCTAATTTTCTAATTATCCCATTAAATTTTTATATTTTCCATTTTCATTCCTACAAGAATTTCTATTCACTTCACAAGGTAAACGTATGATATGAGGCGATATACCTCCAAAACTTATAAAGATTGTTTTATCATCAATTTTGTACATCATAAGACAGATCTTTAACACCTGCCTGACGGCATCCGTATTTCCTCGTATCTGGAAACATACTTCTCTTCTCCCAGTACTCAATCCGACTTTATTAGTGTACCTGCGCTACCTCTCCAAGGCGCTAGAAGTGATCATTTAGATCAATACTTCATAACCCATTCGTTTCTAATGCAATGGCAATCTGTATATCTGAAAAATTACAGTTATGAGACCGTTTTCTTGAAAATTACAACGGACCTACGTCTGGCACTTTATAGACACGAAATTTACTAATTCTCTCTATTGGATTTTTCAAAGGCTTTCGATAGCTTTCAATATGAGCTACTATTACATAAAATTTTTGAGAGATTCAAATTTAGTAGGGTTGCCATTAAACTGATTCACAGTTTCCTATCGGAGCGCAAGTAACAGGTTAAAATGCTGAGCTATTTATCTATAACTACAACTGTAAAATCTGGTGTTCCTCAGGGCTCTATATTGGGACCACTCTTATTTTGTGTGCCTAAAGTTCTCGAGAGGTTACTCTATGAGCAGATTAGGACTTATACGGAGGATCATTGTCTGATCGCAAAGCAGCAGTGTGGCTTTAGACCTAAGCGCAGTACTTCTACTGCTTTATGACATCTCAATGAATCTGTTAGACAAAATATTGAACTGCGAAAAGCCACAATACTATGCTTATTGGATTTTTCCAAGGCCTTCGATTCTGTCAATTTTCATATTCTTTATCAAAAATTGGTGACTCAGTTCAATTTTAATCAGTCTGTAGTAAACTTTATGTGGTCATATTTAACTCACCGTAAGCAAACTACTGTCTTGAATGCGTCTTCATCAAAACTGTTACCTCTTCAATCAGGTGTGCCACAAGGGTCAATATTGGGTCCTTTCTTGTTTATGTTGTATATTAATGATATTGTGATAGTTCCTAAGTACTCTTCCATGATACTGTATGCTGATGACGTACAATTATTCCTGTCGTCATCTAAAACTAATGCTGCTAGCGATATCTCTCACTTTAATGAGGATCTTTCTCTTATACATAACTGGTCACTCAGAAATAAGTTATCCTTGAACCCTAATAAAACTCAGAGCATAATTCTTAACTATCAGCCACTTGACGTTTCATCCTTTCCATATCTTTATCTATAAATGGTACTCCTATTGAATATAAGACCGTAGTTAAGAGTTTAGGTATGCTTATTGATAGCGATCTGTCCTGGCAGAGTCATATCAATGCTACTGTGTTTTTAAGGTTTACTGCGGGTTGAGAAGCTTATGGCGACATACAGAATATACCCCCAGACTGCTACGTGAACGACTCATTAAGGCTCTGATTGTCCCTATTATTACTTACGGAGATTATGTATACTGCAATATTGATAGCTCAGGTCGTAGGAAGCTAAACGTGGCATTCAATTCTTGTGCTAGATATATTTTTGGCCTCAGGAGATATGATCCCGTGTCAGCTGTAACTAAGCAAATTTTTAGATGTAATTTGGATCACTACTTGGACTACCTGTTATGCGTTATGATGCACAATATAATCAATAATAATTCTGACGCATTCCTTAAGGATAATATTGAATTTCTGTCATCACAACGTACGCTATTATTGTGGGTTCCTGCCCGTTTTTTGCTGTATAGTTCTCGCACCTTTTTCATCTATGGAGTCAGAGTCTGGCATAGTCTACCTGTATATGTTCGGGCACTTCGGAGTCTGCGGAGTTTCAGGATGGAGGCCTTAAGTTATTTTAATAAACTTTGAGTGAATACTTAACGCGTAAATAGCCCTTATTTTCTGTTCGTTTTTATATTTTTTTATTACTCTTTTCTACTATATATAGCTTATTATTTTATTAGTTTTTATTTTCCTTCAAAATGGTTTTGTTTTTTATTTTTTTGTTTTATTTGATTCTATTTCTTTTTTTTATAATTTTTTATTTTTAACTTTTTTTTCTGTTTTAGTATTGTGTTTCTTTTTTGTTTTCTTTTCTGAATTAAGTCATTATACGCATTATTTTTGTAAAACCTATGTACAAGATGACAGATGACGTCCAACTGCATGGGCACACCGAGGGGGGGGGGGCGGCGAAAGGGACCGGTCCCTTCCTCCTGAAGGTCATTTATTATACCCTAGATGAAATTTATAGGGTATACTAAGTTTGTCATTCCGTTTGTAACACCTCGAAATAATGATGGTAGAGCAAAATGGATTGGACACCCACGGATAATATTAAAAGTTATTTTGATTTTTGCATGTCCGTCTGTCCATCCGTGCGCACGATAACTCGAGAACGCATATACTTAAAGAGCTGAGATTTTGTACATGGACTTAAAAAGGTAAAATTGAGTTCGAAAATGAGACAAATCGGGCAACTCCTTCTTGGGGTTGCCATACAAAAATTTCGTTTTCCGTTATATATTTGAACACTGTCTGAGAACGCGTCTAGGTAGAGATCTGAAATTTGGTACGTGGTGATTTCATTGTGTAAAATTTCAAAAATGGACTAAATCGGACAACCCATTCTTGGTGTTGCCATATAAAAATTTAGGTTTTTTATGTATACTGTGAAAACGATCAGTCCAAGACATTTTTATTGTACGAAAAACTTCTTCAGAATATGAAATCCTATAAAATTGATTATAATCATTTTTTCTGTCCGACGAACCGTTCTAGAAATATATGCGAAAAACCACTGCAAAAATCAAAATTGCTCAAATGGGTACCCATACGAAATTTCATATGGACATTCATCTATCATCTATCTATCAATATTAGCTTTTTTACTTGTTTTTAATATAATTTACAAATTATGTATAAAATTTAATTTGTACAATGCAGTTGGACAAATCAATTATCTATTAGAAAACTTTGTATTGAATACTAAAAATTCAAGTTCCACTTTACAGCTGTTTTGTTCGAAATTTCCACTACGTGTTTCTAAATTATGTTCAATGAGGTATTACTACATAGTTTTCGCTGATTATTTACGACATATAAGCTTATGCTGATGTCGTCAAATGAAGGAAAGAGCAAATGGGGAGTTTTTCGCAAGCATGAATCTACAAATGCATGAGTGAGAAGCCAATATAAAAATTCATATCGTTTTACTATTCATTACAGATTAGGCATAAGATAAGATAAGGTTTAAATGTGACCAAATCAAATTACATGATTGTTGTGTGAACTGAAGTCGATACATTTGATTGTCTCAGCATCGCTCTAATCAACAACCCTCTGATTCGAGGATTCAAAACTAAAAACTTGGGATTTATGGTTAACAGTGGCATATCTTGCTGTGATCACACCAACGCTGTCTTACAAAAAGTTTATAGTAAGCTTAACAGGCTTTGGCTATTTGCCGCATTCCTCTCGATTTTGAATAGGTTTATAGACTAATAAAAGCCGTCGTTTTACTATTTTTTACCCTTCCATGGATTCCTTTTGTTCCAACAAAATTAATGCCGTATTTACGACTTGAGACAGTATGATTATATCACCCCGTATCACAGCTCATTACTAGGGTGACCGATAGATCATTATGCTTCCTTCATAAGTCCATTTTGCTTGTTTCTTGCGCTCAATAAGACTTCTTGACTTACTAATTCCACGATTTTAGTTCAAGCATCCTTTTTATGGAATTCATTGCCCGCTAATTTTCAGCATTTTGTACTTTCTCATTATTATTGTATTTTATTTACTGTTAGCTAATTTTTTGTTTCATTTCATGGTTATTATTTATTTCCAATTGAAGTAATTTGTTTTTATTGTAAAAACTGAAAAGATCGATTTTTATGTCTTGTTGTATTCTGCCATAAATAAAGTATATTATATTATATTATGTACGTCTACATACATGAATGAATTAGAATTTATATGGAAATTTCTCCATTTTGTATAATGTGAATCATACTTAAGGTGGAATACCAGCGAATAGAAAAATCAAATTTTTAGCCTAACCATGGCTATAATGGTTTATAGGTGGATTGTCTCTCGTCTACAGCAGACTGAAATTTATTGAAAATAATTTCATGAGAAAAAAAGTATCTGAACTTTATGCTTTTAAATAATATATACTTTGCACAGGTAACCGTTTCAGAAATAGGTGTGAGAAAGCCACTTTAACAATCAAACTTGCACAAAGGGGTGACCATATGAAATTACATACGGGCAATCAACTAGGGTAGCGGATTTCGGGTAAACTCATTTTCCATAAGAACATTGCGAGGTCTTTTTATCCTCAATATTTTTCATTATAAAAGGAGAACATCCTTCTTTCAAAGTACAAGTTTTTTGGAAAAGGTGGAAGATACTTGGAGAATACAGAATGACTCCACCTAGGAGGTCAATAGAGCAGGACGTTATATGTATGGGATATTGTATGGCAGGGGGGGGGGGGGTCATATCAACCGTTTAGGAGTTACAGGGTGATTAAGAAAGAAAGCTAGTTTTTCACAAAACACCTTAGTTTGTTAAAGGAAAACACAAATACAAAGAAAAATAAAATTTTCACAAGCAATACAGACAAATATTTTCATGAGGCTTGCGGTACTGCAAAAAGAACAAAGATTCGTTTACTTTATCTCACTCCGTTGTTAGGGTAGGGTGTGATGCAGATGACTCATATCCAATTCCAATCAGTTTTTCTCTGTAGTTCTTGTATACACCAATAATTGGTGAAAATATTTATAAATGGTTTCCGGCATATACAAATCATTTAACAATCGTGTACGTTGTATACAGCCTACAAGCGCATTACTGGTTACTTAACCAGGTGTTAAATACCCAATCTTTCGCTTACCTGCTGCAGTGAAAAAATATTACATATTTTAATACTCAATATTCTAAATGCTCTAGCAGCATTATTTCTTTGCGTCACAAACGGAATGATAAACTTAGTATACCTTATGATTTCATCATCTAGTTCTAGGGTATGAAAAGAAAAAAATTCTGAAAGAACCAGTAAATTTCAAAACTTCATATATTTTCAATATTTCAATAAATATTCAATTATACTGAAGTTGTGATAACGATTTTGTCATCAGATTTATACTAATTTTCCTGTTCACAATACCTGAAAATTATTCGATAGTTACTGGTTAATAACAATTTTATAAGATAATGTGCAATTGCACTAACACTAACTAACTAATTTTTGAAGTTGGTGTTTGTACTTTTGGTATTGCTCGCGGCATGCCCCTGATAGACTTATCATGATAAGCTCATGAATGAGCCCCTCATGAGTAATCAGAAGAACATACTAATGAAATTTATTCACGATTGAATCAAAACCGGGAAAAAAATCATTTATTTACTTATACACAGATAGTGTGCATGAGAATTGCATCTCTTTCACTTATTTAGAAATTTATGCTGTGCTTCTCTTTTGTGCATTTTATAATATTAGATGAGCACTTCGATGAGTACATAATGAGTTTCACGATGAACTTATTAACGAGCATGTCAATGAGTGTCACGATGAGCTTATTAATGAGCATAGCAATGAGTATCACGATGAGCTTAATAATGAGCATGTCAATGACTGTTATGATGAGTTCATAAATGAGAATCTGATTTTACGATTGATTTCATATATTTTTCCGAATTCAACCTCCAAGGGTAAAGATTTTGGTATAACGTCTTGTTCAGCATATGGGCGACAGTCTTTTTGGGGAAAAGAAATCAAAAATTTATTTAAAATAAATAATTTAAAAACTTAAATAAATAAATCACAAAAATCAATTTTAATTTTCCTCGTAGAAATGTCATCTGACACAGTGGTGACAAGAATAAGTATTTATTTATTGCTGCTTTAGGGAGTAGTTTCATGATATCCAATGAACCGTTCGATGAGATTTAATGAATGCTCATTATTAGGCTCATCGGGACTTAATTTTCTATATGTGTCTTTATGAATTGCAAATACTTTGATACTTTTCAGTCAAATTAGTATTGGTTTACATAATAAATGCCCCTTGCGAGTAGGAAACAAGGTGAAACTGTGAGCAATTTCTACTAGGGTTGTGTGCGCCACGCGCCACCTAGCAAAACTTTTGAACACAAAAAAAACGGGTGTGTCCGTGATAATACCACCTAAAACAGCAAGTGTGTTATGATAATGTCATTATTACGCTGCAAACAAGTTTTCTTGCAATTTTAATGCAAAACCGAGTAAATAACATTTTTCACAACAGTTTTTAGGTACTTTGTAACTTTCTTTTGATTTACATTGGAACGCTGTTAAAACCTTGATTGAAAAGTGTTTATTTTGTCATATTTTATTTAGCAAAAATATTATCCAAATAGATCCAGAAAAGGAAAATTAGTAAACTTATCTCATCCTTCTATGGCACTTCTATAGATTTATATCAAAAGTAGGTCATAAATGACATTCACTTAGTTGGAAAGTGGTGCAAGAGATGATAGTTTTTAACAATTTTACATATTTCAGATAATTATATAATAATTTCTGGATTTATTTTGAAAAAATTTCTGCACTAATGTCACGGATTGGACCTTTATCTAAACATTAACATTTATTTTGATTAATAAGACACATCTATTCTCGAGATACTGGGTGCAAGCCGAAGATCATTTTTCAATTTTCACTGGTATTCCTTCTTAACCAACAATCCCGTTTATGAAATGCTTCTTCCTGTGGTCTCACTTCTCAAGTAAATCAAAATTTAACGAGATTAAAGATATACCAAAATTGAAATTCTGAAGATGATGAGAGTTCGACCGATTTTTTTTCCCCCGTCAATTTATGCTTTTAGTAAAGTTTGTTATCGACTGATGTAAAATTACACAATTGATGTAAATCAAAAATTACATCCGACCAGCGAATAGCGGATTTTTTTTATATAACTATTTCTCCAAATATATGTATACGGAATTTGTATTCCAGTCATTTGCTTTACATTGTTATAATTTTTCTGTCTGCCAGTGTTGTAAAAGTTGTCTTGTTAATATTGTTATGTGCAATAGAAAAGGATAAGAGACATCTATTGGTTCGGACAATAAGCAAATTTAGGTTCGAAGCACCGATGTTTCTGAAATGAAATCTTCGGCAGGGATCTGGGCTATTTATAGATTATAAATACAGCACTTCTCAGCGACAGGAGCAAGTCTTGCCTTAGACAGCGAAGTGAACGTAGTACCCAAGTGAAAGTGTTCTATTTTGATTGCAAAATGTTTGTGAATGTTATAAAAGTAAACAGTAGAGTGTAATAAGGAGAACTTGTTAATTATATTTGAACTGACAGATACCGTAGGCTTCAGGGGAAGCCCCTGCAAGAGACGCAACGGCGGGTCCTGGTCAATATGGCTTTTTAAAAAACAAAAACAAAAATAAGTGAGGGAGCAGTCAACAGGCAAGATCCGTCAATTTAAATGCAAAGTGTTTACAATAATGTGTTTTTAATAACGAAAAGAAAGCCACGCTCGTAACATATTTATAAATCAAATATGACCGCAAGAGAAAACTCGACGGAAAATTGATACTATAAAATTTGATATTGTTAGTCGATTTAAGTTTTACAACTATCGAAAATCTTCCCAAAATATCGTAAGGAAAATGGCCGACACCAGATAAATACAGTGTCCTTATTCCAGAATAAGATTCAATAAATAAGCTTATCGATAACGACAATTTTAGATTAAAGAACTCGATATAGACGACTCTTCTCAGTCTGAAATTCACTCAATAACACTCGACTGTCACAAAAGCGGTTCTGTTAAGTGCTTTGAAAATAAAAGAATGTAAGTTTGAAGAGTTTTATCTTAAATACAATTAAAAATAAATAGGTATCTACAATTTTTCCTAAACTCTTACAAACTACCAATTAATGATATCTTGTCTCCCAAGTGATGATGGCATTTTGTGATACTAAACACACCAATTTAACAAATTTCGTACCTTAATAATGCAAATGCTAAAATAAACGGAAATATTTTATGGGAAAAAAGAACGCTTTAGAATAGGTGACGGTCCAAATAAGCAGTTGTCATTATCACTTTTGGAGAAAAATTTCTTAAACGATGCATTACGATGACACTCTGAACATATTTTATTAACAAATTGTTTGTCTATTAAGAGGGAAAACGGTTGGAAGTATTTGCGCGAGATTTTGCGTGTCTTTTAGTGTTTTGGTGCATCGTATAAAATGCTATGAGAAAAATGCTCACAACAGAGCGCTAATGGCCATAAAGGATAGAACTGCATAATTGTATGCGAAGTGTAGTAACTAATGACTGGATTGTATTAGACCCAAGTGCATGAAAATGTATTTTCCGGCTGCAAGAATCTCTCGAGAAAGTTTTCTGAATCCGGAAAAAATACACCACCCTATAGTACCCGGCGAGACCTTTACTTTGATATACAACATCCTGTATTGGAACTACCCCCTTCCCCGCCGGTGTTCGTAACCCACTCCCAGCAACCCTAAAAGTATCCAAAGAAAAATTGTCTTACACGAATTGAAGCTTGTAATTAGCTGAGGCGAAGAATGAAAGCCGTTTTTCAATCGGACATAACCCTACCAAGTTAGAGCCGATTTAAGGCGCGAAAACTCTAGTTACTAGTACCTAGCCCATTTCGAATAGCAAAAAGGGAAATACTAAAAAAGTGAGTATGTGGACTGCTATTTAAGTCTCCGAGTATACATAGAGGTGTGGGTACTGAAACAAAATACAAATAAAAATAGACAATGTCACTGACCAAAAATCAATGTGGAAGGATCTTAAATCGTGCGTATTATAAGAAAAACATTAGGAAATTAAATAAGTAACTTATGGATGTACTACTTATAGCCACTCTGATATAATGAATTAAATAAATATTTTATAAACAGTTTAATTGATATTCATACATCTATACCAGTTGTAGCTTACTCCAACTTAGTGGTTGAAACGACAAATATGTTTTTATTCAACCCAGTAACGTTACAGGATATATGTATTTAACATAATTGGACCGACTTTATTAGAAATAGTGAACTCATCTTTCTTGAATAGTGAATTTCCAAGTACATCGAAAGAGTCAGTGGTAGTGCCAGTACAGAAGATTACAAACTCAAAAAAGTGTAAAAACTTGAGGCATATAACCATGCTTCCCATATATGAAAACGTACTGGAGAATGAATCGCAGTTACAACAGGAAAAGGAAAAATCACTTAATCGTTAAGCATCAATCGGGCTTCATAAACATTCACTCGTATGTAACTACTATTACTTTGGTTATCTGTGAATAGAAATGATTTTAATAGATGACACTCAAATTATCATTGCTCTATTCTATTCTATTCGAGCTGTCGATACCATAAAAAGGAACATTCTTCTGGAAACATTTTAAAAATACGGAATTGAGAACAAAGAAGAAAAGATGGAGAAATAAGAATTTTAAGAACTTTTATTTTTAATGATTGATTTAAATTCAATTTTATTTATATGATAAATAAATAAAATTGAATTTACAATTTATTTGTGCGCTTTCATCGTTACTGGTTAATGCCAGCTGAAAGCAAAACGTGGCTTAGTAGGCTAGTTACAAATTTGATAAATGCAAGAAGGAAAATCATCTGTCACGTTAGCTCAGTGGTAAGAGCAGTCGCCCGGCAAGCGGAAGGTCCCGGTTTCAAATCCCGGACGAGGCGGTTGTTTTTTCTTTCTTCTTGTATTTATAAATTTGATTTAGAATCATTAAAAATAAAAGTTCTTAAAACTCTTATTTCTCCATCATTGACCGATTCTAACAAGTGTAGGTTCGATTCCCGTCCGCGGGAAAAATAAAGAAGAAAATTGGTTTAAAACACTCCTAAATAATCGGACAAAAAAAGAACTAAAGTCAACAACGTGATATCTGAAAGTCTTAAAAATTATCTTGCAGTTCCAAAGGATCACATCATGTTACAATCATCATATCGAGAATGCTGTTAAATTAGAATCTAAGCGATACAAATATGCAACTAATGAGCTAAATCTGAGTATAAAAAAAAATTACTGCCTGCATAAAACTTCTGAAGAAAAGAAAATTCTTGAAGAAATTCCAAATAAAAAATATTACATTTAGCAAACCAAGTGGAGCAGGGCTTGGAATTAGTGAAAACTCTTCTGAACCACAGTTATCATCGGCTATTTTACATAATAATATAGAAAATTTATGAACGAGAATTATTGCGAAAAATCAAAATAAAAGAAATAATTTTAGCTACTCAAGCGGCAGTATCTACCCGAAATCAATCAAACCCTTTTGGATTGTTATTGACTGCCACAAACAATGCATAAAATTGAAGAATTGAATAAATAATAAGCATTTTCGGATAGGTACATACATAAGCCCTAAAAACAAGATTGTTTTAGGTTTCAGGATTCGAAGTCAATCAAACAAAAAGAATTATAATGGAAAATTTGTAAATTTTTAAGAAAAAAAAAATTATTTCCTGCACGTAAAATGGAGCAAAATCTTCTTAATTTATAATTTACATAGCATAAAAGAATTTGTCTACATTTAATTAATAATGCTCTATTAATACGACCATAGCAGTTTGTCAGTGCAATCAAGCCGCAAACAAATTTCTCTTTATTTTCACTAGTCAGTGTCATCTGAAATTGAGTACTTTTAATGACATCCAACAAAATCTTTTCACTCAAGGCAGTTAAGACCCTACGTGGGTGAATATGACTTAAAATTTCGGATACGGGCAGGAAGCCCAAAATAAAATGCAGTAAACATATCAATATTAATTATGAAAAGTATTAAATTAGTATATTTGTTTTATTTTAAAAATGCAAAATGACCTAATGAAAATAAACAACTGTCAGATCCCCCCTCGCTAGACCTTTTCTTATCCTTTCTCTTGACTCTCCTATGTTTACGGTATCCTTTTTTTCCCCATTGTTGCCCATCATTTTTCTCTTCTATTTCATTCTGATCAATTTCAACGGTGATGATAACCTTTTCAATATTTTTTTTACACTTTTCTTTAAATTCATTTTTCATTAGTTCTAGAAATTCTTCTTTATCATCTGTATTATTTTGTTTCTCATCCTCTTCATCCAGTTCAATAGCATTTTCTTTCACATCCTTTTTGTCAATATTGTGTATATCTTCTTCTATAGATTCATAGTCAACCCATTGTCCATCATCATCATCATCGTCGTCGTCAAAATCTTCATTTTCTGATACTTTTTCATATTCTTTTTCAAACACTTCTTTGGACTCCAGCTGACATTCTTCTTCAATTTCTTCATCGAAAATTTCCTCTGATTCCAATTCGGAAATTTCTTCGACAATTTCTTCTGATAGTTCTAAGAACATTTCACCTGATCCTTTCTCAGATTCTTCTTCATATCCTTCTTCAAACTCGTCGTCTCCAGTGTCATTTTTTGAACCTCCTACAGAATCTGTCTCAGAAATTTCTATTGACATTTCTTCAAATACATTCCAGAATTCTTCATCGGAGCGTACATCGGACGATTCTTCATCGAACTCCTCCTTCGATTCAACATCAGATTCTTCCTCAAAGACTGTTTCAAACTCTTCTGAAGATACTTCATTAGATATTTGTTCAGACATATAAATAGAATTTTCCTCCGATTCATTTGAAGATTCCTCGAAGGATTCTATATCTTCCTCTGACACTTCTTGGAACTGTGTCCTATGTTTTCTTCCAAGTTTTTTTACAACCTTCAAAGAATGTTTACATACTTTTGAATCGCTTTTTTCGCTGCTGTCATTTTCACTACCTTCTCCATCAGCAAATCTTTCATTTTCTACACTTGTATCTTGTTGGTCTTCCCATTCGTCTATTTCAGAAAGTGAAAACATATCAAATTGCACTTTTTGGTTTGTTTTTGGGGGGAAAGAATTATTACAAAATAAACGTCTTTAAAGATTTTAAAGTTTTCAAACTCCAAGGATGACGTTATGTCATTATGAACATGCTGCCCTATTCCGTCGCATCCTTTTGTTTATTTTGTGCAAAAATATTGGAGAATTTTTTTTATTATATGGAAATATTTGTAAAATTGGAATGATGATGATAGAATAAACACAGAAGTAAAATTATGCCGCAGAGAAATGGATTCCACTTGTTTTGTATATTTTATCAATTCTGAGAGTTCTTTTTCAGTAAAGCATTCAGCTGGAGCTTAATGACTAATGCCTTAGACACACAGCACTCTTAATGAAGAAATAACTAACGACTCATTAGTCTATAATGAAGGACACACACCCATTTCTTTAATTAAGTTCTGCTGTCAAACTGGTTTTGATGAACTTATCACCTTAAAGAAGCAATATGGATCGAATTAACGCGATAAACTTTGTTTTCATTTATTTTATTTTCAATTTAACAATTTCCAAATGAGAAAAACATTATATTTAAAAAAAATATTAATAATACAATTTGTGATTTGCATTTCTTTGCATTTCTTCTTCTTATTTTTCAAATCGGCAGATGCACAGCGGAGCTCCAGATTTACATTATATGCTAAATCTAGCACATTTTTCCTCATTATAGCTATAATGAAGGAGGAAAACACTTCATTAGTGTACTTCATTATCATCTGATTTTCGAGCTATAATGACATATACTATTTGGCACACGGCATTTTAATGAATAGTTAGTACAAATGATTCATTAGTTCGTGCTGTGTGTCTAGGGTAAAACTCTCTCAGTTACAGAATACCAATTGAAGAGTTATTAAAGTCAAAATATCTCACGAAAATTTCTCAATACTATGCGATACAGAATATCTCCCCAGGAGATATAACCCAAAGATATTGAAAAAAAAAGAAAACAAAAATAGAAAAATATTTCAATAAATCTGAATAACTTAAATCGATTGTTTAAAGTTAGTAAAAAGTTTTATATTTCTCTGCCAAGTAAGAAGCGAAAGTAACTTTCCTCATTTGAATACTTCTTCTAATTCCCCAAAGTTTTTGTAATACTTGGAACTTTTACATTAACTTTGGCTATATAGATTGGCTTAAAAAACACTTTGGATGAATTTAATAAACAAGAATTTGGAAGCGAATTGAAACAATTCCTAAATAACTTGTTGCTACTGTTTTAAGAATGATTCTACATTTTTTTTCTAGTTTGAAAACTTATTTCTAAAATTAAATTAAAAAATTTCCCTTTTTAATCCTGTGCATTTTATTCTTAAAGAAAAAATCACTTCTAAAGACATTAATGTGTAAATAAAAAATATTCGTGGCCCAAGTATAGACCCTTGCGGAACACCAAATTTAATTTTGTATATAAAATTTAAAAATCTTCGGCTGTTTAAGTAGTGAAATTAAATAATAATAGGTTTAAGCACAATCACGCATGGATTTGGTAAATCATCATCGACAATTGAATGGCTCTACACTTACCTTTTAATGATAAAATACTGTTTCACGTTGTGGAAAAATCCATTCCATTAGCAGTTAATACCTAAATTTATTTTATTTTTCTTAAGATCATAACATACCAAGAATCACAGTTCTAGCTAATTTTATATAAAGAGAAAACAGTAGTAGTTGGTAATATATATAGATATGGAGAGGTCGAGAGAAAGAGGGCTGTAATATTTTAGTACGAGCAAATCTTTAATGATACAGCCCGAGACAGATGGTATCTGATAGGAATACCTGATGATATACAAAGTCCT
Organism: Dioctria linearis; assembly: GCA_963930735.1. NCBI lineage: Eukaryota > Metazoa > Arthropoda > Insecta > Diptera > Asilidae > Dioctria > Dioctria linearis. The sequence goes on along the minus strand of OZ005740.1, from coordinate 30,810,709 downwards.
CATTTTTTTTAGCACCACTCTTCTAATATTCGCATGGGCAATTGGAATTTTTTTTCGAAATTATATTCGTAGAACCGAAGTTTGAAAGTAGCATTTAGTAGCAGAGTAGTGTGGAATTACCAGATTGCGTTTGCTCTCATCACGTCACCAACGTGAGATTAGGAATTTTTCCAATCTAACACTGCTCTGTGAAATCCACTCTGGTGGGAAGCGTGAAGACCTTACATTAAATTGCAAGCTTGAGAAAAGGAGAGCAAATGCAATCTGGTGACTCCACTCTACTCTGTGATTGTAAATGCTCTTTAACCTTGTATGAGATTATGCTGAGTTCATCTAGCCCTATAGAAGAAGTAGTACGAAACGGTAGTATACTTGATGCAGGGTAATGCTGATAATATTACTTCATTTAATTGCTTTAGCACTTTCACGGCCGGTGGCACCACACACATTGGTCGTGTCATAGGCGAGTCGGCGCTTAGTAACGTGGTTTTACCATGCATTGTAGAGTAGGCAATAATGTCGGTGGAACCATGTTGGTGTCATATGAAATTCGATCAAAATTAGCCTTAGAAGTTTGGAAATAGGCTAAGCAAAAGTGGAAATTCTTTTGAAAATCTAATAGAGAAAAACATTTTAAATGAAGAAAGGTGGTATCGAGGGTTACATATGTTTGGGAAGGGGGGGGGGGGGTGTCAGAATATTGATTTTTCGTCGTAAACATATGGAAATGACTGTCTACGTTATTAACCTAAGCCACCGGATGGATTGGATTTTAATGAAAACGCTTTCTAGAGATTATCAGAAGTGTGGTTTATAGCGTTTAAGATTTTCGAATTTTATTGCGAGGGGGGAGGGGGGTGAAGGGCGAAACATTTTTAGAGATTCCCGGTTATTTAAGACTCCAAGTATAGGCGTGTGGGTACTTAAACTTCTTCTCAAGAACTGAGAAATTTGATTCTGTACTGTACTAGATTATCAAAAATTTACTAGAACAAAAAAAGTTTGCCCCGCCCCATCTTTTGGGAGGCGCAGTATATTTTCTAATTTAAAAAAAAACACTAGTAGCATTCTTTAATTTTGGAGATCTTTTGATCCCCATTCTAAATGTCTTAGAACTTTCCTAAAAACGGCAAAATTTTCGGATATTTTTTTTCCAATAATTTAATTTCAAACCAACAATTAACAAGGAGGCCTAAGTGGTTAGGGTTAATTTCAACCCTTAGATGTTCCAAAAAAAATTGTTTCCACCAAATCTATGCCTACTTCTTTCGATTATAATTACCGAATCTGTCAGTATACGTTTAGATGAATACTTGAAGTATACTTAAAGTCTGCTTGAAGTAATCAAAATATCATGAAAACGCTGATTCAATACGTAAATTTCAACTTAAGTAATTGGAAAATTAAATTAAAAAAAAAATTCAAGTCAAGTAATTGGAATTAATTCAATCAACCGCCCTACCTGAGTTTCAAGTGGATTTCAAGTCAAGTACTCAAGTATTCATGTAAACGTACTGAATGCTGATTTCTATAAAACAATACGTCAAATATGAAATTACGTAACATTCAACGCCATCTAGCGTGTATATTTCGCAATACTTAAGCCATTTTCTTTCTCTTAAAACATCTATAATCTGATCTTTCATTTACAAAAAGCCACTTTGTGTTATGACTGTCTATTCTACTCATACGCACATGACACAAAGTACTTCTCACTCAATTGGCTCTGACACAAGACAAAACCCGTTTTCATTCACATTCAGCAGCGAGCAATTTTTTTTGTGTTGTACAAAAAAAAAGCTGCTATTAAGTACGAGAGAGTATGCCGAAGGATTCCATAAAGTGTCCTAATCCCCCCCCCCCCCACCAACAATCCTTTTCCCAAAAATTAACGATTGAAAATATTTCGCTAGTTTTAAGGAAGTGTAGACACTTAAGTACTTTAAAACTCCCATCAAGGATATCGTAGAATTAAACTTTAGCAGATGTTCCAAAGAGAACCCTTCATCCTTATATGTAATAACCCTTTCAACATGTTACGATTTGTGGTCAAACGCTGAAGTTATCAAGCTTTAAAATTGAATTATTGAATCAAAAAAAGTCATTCGAATTTGTTTGATTATTCTTAATCCCGTAAAATTTTTACACCAAGGATAGAACTCTTTTCTTTTCAAATGTGGCCCATTAACAATCTTAACAGATGCCAATAAGGTGCTGGTGGATATACATATATAGATTTGTTTAGAGTTAAATTTTTAAAATGTTTTTATTCAGATTTTTTTTAAAAAATAAATTAATTTTCATAGTTTTTCTCGAGAATTTTTTTCGCGATATTTTTTTTCTTTAATCAACTGACTCCCATCACCATTTAATTAAATGATCCTAATGAGTAGCTCCAAAATAAAGTGAAAAAAAAATCCTAAGACTTCTCTTAAATGTAAATTTATGCTAATTTAATTGTAACTTTTTGATTAACCGCACTTTCTCAATTCTTTGAATTATCTAAACTTTTACCTTGAAATTCGAAATTCTAAAAGCGTTTCCATGATACCATAAATCTTCCGATAGTAGCTAGATATTTTGTAAGCAAATAAAGTTCAGAACAGAACTTTCTATTTTAATGCTATGTGCTAGTCTTTGAAACTTCTACACAAGTTCCATTAGGGTATTTTGTGTAATTATGGATTTATTTTGCTGTGGATTTATCAAGCTAACCAAGAACTAATTTACATAAGTAGGTAAGTATACGAATCAAGTATGCATATTGGGTTCAAATTATTGCGTGAATTATATAAGGTAAAGTATATTTGCTTACACTAAATTTATAGATTTTATGTACATACAAACAAACTTTGTATGAAATTTACTAGTTTCAATAAGAATAAATTCTATGTACATTGCCAATAATAAGTACACATACATATTCTGCGAACTCATTGTAAAGATGGAGAAATAAGACTTTTAAGAACTTTTATTTTTAATGATTCTAAATCAAATTTATAAATACAAGAAGAAAAAACAACCGCCTCGTCCGGGATTTGAAACCGATTCTAACAAGTGTAGGTTCGATTCCCGTCCGCGGGAAAAATAAATATCATTGTAAAGGATGACGCCAGTAAATGTACGGACTTTGGTACCCGCTCCAATAGTAATAAATGATTAATCATTGGAAAGGTATTAAAATTTGGAACAAGAATTCCGATGGCGCGCTTGTCTTGATTCCTTGTCCGATCGGAATAATATTGCCTCGAGTAGTGTGGATTTTTTATGTTATAACGCCACCATTGAAGATTGATTTTTTTGATTGATGGTGATTATAATAAAATATTAATAAAACACAATGATAAGGTATTTTCGGTTGTCATTTATTTTACTCTCGCATCGTTTAGAAATAAGGCAGGGGCGGTAAATCCAGCATGCCTAAGGTACCCATACATATTACATGAGAGCAGGTACCTACAGTACGTCGTCCAGTTAGGCATGTACAATGTAATGTTGAATAATATTATTTTTATCATTATTAATTAATTACTAACAACTTTCTAGCTCTTACATGTCGTGACTGCATACGACCACGTAAGAGCCAAGTATCTTAATTAATGCCGTAATCAGGTAAATCTTCCACTGCATTTTCACAGTATACCTCGTACCTTGTAGTATTCCTATTTTACGTTGTGTTGTTGTGTTCCGAATGGACTTAAGACCGGTTTCTGGGTAGCATGTGACAATGACTCTTTAATAATGATTCACAAAATGGCAGTGGTTTATGAAATATCCAAAAAATAAATTATTTGAATATTGCTAAAACTTACATGTATAGTGTGTAGTATAACTCTAAACCTGTAATTCCCAAAGTGGTCCACGTGGACTACCAGGGGTCCACAGGAGACTCGACGGTGGTCTACGTTGGCGTGAAAAAAAATGGGGGTTCACAAGTTGTAAGTGGGGGTACACGAAAATTTATCTTGTTTCGATAGTGAAGAACAAAAATGTTGGCTTGGATTTACCTATCAATGTAGGCAGATAATATTTTAAGAAGGTCAGCGACTGTTACATGTAAAAATTTGCATATTCGATATTCAGTACAACGCGTGTCGATGCTTCAAAGCAAAACCCGCCCGCCCCCAACGCTTGTTCGGACGTGCAAAGGGACGAAATACGACCTGTGTTGTGTTTGCAATGATCGTTCACCTAACAAGAAGTTAAGAACCAGGCGAACAAAATTGGAAATTTTCCTTGTTTTCTAAAAAGAAACAAATAATGCTATATACTTTCGTCTTTTGCATGAATGAGAGAAAAGAGCTTGGGTATGTATTATTGTAGTGCGACTGAGACAATGATAAAATCTTCTTAAATATCTCCAAAATTCTTTCAAACTTTTCATAATAATGTATACATTGGGTAACCCCAATTTTTCAAGAAAAAGGTAAATTTCACATTAAACAACGCAGTAAAAGGAGATGTAAAATTTCTGTCAAATGAAATTGTCATTTCTCGCAAAAATATCAGAATCCAGCATGAGTCACTCCACTTAACGTCTTCGGATCAAACCGAATGTAAACAGAAAACACGTGTTGTTCAGGATTACACTAACAAAATTGGAATTGCTATGTATAAAAAACCTTGGAATTGTGATATAAAAAAACGTTGAGATATTGAGAGAATATTTCAGAAAAACCGGTTTTTACAAGCATTTTATTAATTTTACCCGCTGTTGAAGAGGGTTTAAAAACTGTTCTGCACAAACCTGCATTTCACGTAGTCAAAAGAATTCCTTTGTGTAACAATATTGTACAAAGACGTATTGATGAAATGAACTCTGATATTGAAAGCTTCTTGTTTAATTATCTGCAAACAACTCATTTTTCTATTCAACTGGACGAGTCAACTTTACCTAGTAATGAAGCTTTATAATTGACATATGTTCGATTTGTTATGGACGAAGAAATCCATGAAGAGCTGCTATTCGCAAAAACTTTGGAGACGGACACTAAAGGCTAATGTCCTGAGTAATTTTTTAAGGAAAAATTGATTCCATTTACAAACATTATTTCGTTGGCAACAGATGGAGCTCCTGACATGTTCGAGCGATATCCTGGGCTTATAAGCCATCTTAAAAGAATTATACCAGGAGTAACTGCAATTCACTGTGTCAGTCACCGACAACACCTGGTAGCGAAAAATTTGAGTAATAGATTGCACCAATCGCTTCAATTTGTGATTAAAACAGTTAACAAAATAAGAAGCAATCCGTTGAATACCCGTTTATTTGCACAATTGTGTGACGAAAATTATGAAGACTTCCAACAATTACTCTTACATACTGAAGTATGCTGGTGCCGAAAGGTGCATGTTTAACAAGATTTTACTCACTTTTTGAATCAGTTTTAGAGTTTCTGGAAAGTAAAGATCCAGATTTAAAAGAAAACCTGATCAAATTGAAAGCAGACATCGCGTATTTGACAGATTTGTTCAAAAAATTTAATGACATTACATCACTCGACGTATACATCATTTCAAATGTAGTGGTCCATTCCGCAATGGACCACCCAGCCATAAAAATTTTGTAAACTTTTTTGGTACTGCATGCGACATCCAGTTCTTGTGTCATCTATGCTTCTACTCAACTTAAAAAGAGCTATCCAATGATATATTATATGTATATGGCGCTATTGGAGGGAGTACGAAAAGAGAAATGCTTACTTTTCATACAACTTTAGGCCCGGCACCTCCAGACATGAGAGATATGTTGAACGATGCATTATGATACTCTGAATATATTATTTTATTAGCAATGTTTATTTTAATTAAGCGGGGGAAAACTTTGGCGATGGGATATAGCTTAAGCGACTTTCTTGGGTTACAGAGTGGACTTTTATATTTCTCGTGATTGCGCGAAATTAGTGAGCCGTAGAAAATGACTTTCTATGAGAATAATATTCACAAGCACTAATGGCCATGGAAGGAAGAACTGCAAAAATATATGCGAAATGTAGTAGCTGGGGTATATGTGACCCAAGTGCATGAAAATAGGTTTTACGGCGGCAAAAACAACTCGAGAAAGTTTTCTGAGTTGGGAAAAAGTACACCACCTGATAGTACACGGCGAGACCTTTAATTTGATATGCAACATGCGTTATTGGAACCACCTCCCCCCCCCCACGACAGGTTTATCTATCACCACCCTAAAAGTATGCAGAGAAAAATATTTTTCTACGAATTGTAGTTGAGCCGAACAGTGATACCCGTTTTCCGATCGGACATAGCCCTAACGAGTCGATCTAAGGTGCGAAAAATCTAGTACCTCAGTTGGAATAAATAAGAAGTAAATACAAAAAAAGTGAGTATGGCCCAAGGAACATCGTTAAGATTTCAAGTGCTGGAAATTTGGAATTTTTCCTATATGGTTCCTATACAAATCTAAATCAATTTTTTAGGTTCTTACATAGATCTTGTAATTTTTAAAGAAATAACGGAAGTGTTACATTTGTTGTTTTATATGAGTCTAAGGAGTGTAAGTCCTATATAACGAATCCAGAGTCTTGTAATCTTATATAATATTCCTATTATCAGTATTGGGGAATTTATATATGGAAGTACAGCTCTTGGGAAATATGTTCATATATCAAGTCTTATATTAAAAATCAATCCCCAACCCTTATATAAGAAGAATATGGGGAATAAGTAATTTCATTGAGAATTCACTTTCGATATCAATGCTCATATAAGCACTCAGTATTTATTGAATTTTTAGATTGGATCAAGGATAAATAAAAAGATTACTCTTTTGGACTTTTTACCGGGTTAAACTTAATTTTGTTCAAGAAAGAATTTTTTTTTTTTTTTTGGATTCTGCGGTATATAGCAAAATCTAAAAAATGTTCTAATTTGTTAATTCATCACATAACCCAGTAATTTTTGGTGACAAGTTTCAAGTCTTGGTTTGACTCATCAACAGGTCCCAAATAGCGAAATTGGGTGATTTGAAAAACAAATGAAAAAATGAAAAAAAGAAGAAAGAAATGAAAAGTTTGAGAAAAATAGAAAAAACAATTTTTTTATTTAAAAAAAAAACTTAAAAAAAAAATTTAAAGAAACAAATTCATTCGAAGCGAATCGAACCTGTATACACCACGCAGTGGGCTGAAAAATAAAGAAGAAAAGGAAGAAGAAGAAGCGTTTCGTGTCATCAGAAAACCTTACACTCATCGGTGCAGCTTGGTTTTCTGCCTGTTGCAGACGCTTGAAAATACGCTTGTTTCTTTAAAAAAAATATGTTTAAATTTTTTTAATAAATAAAAGAATTGGTTTTTCTATTTTTCTCAAACTTTTCATTTCTTTCTCTTTTTTTCATTTTTTCATTTGTTTTTCAAATCATCCAATTTCGCTATTTGGGACCTGTTGATGAGTCAAACCAAGACTTGAAACTTGTCACGAAAAATTAATGGGTTGTGTGATGAAATAACAAATTAGAACATTTTTTAGCTTTTGCTATATACCGGAGAATCCCAAAAAATTCTTTCTTGAACAAAATAGGATCACTTGGTAAATGTGTTCCTATATCAAAGCACATAGGAGATGCTAAAGTGTCATGTAGCGGCATGTGATTCCCTTGAATATGATAGATGATTTTATAGTTGCATTTGATGGAATTAGGCATAACGAAAAGACTTCTAGTTGAGTATAGGGACGGACATTTTTCTAATTCATCTGTAACGAGCAATATAAGATAACATTGTATTATACATACACGATATATATATGAACAAGGTCAATGGCCTTAAAATGATCAGGTCATAAAACTCACTGGTATTTCCACCAAAGCAAAAACTGGCACAGATGTTATCCTCCAGCATGATAACAACAATCGCGTGGGAAAAAAATATATTTCTGACGACCAACAGAAGTGCCGCTTAAATTCCACATTGTATTGAAAATTCGAACTCGTCCAAATGCATTGCAAATGCAAAAATTTCATAAACCCGAAATTGTTTACGGTCCCTAGATAAGATTTCATCTGATTTTACGCAACAAGTATGCATCACTATCTATGACTGGTGGTAATATTGCGCTTATCGATTGAAGTGACCGTGCTTGCGAAAAGATAATTGGATGATCAGGGTCAACAGTTCTTATGTGAAATTCCGCTCTAATTGTAACGAAAAACCAATAATTCAAAGTGTAGTGTAGATCATTTGATCTTTGATTTTGCGAGAGGCAGTCACGCCTAGTATTTTATATAATAATTAAAGTTTTTTTTTTTTAAAAAGGGAAAAGTCTACATATTATTAAATTGGTAATTTCCTAAGCGATAAGCGTAAACATAAGTGCTATCTGCAGGAGATTATTCCCTTAAAAGGGGTATTAAGTGATCCCAAGTCCTTTAGTTCATTTCTTGCGTGAAACGCATGCGGGCTAGCCTACATCCTTTAAAAAGGAAAACCCTTATACAAAAGGATAGGCTAATTTTTTGCATTTCTGGAAGTGTAAAGTAATAGTTCAATCCCATACAGTATAGGTGGTGGCAATTTTTATCGGTTAAAGCGGGACTCCTCGTGATTTATGACAGAGCTTCACATAGCCCTTGAACCATGGAGGGGGTATCAGGACGATTTCACAGAATAAGAACGAACGGATAAGCAGAGGAGCATGGTACCGGATTGCAAACAATACTTTGAATATTATGCGGTTCGAGAAGATCAGTGCAGGTGGTCTGACAAGTCAGCTCGCCTTCTTCAATCAGCCGAGCACCGTATTTCTAAGAGTAACCTAGGTTTCAGTAAAGGTATCTGTAGCTTAATCATAAGAAAAGATAGTTCGTTTAATTCGCTCGATTCATCCGAAATTTATTAGTATATATATATATATCTGTGGTTTTTTCAAATAACTCGTAATCTGCAAAATTTACAATTTTAAACTAAATATACCATTCGACATAAAATTTTATATTTTATACTCCTGCGTACCCTGGTATAGCAACTACACTATTATTAACAAAAGAATAACCACTTAAGTACCCAAAAATCTTAAATTATTTTTTCAAGAAACAGCACAAGTAGACATGCTACCGAGAACTTAAAAAATTGTTCAAATAGCAATGCAAGTGCAGATAGGTTGTTATTTTAAAATGAAATTCCGACTTTTTTTAATTTTCATTGTTTTGTTAGATTTTTCTTCAATGTTTGTTTGTGTATTATTAACAACAATAATAAAAGATGGCGTTTATCAATACCAGTACTAACAACATTCATTTTCATTTCCAGTTATTTTGCCTGATAAAATTTCATGGCTTTCGCGATTTTTCTTGCTTTTCAATAAACCGCATAAGTGAACTCCTGTAGCGATTACTGATTTCAAATAAATATTCATCTTCAATTGAGTCGTTAATTCTCACACAGTAAATCGAAAAAAGTGTTATAATTGAGAGCGAAGAACATTGTATGTGCAACTTTTTCGCTATATTTAACATTTTTTGAAAAATAATATCAGTATACTGTTAATAAAATTTATTTCAAAACGTCCTGTGAGAAAAAGAAAAAAAAATCCACAAATTGGTGATTTCCCAAAACTTTTTCTCACTTTTTTCGACTTTTCCCTCGCTTTCTCAAAAGTAGCTTTTGGCAGATAACGAGTTATTTGAAAAAACCACAGATATATAAAGTGATGATTTCTGTGAGCTCGTTCCAACCTTCGCGGTATGTACTTTTGTTTTTTTTTCCATAACATTTTTTTTGCTGCATGCCTAGTTACGAATGTCTGGAATACCCGTGGGTAATTAATTATCTCATACATGTGAATACATGGTCGTTTAGGTTACTCAAAGTAGAATCTCTTAAGGCCAATTTGCACATCTAGGAATGATTAATTGAATTGTTTTGTAATTATTTTTTTTTGTTATTCTAATCTTAGGTTTAATAATTTAGCTCTATTCTTTTTTTATTGCGCTTTCCATATACCGCCTTTCTACATATTATATATTACCAATATACCGTACTAAATGAATAAAATTAAGATGTTTACATAATTTTTTTAGCGTTTTGGTTGTACTCTCTGGGGATAATTCGGGTGATGTAAAGTAATGGCATCGGAGAGTTTTTTTTTGTATATTCCTTTTTCATCTTTTCAACATCCTTTTCAATATTTAATTTAGTTTTTTTTTTTGTATCGGTTTACTAGGAAGGAGAGGGATTTCAATTTTAATACGTTAGTAATCCCAGTATCAGGAAAGATTAAACACACACCAGAGCTGGCATACCAGATCCAAGAAAAGACCCCACCCCATACCATGAGCTCGAGTCGGCAAATTGTTCTGTTCTTGGATCTAACCAGCTCCTATCTACCTGGACGTAGTCTGACTCTGATTCTGGCTAGCTCAGGTTAGATATGTGGAGGTAGCTTGGCATTCATTGACAACTGCCGTCACACATCTCAAGATATAGTTTGTTTCCAAATGGTTGCTCAAATGTAAAATTACTTCCGAAATGCATCGCGCATTTGGAAAACTTTAAAAGCACATCACGCTGGCCGCTCGGAATTTTCATATTGAAATTCGTTATATGAATGTTTTTGTTTCGGTCTTTTCTCTACTGTACTTATATAACACTACAAATGCTATATAGAAATATCTATTATTAACACAGCAATTTACATATCTTTATATAGGACTTTGTTACGTATGTAAGCATTTATTCCTGTTTATGTAGGTGTTGAAGTCATGATATGAAATTTGATGAAAATAATGACATATTGATAAATTTATTGAAAAATAGATAAATACACATTAGTTTCATGTTTGGAGAGCCAAATGAACATAATTGTTTTTAACCATAGTTAATTAAACTTTGTATTTATTTAGATATATTGAAGCGTTTTGTTTTTTTCGAACTAGCGTGTTACATACTAAGAGAAAAATTTTAATCGTTGTTAAATTCTATCATATGCCTTGTGAAAAATCAATTTTAATATTAAGAAATATGATATAATATAATGTTACGAGCGTGGCATTAGTTTGTTATTTAAAACACAATAATTCAGATATAATTCAAATGTTCTTTCTTTATTTAACTTTACCGTTTACTCTCACAAATTCACAAATAATAATCAAACCTACTCTTTATATTTATCGCTAGTACTGTACTTCTAATTATCGCAATCCAAATAGTTTACTTCGTTCAGTTCACTGGCTAAAATAAGACTCCGCCTCCTGGATGTGAGAGCGCCTTATTTACACTCTACGAATTATCCTAGAACCTTCCAGATTATTCCGTTCTCCGAAACCAAAGTTTACTAAGATGACACTAAACTAAAGTTGTTTGTATTTCCAATAGATGTCACTTGTATCACTTTGGGGCGCGTAACAATAATATGGTGTAATCTAATCGCCCACTGACTATTAAGTTCCACATGAATATTAAATTTCCAAACTCAAATAGGATCTATTGTTTTTTAAAGATTTTACGTTAGGACCACTTTTCCTATATAAAGGATAATTAAGGAAGAAATAATTTATCAAATATGGATATATTTAATTGTTATATAAGTGAAGTTGAAGTAGACCAATTTAGGAAATCCTACAACAACGTCATAAAATTAAATTTCTACAGCAGGGCATATATATAAAGTCTTATACATGGTGTCCCGTATGTGGTCTGGCACCCGACGGCTACGGATAGGCCATGCTTAGACAAACAAAAAATTGTATGGGTGGGGGGAGGGAAATCGTAACGGTCTCCGCGATAACGGAACTTTAAGATATTTGGGTATGTTTTTATAGATCATCCTGTAACTCTTGAACGTTACATCCTATGCTGATGAATAAAACTTTGGTAGATAGGTAATCGTTGGATCTTTCCAATGGTCCATAAATTTTTCCCCCACCCTTTCCGTTTTGTTGAAATTATGGCTCAACAAAATTAAAATTTCGGAATTTCTACTCGTTTTTTTTTATTTAACTACTATTTTTATCAAGAAACACGTCATCAATATTAATTTTTCATATTTAATTTAAAAAGCCCAAAATCTTAGCTTTAAAATGACCTATCACACTCTGTACCGAAAATGTAACCCTTTCTGCGTGTTTGCACTTTTTCTTATGCAAATCCAGCGAAAATGGCTGAAAAAGTTCAATAAGTGCCAGAAAGTAGGCAATTATCTTTTGGAAATTACCTTTTTCAGTCATTTTCGCTGGACATGCTTAAGGAAAAGTGCAAAAAACGCATAAAGGGTTACATTTTGGATACAGAGTGTGATAGGTTATTTTAAAGCTAAGCTTTTGGGCTTTTGAAATTCAATATGAAAAATTGATATTGATGACGCGTTTTTCGATAAAAATAGTAGTTAAATAAAAATCAACGTGTAAAAGTTCAGAAATTTTAACTTTGTTGAGCCATAACTTCCAAACGGAAAGGGTGGGGGAAAAATTATAGACTATTGGAAAGATCTAACGATAACCTTTCTACAAAAGTTTAAGTCTTCATCATAGGGTGTAACGTTCAGAAGTTACAGGATGATCTATAAAAACATACCCGAATATCTTAAAGTTCCGTTATCTCGGAAACCGTTACGATTTCCCTCCCCCCACCCATACAATTTTTTGTTTGTCTAAGCATGACCATATCCTCCGTAGCCTTTGGGTGCCAGACCACATACAGGACACCCTGTATAAGCACTTAGAATCAATATGAGATTAAGGTATAAGTACATTATAGGAATTATATTATTCTTATATCAACACTAAATTTTATTCCCGGAGCATGATATGGGCTTCTCCACTTTATCGCTATAAAAGTCTAGTGCAATTCCCTAGGAATTCGGTGAGACAATAATCTGGCATCTTATGACACCTTAAGTTCGCAAGATTTATTCCCTAGCAGAGCTCGGAGATTTATGTAGGACAAAACTTGTACGTTTGAGGGCGGGGGGGGGGGGGGGTGTCGTCCTAGTATAGAAGTTCAGGTACTCAAACTTCTTCGATTCTGTACTAGATTTTATAAAATGTATACTAGATTAAACTGTGACCCCCTTCCCCCAGCTTTCTCCCGCTAGATAGAAATAAACATTTTTAATAAAATATGTTCAGCATATTATAATCCATCGTTTAAGACAACTATCATGTCTGGAGGTATCGGGCCTCAATTGGGCGCATTCCCCTTTGCATCATCCTTTGTAATTTTACATTAATTTTATGTAATCAAAATAATTGTTGGCTTTTATATTATCACTACATGAGCATATGTACTATGTAGTCTTCCCAGACTCCTTTTTATAGAACCAAATTTAAAAAAAAAAGTATTGTGCAACCGATCCATAAAGAATGAAATAAACTTACAAAAAAAAATTTTTAAGCGTCATCTCATCTCATTGTAACATTCCACTCACATCCTCTCATACTCAAGTTGTTCAATTTCATTCTACATTTGCAGAATTGCAAAATCCTTCAAAGCATTGGATTAAAAGCTTTCCAGGGAATTCTTCTACATACAGAATAGCACCTGACCTAACCGGAAAACTTGATTTCGCAGACAACTTCTGGTGGAAACATTTCGAATTACAACGACAAAGGTATATACGCTATGTTAGCGAAAAGGCTTAGGTTAGATAATTCCTTGTAGCTACATCATATGTATGTAGGTACTACACTGTTACATATTTATGTGTAACTCTGTACAATATTGAAAATTTGCAGCCGACGACAAGATTAAAGGGAAACTAATGTGCATGAAAACGTATTGAGCGTATGCCAATCAAAACCTGTTTAAGTCTAACTATATGCAACTCTTGTATGTAAAGTTCTGATGCCGAAGGGAAATTTTTGAATGTTTTCAATATTCATAGAACATTATGATTAGCCTAGCAAATATAAAGCCATGCTATTCAGGATACTGCCAGCGGCGGCAGGTGGAGGCATCTAATATTAATGCAACACTAAGTAAATTACCTCAGGGAATCATTTACTTTCAATGGCAATTCATAAAGGATTTTGGTTGAAGTGGTTTTGTGATGGTGGTAGGCGATTCTTATTATATTCGATGTATATTAAATGCTCGGTCCTTTTTTTGCATTTTTTTTACTCCCCCACCACTCTCCAAAACTGGGTCGTCACCCACCACATAGTTAAGTCATGAGAAAAATCAATTTTACTTCGCAGCTTTCATCCCTCAGGATATCTAAGAATTAAGGCGGAATAATCGATTGTTTTATTCATGAAAAGCACCAATTCCATCCATACCACCCCAGCTTTAAGTATAAAACGACGACGACGACGACGGCGGACGGCGGTTCAGTATCAAAGTTTAATATTTTCGTAAACAGTATTTAGGGGGATTGGGGGATTGGCATTCGTTGGCGTTGGCATATTCAAAGGATGATTTATGTTTACTTTTATAAGCATGGTGATTTTAAGGAAGATATCTAAAAGAAGAAAAAAAAAAGTTGACACATTTATTTCCGACTATATCAAATCAAAGGTTTTTTTTTTATTATAAATGTTGTCGTCGTACACCCCATCCAATCCCCGTTAAATATATACATAAGTAATTTCCAAATATGTAGAAGAATATTTTGGAGATTTTTCCTTAGCCTGATTTATATTAGCCTTTAAATTATAAACTTGCTACCATGAGAATTATGTTGAAATATTAAAAGGGAGAAGTTTTCATGAAAAATTTGTAATTCTGTTTGGCCTCCTCAATGCTATCAATATACCCACAATTTTGTCAAATTTGTGGTTAAAGAATTTTAATGATATACGCCCACGACATGAAATTTGAGTAAATGCTATTTATATCGGAGATAAATTTGATAAATTTTGTTTTTTTTTTTTTTACAAAAACGAGTGCTCAATAGTTAGTAAATACTAAGATTTTTGGTTAAAGTTCTTCAGTTTGGCAATGGGATATAAAGGATGTCCCATAATTCATGCAAAAAGTAATTTTAATAGAAAACACAGGTTTCTAATTAAAAATTGTTGTTTTTTTTTATTGATTCATAGAGTATACAGTATATACCAATGAATAAGGCGTTCGTATCAGCAGGACCCAATACCAAACCGACTTTTTGACTTGCTCGAGCTAAGACTAGACCGTTTAGAGCTAGAACGCATATCAGCAGATCGATATTGTCATTAATGGAATTCCATCAGATTCCCATGCAGATTTAAGACTTAAGTTATCTTACAAAAATTTATGATGTACACGATATCGTGTTACCGAAAAATTGCAAACATATTTCGTGCTAGAGTTAGGAGCGGTAGTACTGATTCCTCTATAATTGTTAAGTGCTAATCGCCACATGAAAAAAAACAATTCCTTCCTAGGAGCATTACACAGTAGATTTCTTTGTATGGAAGGTGAGTTAAAAGTGAGTGAAAAAGCAAAATATGCAGTAATAGCATATATTTTTTTCCAAAAAAACCAAATTAATAAAAATAAGGCATTAAAAATTCATAATCGAAGGTAATCAAAAATATTATTTTACACTTCAGTAGAAATATTAGTATTTAGAAGAAGCAGAAGCAAGTCGCTCTTTCTTCTGCTTTTTTTGTTTTGCTTTGGAATATGCAGAATTTTATTGTAGAATTTTGCAACATTCGCGGATTGGGGGCAAATCGTTTTTCGGTGTACTACCACCTTCAATCAAAAAATCCGGCAATTTTTGCGCTAAGTGAAACCAAGGTCGTTTCTGATGCTGATTCTAATCAATATCACGTCCCTAGTTATAGCTTAGTACCTCTTTTTTCCCCACATAGGGGGATCGCAATATATATTCGGAATGATGTGGCCTTTACCATTCTAAAAGACTTTCCACCTTCTGCCAACCCTGAGTTTAATTACATCTGGATTAGGTTCAAACTTCACAGGCACATCATCTACTTTTGCTTCCTTTATCGCAGCCCAAATATGTCTGATGACGACACGGTATCCGCATTTGACAATATCTCCAAAAATATTGATCATTTGCTTTCTGTCTCCCCCTCTTCCGAAATCGTCCTGGCAGGCGATTTTAATGTCCATAACATACAGTGGCTCAGACATTCTTCTACCACAAGTCCTGCGGGCCGATTCGTTGAACTATTTTGTGAATCTTTCAATTTGCATCAGCTAGTGGATGCACTGACGAGAATCCCTGATGCAGCTGGAGATAGGGTCAATTTACTAGATTTGTTTCTGTCATCTCACCCTGACAAATATTCTATCTCAGTCGGCTCCCCTCTTGGTAATTCAGACCACTGTCTAATTACGGCTCAATTTATCACCTCATCTCTGCGCCGCCCCACTTCTCCACCTACAAGTAGGCTTCTCTGGCACTATAAGAACGCTGATTGGGAAAGTCTCAATCAGTATCTTAGAGATATAGATTGGTCGGTCTGTTTTGCTTCGAGGGATGCTGATGAATGCACATTAGAACTTAGTAACTAACTAAGTCTAGGCATACGTGAATATATTCCGTATTCTTACAGCAGATCTCAACAACAGCAAAATCGCTCTTGGTTTAACGATAAGTGCAACCAAGCTATAAAAGCGAAAGAGTCTGCTTTTCGCGCCTATCAAGTGCATCCTTGTCCAGAACTGAAAGAAATCTACAAGACTGCACGGAACACCTGCAAGTCCATTATCCAGAGAGCAAAATGTCTTTTTGACCAGAATGTTAGACAAAGAATCTTGTCAAGCCGCAAAGGTAGTAAAGGTTTCTGGTCCCTGGTCAAAACCATCAGGAACAACTTCAGCAGTTCCTCTATACCTTCACTACTTAATAATGGTGAAGTCGTTGTTGACTCCCAGGATAAAGCTAATATTTGGGCTGCTAGATTCGCATCAAATTCTTTTCTTCCATCCACTTCACAGGCACCTGTTGTGCATCCCCCGTGCGGATGTGTACAAGAGCCAATACACGTCCGTATGAGGGATGTGTTCAAGGTCCTTAATGGTATCAACGTCTCTAAAGCCGCAGGACCTGATGGTTTCTCGCCCCTATTAATTAGAAGCTGTGCCTCATCCTTGGCTAAACCTCTGCGCAAACTATTCTACCTGTCCTATTCGACAGGAAAATTTCCAACTGCTTGGAAACTTGCTCACGTTCAGCCTATTCCCCAGAGAGGAGGGGGTAGTGATCCCTCAAATTATCGACCAATTGCAATCACTTCGATTCTTTCAAAGGTTTTTGAATCTATCATTAACTCCAAATTAATGAAGTATCTGGAAACCAATCAGCTCATCAACGATCGCGAATACGGCTTCCGGCACGGTCGCTCATCTGGAGACTTGCTGACTTTTCTTACGGAACGTTGGAATCGTAGTCTTCACAATTTTGCTGTGTCCAAAATCGTTGCTCTAGATATTTCTAAGGCCTTTTATAGAGTCTGGCATCCAGCCCTTTTAGCCAAACTCAAAGCACTTGGTCTTTCCCTCCTCTTCTATTATGGATTGAAAGTTTTTTATCTAGTCGCCAAATACGTGTTGTATTAGATGGCGTTATATCTGAACCTCATCCTATTAATGCCGGTGTCCCCCAGGGCTCTGTTATTTCTCCGACTCTATTTCTAATCTTCATTAATGATCTGCTTTCCCTTACTTTTAATCCTATCCATAGCTTTGCTGATGACAGTACCCCTGATTTCGCATACTCCTTTGACAGCCTTGCGGCTTCCAGAGGGAACGCCACATGTGTTAAACGAGACTGCATGATTAGATCATTGAATAACGATCTTGACAATATTCTCGCTTGGGGCAAACTGAATCGCGTCGAATTCAATGCATCTAAGACCCAAAGCTGTCTCATCTCATTAAAACAAGACCATCACTTAAGCACTCCCGTTTCGTTTGATGGAGCACTAATTTCTGATTCACCGTCACTAAGAATTCTTGGCATTAATATTTCCAGTAAGTTAAGCTGGACAGATCACATCTTCTCGGTTGCCAAAGAAGCATCAAAATGTCTTGGTTTTTTGAAAAGGTGTAAGAAATATTTCAGCCCATCAAATATAGCGCTCCTCTACAAGTCCTACATCAGACCTAGAATGGAATACAATTCCCATATCTGGGCCGGGGCTGGTCGCACAGCCTTAGCTTCATTGTATATTGTCCAAAAGAGAGCCTGCAAGCTCATTGGCGATGTGGCAATTACTCGTCATATCGACTCGCTCGAGCACCGTCGCAATGTTGGATGCCTTTCGCTCCTTTATCGCTATATGCATGGTCAATGTTCTGATGAAATATCTAGTCTGATCCCTTGCAGAATAGTTCCTGCACGCAATACTCGCGCTGCATCCCGCGCTCATCCTTTTACCCTTCAAATTACCTTCGGCCGTACACTAAAATTCCGTGATGCTTTCTTATCCCGAACTGTGCGAATGTGGAACAGTCTACCATCTTCTGTCTATCCTCCGGCATACAACCTGCGAAAGTTTAAGGGCGACATACATCGGCACCTCCGCCGCTCTCCTCATATCCCTTAATCCTTTCCCTATCTCCTTCCTGCCACGCTGTGCTTTGCATCATAGGGTATCCCCTGAGCTTGGCTTAATAATATAAAAAAAAAAAAAAATACTTATTACTTAATAATTTTTAATTACTTAATGAACTAGTAAATAAAAAATTTGAATATATAAATAAGAAAATACTTTTAATAATAATGTTTGGACATTATCGATATATTAAAAGTATCGATGCTAGAATATCGAAATCATAGGCTGATAGGAGGCATATAGTAGCATAGCAGTACCAATGAGCTTATTCGAACCAAATTGCTTCGAATATATATTTTAACCGATAACGTCTGAAAAGAAAATATCCTGAAAACAAAGCATCAAAATTCTTAGTAAAATTAAATCTAATTTGATTTCTTTTAAGCAGAAAACATTTACACAACCCAACATAGCCATGTATTTGTCATCTTCATAGCATATTGTACAAATACAATATAGAAGTATAGCCTCATTGAGCAAATTAAATTAAAATTAATATCATATGTTTGAATTCATACTAAAAAACAATTCCTGAAAATTGAACATATTACAACAATACCATGGTGAAATTGACTTCTGAAAAGAAAACAAATTCAATCTAATTACAATTTTCCCAAAAATAGGTACAACATCTATCAAAAGCATGTGTTGTCATGTAACATACAATGCATGGCACAAATACAATCAGATCAAGCAGATCAATTTGCAACTCTAGCATTATCATCATTACAAGTACCATCCAACGGGAATTTCTTCTCTACGTGATAATGATAACATTTTTAGTAAAAATAATTTAATTTAACACAACAGCATGTGTTGCTCTAAATTTCTTGTTGCTATGCATTTTTGTTCGTTGCTAGGCACATTTTATCGCTAGTACCGTAAGAGCACAGCTGCATTGCCAATTCTTGTAATCATGCGCCGCTGCTACTCTATCAGTGATGTCGTGTGCAAGCAAGGGCTATATAAACGACAAGCTGACTGATCTCGATCTCTTCATTCGTTCATTCATTCATTCGCATTCAAGTGAGTGACAAGTGACTGACAACATTAAGTGAACATCACAGCGAATATCCGAATATCCTAATATTCAGTATTGCATGCCACAATTTTGCCGACGGCATTTACTAGTGTGTGACATTTCAATACAGACACAATTATTATTAGTGTATAGTCAAGTGATAGAGACACAGTGTATAATAAAGTGATAGAGACACATACTAATTAAAGAAATTATCTAAGTGTTAAGTGTTGTGATAAAGACACATACAAGTTAGTGATACGAATTGCGGTGATAAAGGACACCTTTTTCTTAGTGAATCATGAGTGAAATAAATCTCGGGTTTGAAGCCGAAAAAGGGCACTTATGGCCGCTATTGAAAACAGCTTAAAAAGGTTGTACAGTAAGTACGAATTAGGCCTCCCGGAAGTCACTGTTCAGGAAGGAACAAGAAAATTGCTCGATGACAATAACGCGTCACTGCCTGAAGTAACCGAAGAAACAACCAGCGATGTGGATATGTCCAATGACTCAACCGAGTCATCTTCATCGAGTTTGGTTTCGTCTGAGGATGAAAACAATTATACTGTTGTGGAAAACAACAAACGTAGAGCAAAGAGTAGCCCAGAGACGTCTCCTCAATCGTCCGGAACTCCAGCCAAGAAGAAGACATCAAGGTCAGAGCTACAACCACCTAGGGTGCAAAGCACGGGTGGTTTCTTCCAAATTCTGGGTAATCGAAAGGACTTCGAGATACAGCCCAAAGCTACCAAGACTCACGTTGAAAAGGCAGTGAGACCTCCTCTGATCGTCTGTCATAACTTGAATGTTAAAGCATTCAATTGCGAGCTTGATAAGCTCGCTATAAGGCCAAAGTTTTTCATCAAGACTACAAAGGGCACCAAGTGCATTATCAAGCCAATTAGCCAAGACGACCATAAGGCGCTGTTCACTATAATCAGGGACATTGGGGTACAGAGTTACACGTTTACGCCTAAGTGTGACAGGACGACGACACTTCTGCTGAGAGGAGTTCAGCATACATACCATGCACAGGATGTGAAGGCAGCACTTGTGGAAAAACTGCGTGGATTCACAATTAACTCTGTGACGCATTTTAAAACGCCCAGGAGCAAGGAATCGAATTCCTTCGTAATTAATTTCGGAGGTAATTACGATATCAAATCCATTATGGACACAAATCGCCTTCTGAACCAGATCGTTTACTGGGAAAAATACCGCTCTTCTGGAATTTCCCAGCGCAAGCGTTGTCAGGCTTTCGGCCATGTCGCGAGGAACTGCGCGGTCGACTACAGATGCGTGAAGTGTAAATATGTACACTTACCAGGACAATGCGAGCGGATAAACGAGTAGGAAGGTGCCCCATATTGCGTCAACTGTAAAGCTGAAGGACATCCAGCCAGTTACAGAGGCTGCCCCAAGTACAAGGAGGTAGTACAACAACGTGCCAAGAAGACCCAGGAGCGTCGCCAACGTGAAGACTTCGTGAAGGAAGCCACAAGGAACTATGTGCAACCAGGTAAATCTTTCGCCCAGGTAATCTCTAAAAACGCGTCTAATTATAACAATTCTGTCAAACCCACAGCTCCCAAGCCTCAAGCAGCACCTAGATCTGCCCCCAATGCAGCTCCTAGAAAACCAAGAGTGTCTGAAATTGACGATTTCTGCACCAAAGAAGCCAAGTCGCTATTTGGCTGCGACCTTTTCGTCCTTATGGGCAAAATCAATAATTTCCTTCCTAAATACAGGAAGCTCTCTGCCATATCGGAAAAATAAGCAGCTTACCTTCAATTTGCATTTGGACTAAGTCTAGGCAATTAAGTAAGCTGAAAATCATGTCACTTAACTGCAATTCTCTGGTAAGGCACAGCAAAAGAGCAGCACTAAATCTCTTCCTCATTGAGCATAAACCCACATTTATGTTCCTCTCTGAAACTCTCCTAACTGAGAGACATAAGTTAGCTTTTGAACACTACAACTTCATCCGTCAGGACAAATCTAAGACAACCCTAGGCACTGCCCTTCTCATTAAGGAAAACCTTAAATTCGAAGAAGTGAAAATAAGTAACCTTTCCAATATGGAATGCACTGCTGTCAAGTTAGAGCTTCGTGACAACGAATCTCTTCTCTTAATCGCCCTATATAATAGATGCCACGCCACAGGAGCTGATATCCAGAACAACATGAACAGCATTACTCGAATCTCGGACAATTTCACTTACACGGTGCTTGGTGGTGATTTCAACGCAAGACATCCGTTATGGAATGACTCTGTCGTAAGTCCGTCAGGTAAGACAGTACATGACTGGCTTCTCTATAACACCACCCATGATTTCGTCGTCGTCTCGCAGGATACTCCGACCTTTCCACGTTCTGGGTCAACTCTTGACTTCTATATCGTAACTTCTAATCTTATTAATCTCCTTCCCCAATTCTCAAATTACGTTTGTACAGCGCATATGGCTGAATCTGATCACTTGGCAGTCGAACTCTGAACCACCCTCAGCGTACCCTTAAATATTTTGACTTCAGACCCCCAAGCCTCAACCTCACTCAAAGACATTGACTGGCAACAATTTCAGGACAGGCTCTCTCAATTCCTCACAGGAAATCTCCCTGGCTCGCAACGGAATCTCTCGAACTTGGAAATTGACTTCCATATAGATTTCCTCAACAACGCCATTGAAGGAAATGTCGCCTTCTTTTCCAGTGCAGTGCCGAGCAAACACTACAAATACAAAAATCTTCCTCCTCAACTGCAAAAATTATATAAATTTAGGCAGAAACTTCGAAAAATACTTAACCGTATTTTTCACCGAACCCTTAATAGCCATAATTCAGCCTACAGAACCGTGTTATCGCAAATTAATTGCTTGTCAACAATTGTTGAGGAACAAACGAAAATGTTTCTCGATCAAGAGTTTAGGAATAAACTGGCCTCCATTCAACCCGGTCCACACTGCTTTCAGGACATAAATAGGATCTGCAACAGGAAAGCAAAACTTCCCAAAACCATCTTAAGTGGCTCGAACGCTTACAACCTTCCCCACGAAAAATGCAACGCCTTCGCGGAATATTTCCAATCCACTTTCAAAGACAACTCATCTCTAAGCGATGCAAATTTTAGGACCAATGTTGACTCGACCGTTGATGACTTCACTGCACAGGCAGTGGGATCCTCCGCCACAATCTTTAATTCCACAAACACGTCCTTAAATCCGGATGATTTAAGCATCTTTTCAAATCCTGCTCACGTTTTCGCTCTAATCAGGACTATCAGAAGTAAAAAGTCCGCCGGCCCTGATAACATTTCAAACAAAGTTATCAAAAACCTCCCACCTGTCGCCATAGAATTTCTGACAATTTTCTTCAATAATTGTCTCAATAATTCTTACTTTCCTGATGTCTGGAAAACCGCACGCATAGTTCCAATTCCCAAAAAAGGAAACTCGAAAAACCTTAATGAGTTCCGCCCTATCTCTCTTCTGTCCAACCTGGGCAAACTTTTCGAGAAAATAGTCCGCCAACACATAGAAAATACCTGCCTCGACCTAAATATCAGGCAAGACACCCAATTCGGCTTCAAGCCCCAGCACTCCACTTTTCACGCTTTGCTCAAATTCCTCTCTGATTCTTCAAACGCCCTCAACAAAAGGGAGCAGACAGTAGGCTGCTTCCTTGATGTAGAGAAAGCGTTTGACTCAGTCTGGACAAACGGGCTAATATTCAAAATTATAAACCTCGAGTTCCCGCCTTATCTCACCCGGGTTATACATAGCTTTCTGTCATCCCGGAATTTCTTCATAGAAATTGAAAATGTCAAATCTCAGGAAATATCAGTCAGTGCTGGTGTCCCCCAAGGTTCGGTCCTCGGACCAACTCTCTTCAATCTTTTCACCTATGACCAACCTACCAACGACTCAAATTCCACCACACTACTTTATGCTGATGACTCCCTTACGTACGCCCACTCCATGTCATCCAATTTCGCTGCTACGAGCGTCATGTCCTCAAACTTGACGAGTACTACAGAAAATGGGGCATCAAAATCAACCTTAATAAATCTGAAATGATTTGCATCCGAAACCCCTCCACAAGGGGAAGACCCAATCTCGCCACACGAGCCAACAACGAAAAGCTCCAGCCTTCAAAGAACGCCAAATATCTTGGTGTCTCTTTCAATAATCTGTTGAAATTCAACAACCACGCCATGCTAACCATGAGGAAAGCAAACTACGCTTACTCCCTACTCAACCCTATTATCAGAAGGAGAAATGGTCTCCCGAAAGATACAAAGCTGCTTATATATAAACAGCTCATCCGCCCAATCATATGCTATTGCTTCCCCATCTGGCACACCATTTCACCATCCTATATGAAGCAAATTAGCGCCCTCGAAAGAAAGATCCTAAGGGCCTGTACAGGAGTGTATAGAAAACCTGACGGACACTACTTTCCCAACACCCTTTTGTATGACAGTGCAAATATCACTCCAATCGAGGACTACCTCCTTTCTCTCATGGTCAAACAACTTGAGAAGATCTCTCAACATCCTAACCCCCTCATTAGCCAGCTTTCATCGCAACTCCAAGTTGAAAACCACCACTACTTATCACCTCTCCACCTAATCACCTCGGAAACGAGAAACATTTATTACCTGGGCGAAAGATTTACTTTCTTCACTAGTGCAGGAAGCCACCATCGTGGATAGGACAACATCCAGGCATCTCGATCATCGTGGGATTTATCAACGCTGGACCATTCTGGACTTTCGGGATATTTCTCACCATGTTGGATGAAACGCCGGTCTACAACTCACAACAAGTTAAGGAAATCTCTAACGTTCCACAACTTCCCACTACCATCCAACTTCCCTATTCCTCTAAACTCCAAAATCAGCAAATAACAGACAAGAACACAGCTTGTCGTCGCGCAACAGGCTGTAATAATTTCGACACCGTGTAACCTTAAGTTAATATAAATTCGAACAAATAAAGTGTAAACTGAATCAAAGACAAAAGTGAATTCTAGGCCAAAATTAAAGCCTGTACGTAAACATTTTCAAATATCCCGGGATATCGGTTCGGTAATAAATTCGCCATAATTCGTTTTATTTCGTTAATCGCGTGTGAAGAACACTTGACTTGACTTGATCTCGATCTCTTTTTGTACTTGGCATCGCTTGGGGTAAGTTGGTTGTTTAGGGACTAACATTTATATCGGGTATCGACTGATATATCACTTTAACAACTAACAGTCACTTCTGGTCTCGACGGAAATAAACGCATCTTATTTCGGGTCTCGACTAACTTAAAGAATATTATCTCGGGTCTCGACTGAGATAG
This sequence comes from Dioctria linearis, assembly GCA_963930735.1. Taxonomy (NCBI): domain Eukaryota; kingdom Metazoa; phylum Arthropoda; class Insecta; order Diptera; family Asilidae; genus Dioctria; species Dioctria linearis. The sequence goes on along the minus strand of OZ005740.1, from coordinate 30,785,883 downwards.
TATCTTACTAACATTAACACTTTATTTCTGGTCTCGACGGGAATAAAGAATTGTTCTAACCAATGGTTAGAACAAAGGGTCTTAACATTAGCTTAAAGCCAACCCTCAAACGTCAAGTTGTAGATCGGTGAGTACCAGTCACTTGTAACAAATTAATATTTATTCATACATCTATTTTACAATATTTACTCATATATATATTTACATATTATACATTTTGTGTGCATATTTATCAAATATTATAATTTATCTTCATTCTATATTAATTTGACATATAAATATTGTTACGAGCGTGGCCTTAGTTCATTATTTAAAACACAATATTTCAGATATAATTCAAAAGTTCTTTCTTTATTTAACTTTACTGTTTACTCTCACAAATTCACAAATAATTATCAAATCAACTCTTTATTTATCGCTAGTACTGTACTTCTAATTATCGCAATCCAAATAGTTTACTTCGTTCACTTCTCACTTCGCTGTCTGAAAATAATACTCGCCTCCTAACTGTCAGAGCGCCGTATTTATACTCTACAAATTATCCTAGAACCTTCCTAAATATTCCGTTCTCCGAACGCAAAGTTTACTAAGATGACACTAACCTAAAGTTGCTTCCATTCCCAACAGATGTCGCTTAATTCACTTTGTGGCACGTAACAATATATTTATATGTATTACGCTCTTGACGATTTTATATTGCAGCTATTCTAATAATTTGTGTTTTCAGTGTGATACAAAATTCTCTGACCCAAAACTTATATATTGAGTTTTATCCCAATACAACTTTTCTTGATAATCGTATATTCTAAGTCTGTAGTAATAAGTGTTTTCTAGGGTGTGCGGATCTCTGACCTAATGCCTCATTACATAATCTGATCTTAATATAAGTAGTGGGCAATCGTAAGAAATAAGTGCGAAAATTTATTGAAAGTTAAAACGTAGTGAACAGTGTTGGTTTTGATAAGAGATTCGACCACTGACCTTGATCCAAATTTACCAGTGCATCCATTTCAGTTTTACTAAGTTCAAATTTGCGAGCACGTTCTACTAACGGGCAGTACAAGCTAGTATATATAGTATATGTAAGGTAAACCGCGCACCTCCTTTACTTTACATATATTCTCAAGATGTGAAATTCACTTAGATATTCTCTACTTTTGAGGGTCTTGCAAGTCAAAGAAAACAATTTTTAAACTAAATACGGAACAGAAACGTTTATGAATAGTTGCACAAGCTATGGTATATATTTAGATACATAAGAAACTTATAAAATTAATTTATCACATATTATTCAAAGTTCGCAATAACAATTCAGGACAGCTGCTAAATGAATGCAGTGGTATATGTATGTACGACCTTTGTGCTTAAAATATTTTGGCAAAAATCTTCACAAATTCTTATTCTTAAATTTCATATTCTTAGCCCATTCATTTTGTTGGAAGTTTCTTAGACTCTGTGTATAAGTTCGTCTCTTGATGATATTTCCGAAGCGTATATGTACAATCTCCTTCATAGTTCCCCAGAGGTAAAAGTGTAAGGGTGTTAAATCAGGAGACCGTGGTGGCCAAGGAAAAGGACCGTGCCGTCCAATCCACTTATTTCGGTAGTTGGTGTTCAACCACTGCAGAATATTTCGTCCGGTGTGTCCAGGTACTCCATCGTGCTGGTAAATGATATCTCTTCTTACTGATAAAGATAGCAATATCATCAAGAGGCGAACTTATTTGGATTTGGCAACAACTCATCTTAAAAGATCAATTAAGCGTAGAGCTTTACTTTGTATTCAAAATAACGGTGGGCATTTTGATAATGTTTTATATAGTTAATGTTATTGTTCCTATCTCGGTCATAATAAATAAATATAAAAATGTTGTTTATGCTTTTATTACTATTCCATATTTTCTTTTAAGGGAGACTTTTCATGCATTGGAAGAACTTTTATGTCTCATAACTCATAAATGGTGAAAGATACAAAACGAAAACAAAGTGTGCTTTAAAGAAAATAATCTTAGCTTCTAACCGGAGTAAGACAGAAAAAAAATTATAAGGTTCTTTTTTAGTGTTTTGGCTTCAAACACAAAAAAATGATTTGCAAAAGTTGAAACTTGAAGTTTGGCAGACCGTTTCTTCTAAACTGCATACTGTAGAGGAAGAATTGATACATTGAATCAAAGGGCAGGAGGTTCTCTATAAATTAGCACCTCGACCATCTTTCTACTTTTTGCCGTTTAGGAGATAGAACAAACCTACGTTTCACGTACCCTTAGTCCTTTAACCTCGATTATCTCGGAAAGGGTTGAGAATACACCCCCCCCCCCCCATTCCCTGCCATACATTTTTTTCTTTTCTCGACATGACCTATCACCTCTTTCATTATAATCCACCTCTTCTGAAACACCCTGTATATATATAAAATAACAATTGCAGACTGCATTGCTAGAGAATTACTTACTTCTCAATAAAAAAAATTTGCTGACCACTTTATGATGAAAGATAAAACTTAACAAACTTGCAATGCAAACTCGAATGAATAAAAGAAAGCTCGGCACCGTTTGCTTACGCTGTGCTTGCTTTGCCTTGGTTGGCTTACTAATAGTTAATAGAGCAGTCATTCTAATTGGTTGGCTGTAGTCACGTCTCACGAGCCACGTGCGTGAACTTAACGAAAGGAACGAAGTTAGTTGCGTTTGCGTATAATCTATAATCTCAAAATCGGTTGTCGGCTAAGGTAAATTTTTTTCGTATTTAAATTTCGGCTCCATTTGCAAAGGCAAAATTTCGATACCGCTACGGCGATACTTGATCTTTTGTGCCGATACTAGTACAATATCGGAAACGTACTATCGATACTAAGTATCGATAGTATCGTTAACAAAATATCGATACTAAGTATATTCGTGTCCCTAGTTGTGCTTACTTTTGCCTAATGACTTTTAACCCTATGTTTGTATGTCATAGCAATTTACCTAGTATCCTAATAAATACTTGTAAGCCTAGTTTATTTTATATATATTTTTACAGTAATAATGATAATAGATTCTTACACATCGTATTTTTCTTCTTTTGCGGAAGTTTTGTTAAGCCTATAATACGGAGATCGAAACTTAAAAGAAGTCTATTGATTAAGTCTGTATTTTTAGCGACTCGCGACGTATTCCTCGTGTGATTAACTGAAAATGATTTTATGTCTTTATTTTTGACCTCATCCACTTCCTCCGACAGCTTTCTGATAGGCAGGATTGCAAAGTCTATCACATCCGATCCATGGATAAGAATCTTGTAAACTGACGCAGGCAGATAGCAAAACTGTTTAAATTTCAAAGATTTTATTTTATAACCCGACGAAAGAGCTTTTAAAATTATCGCACACCTGTCAATCACACCTTTGTCTAGCCCTGTTATTTCCGCTGAATTACCAGAGTGAACGAAAAAATTTCCGTGAGGTATTACCGTCGTTAGATGTTCCACGTCCACGTAGTAAATTTTGTTTAAGAAATGGGATAAATCGGCAAACCCTTTTATGCTATTGCCATATAAAAATTTAGGTTTTTTACGTATACTTTGTAAATGGTCAGTCCTCGACGTTTTAATTGAATACTAAAAAATTCTTCAGAATATCCTATGAAATTGGTTATATGTAATAATTTATACTGCCCGACGAACCGTTTTAAAAATATATGCGAAAAACCACTTCAACGAACAAACTTGCACTGAAGGGTACCATACGAAATTTCATATGGGTTTTCAACAAGAGTATGGAGCAAATAAGTATTCTCTGGAACAATAACGCATTACACTTCAAATGTTTTGTCAGCTTGTACAAATACATAATTTAAAAAAAACTAATTACATACTTATATCATAATGTTTTTGAAAAATCTGGAGTTGGTTCGTTCGCCACAAGCAGCTTATTGGGACATATTGTTCCACCGGATTATTCATCCCAGGATAATAGTAAGAACCAAAGACTGCGATGTAGGTCTGATGCGGGATGCGGATTGTAAAATAAAAGTTTTTTAAATGTACATATATAAAACATGTATATTTAAAAAATTGTCTTTAACGTAATGGATAGTTAGAAAGTTTAACAATTTAGTGTATTTAGATGCACCGAGCAGGTAAAAATATCTCATTTTGTATTAGGAATACCGCTGATGAGCTCCATGGGGGGGAGTGAAAACGTTTCGGGATAGCCAAATAGATGCCTGCACGGCCCCCATATTTACTGAAATATTCGATCTGATCGGTTTCTCGCGAAATATTATATCGATCTATATATGTCACCCCCAATGGGTCGAACAACGAAGATGCCCAGTATAAAACGCACCCGCGATGGTGGGAAGTAGTGCACCACCCGTCCGCACGACGTTTATCATGTTGTATATATTTATATATGCAATATGGGGATAGGCTGAGCACCTACTAAACACAAAATCGACACTAACATTTTTTTTTCATTTATATTTTGATATAATTCAAATTTCTTAAGCATATCTTGAATATAAAAGAACAAACTTCGTAGTGAAAGGGTTAATGTTGTAAATAGTGTAGTGTATAGTGAATAATAGTGTCTGAAAATGGATAGTGGCAAAACAATTCAACCATATAGTATATGTCTGTGGGGATTCCCACATAAGATTTTCGATCAAACTATTACCAAAACTTTTCTCAAATTTATTGCATTTTACATGATTAATATTATTACTAAAAAGATGATAATACACCTAACCCTCGATTTACACGGTTTCGGTTTAACACGACTGAAAAAATGAGGAAAAATTCCATTTGTATTATACTAATTTTCAGTTTAACACAGGTACAGACATTTTTGAAAAAAAAAAAAATTCAAACAATCGCGCAAACTCAGAATTCAAAAAAACTAAAAAACTACTATGGTAAACAGTTATCTCGCCTACTCAGTTCGAATAGGATGCATTACAATGAAATATTATGGGGTTGCTTATGCGTTCATGCTTTCATTTGAATGACCTTGAAAATATTTATGCTTGAGCCCTTAGCTTTCAAAAGAAGAGAACAAGGCCCACAATGCAACAAAACAGAATGAAGCAAGAAATAGGTTAGGAATTACGGGGCTAATTTTGTCCAGGACGTTTTATGGAGCATGTATTAGTGCATTACATAGACATTGATTGGGATTGGATAGAAACTTGATTGGGATCCGAAAACGACCCTGGAATATAGGCTACAAAAACGCTAATTGTTCAACCTCCAGACTTATGTGCAATTGCTCAGAAGTCCCAACCGGATGCTCTGACAAAATTCAAAATTGGCCCGCAATCCTTCTTTCCAGCTTCATGAGTCCTTTAAGGAGACGTGAGCCAAGAAATCTGTAACGTTTTCCTGAGGGTGCCGAACAGTGACAAAGAAAATATGTCACCGTTTTAGTTTCCTCTCCGCATCCTCTGTATACCGGATCTTCAACAAGCGCCATATATGCTGGTGATCCCTGAGAGAAGACGGTCCAGTGAGAATTGGCACTACACCTCTTAGGGTTGGCTTGATTAGTCCCAGTAACTCTTTCGTTTCATTTGGGTTGGGTAAGCTACACAGCTCCTTTGCGTTTCCACCTGAAGGGTAATCCAAGCAAAGGCGACTGTGTTGGACCAAGTGCGATCCCAATTATGGAGCAGATTTCCTCCGAGTTTGCACCAAGACGAGCAAGATCATCCACCTTTTCATTCCCGCTAATGCAGCCCAAAGCACCAGTATCTCGTTGCTCCGAGAATGGGAATTCAGGGTAGTTTTACTTTCAGATGCAAGTTTGGTGGTTATAACAGGTTTTGACCAGACCTTGACAGCTACCTGGCTGTCCGAGTAGATTGAAATCTCCTTGTTCTTAGTATCTGACTTTAGCACATACCTTCCCGCTTCAAGGATGGCCTTGACTTCAGCCTGGAAAATCGTTACATGGCTTTCAAGGAGAATGGAAATTTACATGTGAGGCTCCCCGCAGAAAACACCTGCTCCGGTGTTCTCTTTCAACTTGGAGCCGTCTGTATATATGATAGGGTTTGTCAATGGTTAAAGCACAGAATCTGATTTCCATTCTGTCCTATCTGGAATTTTCGATTTAAAGTTGATCTTCAGCATAGTCTCGAGGAGGTCCAAGGGACTACACCATACTGTACCAGTGTGAATCCAGCTCCGATCCAAATGCAACCTCAGCTCAGCGATTGACGCCCACTTCTTGCACGTGGTGTATATTAAGGATGACTTCAACAGCCCTCGAGCTGGTTGACTTGAGAGCGCCACTTACACTAAGGAGACACAATCTTTGAATTTTCTTCCATATTTTTCGATAATTGGCGAGTTCCATTGCTTCTACCACACCACAGAAACCGTAGTTTGGAATGGGTCGCATAACGCTAGTGTATATCCAAACAATCATCAATGGTTTAAGTCTCCGCTTTTTCCCTACTATGAATGTGCGGCACATCTCGAAGCCTCCAAGAGTTTTACTCACTCTGTCCTCAAGGTGGGGTTTTCAGCTAAATTTTCTACCTAATATTATACCTACATATTTCAGCTTGTCCTTTAATTCTAAACGTGTCCAGGCAGATTCAATCTGGGAGTGTTCCTTTTCTTTTTAGTAAAGATGCATAAATCTGTTTTCAATTGAGTAATAGAAGGTCCGAAATTCATAGCCCGAAATCCATAGCCCATTCCGATCGGATGGCATTCTGCACCTGTTCACAGAGTTCAGAATCGTAGCTACCGATGGCCGCCAAGAGCACCAGGTAGTCGGCGTAGCATACTGCTTTGTACCCAGCCGGGTATGTATTAGAGTGTTAGAGATAATCTATAATGAGAACCCAAAGCAAAAGTGATAGAATATCGCCTTGAGGGTACCTCTCTGGACTCTTTTTACTCTGCTTACCTCACCCAGTTTGGCAAACACAGTTCAATTGTTCAACATGTGTGCAATCCAGTGTTTTAGGGATTGGTTCAATCCATGTTTTCTTAGTGTTTTAGTCAACTTATGTAGAAGAACATTGTTAAAGGCGCCTTCTACATCGGTAAAAACAGCCAGCTAGAAAGAGGAAACGTTTTTCAATAGAGTAGATAACCTACGATGACAAGAGAGGCCGACAACCGACGGCACTGCAGATTTCTATGTAATACTAAATAATTTTTTTGTTTTCTCAATTTAATATGTGTGTTCGTCTGAATTTATGAAAAACTACATACTTATAATATCAAAATATGCTAATATATGTGAAACATTGTTTTACTTTAGATGTATACTTTTTCAATATAAAACATGAATTTAATTGCACTATTTCAGCTTACACGGTTTCGGTTACACACGGTACTTTTGGAGAACAAATCCACCATGTAAATCGAGGGTCAGGTGTATTTCACTTTACCAAGATACTCAATTGCCTGTCTCTCAACCACAACTTTACAATGTGCAACATTTTAGTTGAAATTGTTTAAAAATACTTTTGTCTAGCCAATAACTGTCTAAATTTGGAATGAAAACAAAATTCTTTGTGCACATAACATGAATCGACAGAAAATTGTGGTCAACTTTCTTAAATAAAATAAAACAAAGCGCATATTGTTGACTATACTTGTTGCAAAAGTTAACGACTTCGACTTTGGAAATACTTATTTGAATAAAAAAAGAAAGGAAAAGCTGTCGCAAATAGAAAATTACAAAAAAAACAATCAATTTCTGTTTGTCTGAAAATAACGTGTTCATTGCATTTGACGCTCCATCACAACCCGCAAATATAATACATAAATGTCTGTGGAAATAATCCTGAAGGAGATGTTTTATTATGATTTCCTTCTTCTTATCCTAAGTAATATTTTAATCCGGAAAAGAACCTTTCTGTAGACTACAAAAGCAAAAGTCAATTTCAAATTTCATGTGTAGGTATACGCACGCATTGTATGTACTTTGCCACGATTTGAGAAATCAATAAGTTTTCCTTATTTCAATTCTACATTTTGTAAAGGTTTCCTGTACGATAAACGTAAATTGAGTTGGAGTACCTACCTACCTATCTACCTACCTACCTACCTAAAAGATATTCACTTTCAATTTATTTTGTAGCTAGATCCCAGCCAAATAAATTTTATACAGGAAGATAAGAAGTATATATGCATGTTTATATGTAGGTAGTTGGTACCTTCATCCAGATTTTATGAAGTTCTATGCATACTTTTTAAAGAAGAGCCAGAAATTGTTTTCGATTAGTATAAGTAGGTACATACATATGTAAGTATCTACATGTATAATCCGATGCAGATTTAAAGTTTAAGATGTCAAGACGGATACCTCTTTATATTGCAGCAATTACTACTGACTCATATATATGGAAGGTATTGGTTTAGAATAGAGACACAGTAAAAAAAGCCATCAGTTTCTAGATTCAAAATCTCTTATGGGTTGAATTATGCATGCACACCTTCTTAATATGTGTTGTTGCAAAAAAAAACACCTGATGTCTGCCAGAAAATTTCTTTAATATAGAGGGTGTTTCCTCCATGGTGGTCCATAGAGCGGGAGGTGATAGTACTCACCTACACACAGAGAAATAGTGGAGTAACATCAATTGCTGCTGTGTAATAAATATTACAAAAGCATGAAAATATGAAAATGTTCGGACGGTTATTACATTTTTAATTACTTAATATGTAATAGAAGTTATTGGTAGTATATTTTACTATTTGTAATAAGTTTTTCTATTACAGACCCTAAAATAGATTCTATTGTTATACTAGTAAAATCCATTACTTGAAATTACTGGGTTACAAATTTTACTACGCCGCAATAAATTCTATTACATTTACTTAATATGTAATAGAAATTATTGGTAGTATATTTTACTATAGATTTTATTGTTATGCTAGTAAAATCCATTACATGAAATTACTGGGTTACAGATTTTACTACGCTGCAATAAATTCTATTACATTTACTAAATATGTAATAGAAATTATTTGTAGTATGTTTTACTATTTGTAACAAGTTCTTCTATTACAGACACTAAAATAGAATTTATTGTTGAGCTAATAAAATCCATTACATAAAATTACTTGGTTACAAATTTTACTACGCCGCAATAAATTCTATTACATTTACTAAATATGTAATAGAAATTATTGGTAGTATATTTTACTATAGATTTTATTGTTATGCTAGTAAAATCCATTACATGAAATTACTGGGTTACAAATTTTACTACGCCGCAATAAATTCTATTACATTTACTTAATATGTAATAGAAATTATTGGTAGTATATTTTACTATAGATTTTATTGTTATGCTAGTAAAATCCATTACATGAAATTACTGGGTTACAGATTTTACTACGTTGCAATAAATTCTATTACATTTACTAAATATGTAATAGAAATTATTTGTAGTATGTTTTACTATTTGTAACAAGCTCTTCTATTACAGACACTAAAATAGAATTTATTGTTGAGCTAATAAAATCCATTACATAAAATTACTGGGTTACAAATTTTACTACGCCGCAATAAATTCTATTACATTTACTAAATATGTAATAGAAATTATTTGTAGTATGTTTTACTATTTGTAACAAGTTCTTCTATTACAGACACTAAAATAGATTTTATTGTTTGGCTAGTAAAATCCATTACATGAAATTACTGGTTTACAAATTTTACTACGCTGCAATAAATTCTATTACAACTGTGCAGTTCTTTCTATTATGAAACAATGAAATCAATTAAAACACAGTAATTTTTACTAATGTTTCAATCAATAGCTCTTCAGAATTTCTACTTGTCTATTTTATGTATGCGACATTGTTGGATTAGTTGATCAGGAGCTATTTTATGAAAGCAAGTCGGATGTTGTTTTGGTAATTTTGTTATAGAAAAAAAAAAGTTTAGTATAGTGGTTTAGAATTTTATAGACATTATAATAATAATAAATAATAGTGAAAACGAAGAGTGTAGTGAAAGTCTATCTAGTTTTGTTTGGTTTTAGTACCTACTCTTTTTGTGGACCAGAAATAGATTTACCTTCTAAGTTGGGTTTAGATGATGAACATTTTTAGTTGTGTTGGGTGTTGGTGTATCTTAAAACTTTCTTCAGAATTAACGTTATTAAATGATCGTGGCCTGAGTATTTCTCTGCCCCATATGCAAAAATGAAATTTTGAGAAAAATGCAGTAAAAGTTAAGAACTCGTATGGAAGCATATGACATAGAATAAACATAACATTATTTATCTCAACACTTACTTAAGTTAGAAAAGAGCAGTTATAGCATTAAATTCAACTTCAGTAATAATTTCACGAACTGTAGGTACATAACTCAAAATAGCAAATTTGGCGGATGGGGCAAATCAATTTTCGTGCTACGATATATGTAAGTTGACTCAACGCGAACTGAGTTCGAGTGCGTTTTGTATACGAAATTTGTGTGCTTCATACTTGTTCACATCAACTAAAGCCTCGTTTCCACTTATACAAATTGTGCCAACTTGTTCGGCAACATGTAGTGTACATGTTGGGCGCCGACATGTTAGCTTAAACTTACAAGTGTTTCCATTTAAATAAATTCTCGCGAACTTGTTGGCTTAACTTCTTACATTCTACTCCATTGCCTTCCACTAGTTTAGCCAACACATCAAATGAGCGTTTCCACTTAAATGAACAAATCCACCCAACAAATTCTGCGAGTTTTTACAGCCGACATCGAACAAGTTGTCAACATGTGTCTGAATTTTCATATAGCGTTTCCACTTAGACAGAATGTTGCCAACTTGTTTCAAAACTTGTCGGGTAAGAAGATTTGTATAAGTGGAAATGAGGCTTAATGAGTATCGACCATTATTTATAATGACCTCAACGTTCTTTCAGATATAGTATAGTTTACTAACTATTCCATATTTACCGAGGAAACAGAACTTCATACAGAACTGTGAAGTGCAGAGTAAAAATTTATTTTATTTTATTTATTTTTCTTTTTATTTATTTCTACATTATTTGCTTTTACATAAATCTTAAGATTAAGACTATGATTAAATGCAAACAATGTTTTAGGTCCACGGCTACTAGACCATCTGGGCAGCGATCGGTTATTTTGCAGACTGCGTAAAACCGCGACTAGGTACATATGTTTTTGTTTATTACATAAATTTCCTTTTCCCTTAACGTTTAATTAACACATTTTTTTTCTGGCTCATCTATTCTTATTTTCTAAGGACATTCTTATTGTGCTTACGAAGAATCTAAGGATAAAAATTTAATGTGATCAAAATCACTTTCGGTAATGAAGAAGTAAGTGTCAAGGCATCCGACATGTCAATTCTTGGCAATATTGCAGACATAGTATTTAAGTTTGTAAATGCAGTGGTTGTGGTACAAGCAATATGAATATGGCAAATGTATCCGAAGATCAATGGCAAACTAGAACAATTCCTAGAAATTCAACAAACATAAATAATAAACGATAGATTTATAGCACGACGAGCGACGATGTCAACAAACCATTCATAGAAATTTTATGGAAGCTGTTTTGACGCCAACAAAAGGTAATACGTACAATAAACAAACTAAGCGTGTTCAAAAATTTTGCTCTCAATGTAAATAACAGGGGTTTTGTAAAATATGTTTTGAAGTTATTGTAAACAAGTAGAAAAGCTCGAATTGGTCTAATACCAATTCTTACGATACCCTAGATGAATTTCCATATGTAATTTCGTATGGTCACCCATCTGTCCAAGTTTGATTTTTGAAGTGATTTTTCGCAAATATTTCTAGAACGGTTCATCGGACAGAAAATAATATTATAACCAATTTTATAGGATTTCATATACTTAAGAAGTTTTTAGTACATGAAAACCATATAGGACTGATCGTTTTCACAGTATACGTAAAAATCCTAAATTTTTATATGACAACACCGACAACAGGTTGCCCGATTTAGTCAATTTTTGATATTGTATTTAGTATTTTTATGAAAACACTATGCACAAAATTTCAGCTCACTACATCGACGCATTCTCAGCCAATGTCCAAAATAATGTTTACTGTCGCAAATTTTAAATACGCCGAGGATTGCCTTTTCTATAGTAAATTTTTCAAAAAATATAAATAACGGGGGGTTTTGTAAAATATGTTTTAAAGTTATTGTAAACATCGGAGGTACCGATGTATGTCGCCCTTAAACTTCCGCAGATTGTATGCCGGAGGAAAAACAGAAGATGGTAAGCTATTCCACATTCGGACTGTTCGGGATAAAAAAGCATCACGGAATCTTACTGTACGGCCGAAAGTAATTTGAAGGGTTAAAGGAAGTGCGCGTTTTGCAGCGCGAGTATTGCGTGCATCATTCTACAAGGGATTAGACTAGATATTTCATCAGAACATTGACCATGCATATATAGACCTGTATTAATTTGCTTTATGCAGGCACAGACAACATACAACTAGATAAGAAAATCTCCATATAAACCTGGATCACTTTTTCAAAGTACTTTAATTTTTTTTTCAACTAAAGAAAGCTATCATTGCGAAGAATTTATGTGGCATAATACAGTAAGAGAGAGAATATATAGAGCTTTCTATTAGAGGGCCATTAGCTCGTTTTAATTCGACCACTTTTTTGTTGGTTTTGCACATGTAGATGTAAGTTGTCTCAGATGCAGGTATGCTTTTCTCAAGAATAGCTTTTCATCACAGAACCATTTTACTTCATGCAAGTATGATTACCTGAATTAAAAACTATTAATTAATGAATCTTCCAAATCAACTGCTGTTAACTAAAGTTAAGAAATTCTTATTGCTGAAAAAAAAATTCATGGGAAAGTATTTAAATAAATTTGTTTCTATAAAAAAAAAAATATAAATAATTTAATAATAGGAGACATATAAAGATTTATTTAAAAACCTAAATATGAATCATTTTAATGAAAATGGGTTTTATTCACATTAATATGATTTCACGACATCCCATTCTAATTAATTTGAATTCATTAATTTTCGTTAGTTGTGTACCCCGTTTTTTCCGAAAAATACTCCGCTTTAGCAGCAAATTGTATTACTTTTGAAATTTTCCAAACGACAGCACTGTTTAGCATCCTACAGTATTGGCCGCCATACTTTAATTGAATTCGTAACAGAGCCCAACTGTAAATATTTAAAGTAAAGGATGTCTCAGAATGTTTTTCATTTCTTTTTACCGTTACGCGCCAAACGCAGCTGGCGGAGAGACATAACAGGTGTCAAACGCTTGGTTGGCTTCAGTGTTACAAACTCTCCTTCTTTAGAAGGAGATCTCTTTCATTTCGTATTGATCTTTTTCTATCCTTCTTTTAGACCGAATCTTCTTCATTTCGACTTTACTAAATACTTTCTTGATAATTAAAGATGTCAAATAATAATAATACTCAAAAACAAAAAAATTAACGCAACTCTGCGGAAAAGAGCTTACCTTTTGATTTCTTGCTGTGTGATGAAGAAGCAAAAGGCGCAGTTCATATAATTTTTTTTCATTCCTTCTAAATTAACGCAACCTACTACCTACCCTACCATGGAAAACAAGACAGCTTCCTTCTGACTTCTTGCTGTGAGAAGAAGAAGAAAAAGGCGCGGCTCGCAGTTCATTTAATTTTGCATCGTTCTTTCTTATAGCTTCTATACTGTGTTGAACTGTCATTGCGTGTACTGACAGCAGTAGAAAATTGCACATTGCCTACCTGTACATAGGTACAGAATTTCGAAACCGAAAACCGATAAGTTCTACACCGAAAATTCGGTTTTGCTTTCACATCAAAAACCGAAAACTTTTTTTCGGTTAAATAGTAGTAACATTTGATTATCATAAAACTCGTATGATGAGAGCTCATACAAAAAACCTATTTTAATTATACTTCGAAATCCCTATCCATATTATAATAATATAATAAATAATAAAATAAAATAATATAATTTTCAAAGTGAGGTTCAGTACGACCGAAAAAATTTGTCTTTCCGAATCGTTGGAAACTGAAAAGAAATTGATAGATGCAACCGAAATTTCGTTTTTCGGCCAAAAAAAGATATAAGTTGTGTTTTTCTTAAAAATCTGAGCTAAATATCCTATTTATTAGTAAAATTATTAGTTTATGCTATTTCCCATGATTTTTTAATCATTGGAGCAAAAATCTTGTGTTAAAGTGGAATAAATTGAGTTTTTCGGTTTACATTTTTCGGTTTTCGGTTTTGATGTGAAAGTGCCCTAAAGCAATTATTTAATTTTGTTGGTTTAACAATCTTAGAAAATTCGGTTTTTCCATAAAAAATGAAGCGATACTTTAAGCCCTTACAGAAAAGCTCCGAATCTACGTCCGTAGCAAGAAAGGCAATTGTCATTATACCTATTCCTAGAGCGACAGAAGGATTGCAAGTGCAACAAACCCAACAAATTGAAAAAAAACCGATGAAAATGACTTTGGTAAATTCGTTAAGATAGTTCATAAATTGACAATCTTGAAGTTTTTGTTCATAATTAATTTTATAAAGGTGGAAACGAAGATATTACTAGTTTGGTATCAGCTAACAATAATAGTCAAAAAAAAGCCTAAAAAATACGAGCAAAAATATTTGTCCTTATGGCAAACCGAGTATAAATGGGCACAGAAAAGCAAAAAGTACGAGTGCTACGTGTATTGCAATTTATGTTTTTCCGATTTATACATCGGTAGTATGGGAAAATCCATATTAAGCAGGCATTTGAATAGTCAACATCATCAGAAAAATATATCGGCATGTAAACTCGTTCAAACTACTTTAGAGTCAGAGTCGTTTTACTCTCTGCAAAATAGAAAAACCGATACCAGTATTAAGTTTGCAGTATTTATTGCGGAACACAACTTGTCTTTTAATCTGATGGATCAGTTTTCAGGCTTCCTTGCATCAGTATCGCACGATTCGTAATTATGTAAGCAAATAAAGTGCTCTCGAACTAAGGTAGTTGCTATTTTAAAAAATGTCTTACAGTTGACCTATATGGAAGATGTAACGTGCCCCTATTCAATAGAAACAAATTTTCATTAATAGCGGATAAAGCAACAGACATATCATTAGGTAAAACCTTAATTTTTAGTAGTAAGAGTTCGTACAGGTTTTAGTATCAAAAAATTTTTTTTTTGACCTAATACCTGTTGAAAAAGCTGATGCCGGCTCATTATATGCATCCATTATTAATTCTTTTTACAAAAACAGTATTAATTATGTAGAGAAACTTATTGGCTTTGCTGCTGATTGTGCAAATGTGATGACGGGCAGGCATCACTCTGCTACCTCTTTCTTAAAGAAAGATATTAAGAACATTTTCCTATTAAAGTGTGTCTGTCACTCATTTCATTTATGTGTGTCGGAATTCAGCGGAGGAATTAGCGCGAAATATTTATAATTATTTAAACAGCTCAAAGAGACTTCGTGATTTTGAAGATTTACAAGTTTTTTTTCCGAAATAAAGCCTCATAAAATAATGCACCCGTCGCAAACTCGATGGTTATTATTGTTCAGAATTGTTTCTAGATTTCTTAGTAAGTTCGAAGTACTTAAGGCTTTTTTTTCCATTACAACAAAAGAAGAGAAATTTGCTTCAGCCATGTAAATTTTTAACATGTTAAATGATTCCATCATTAAACTGTATTTGATGTTTTTAGAATTCGCACTGCCTTTTTTCAATAACTTGAATAAACTGTTTCAAGCAGAAAGACCTAAGTTATATAGCTTGAACTATCAAATAAAAAATATTACCATAAGTATACTGGACTGCTTTATTAAAATGATTTCTGAAAGATTTGTCTAATATCGACTATTCAAATAGTGAAAATTTTTTAGATTTAAAAAACTTGTATTTGGGAGCAAAAGTAAATTTTTTCTTATTATCTAACCAAGTTGATGAACACAGGATCACTACTTTTAAACTGAATTGCCGTAAATTCTATACAAAATCAATTAAGCAGATCTTTTTAAGATTTATTTTGAGTAAACATTTTTCCAAAATTTAGAAGTTTAAATCCAGAAAATATTATTAAAAAAAGTTCAACTCGATTTCTTGCCTTGTAAATAAAATGCCACATTTAGCTCCTCCTGATAAAATTTAGCTAATTGATAATCAATATCGAATGTTGAGCAACTTTATTTTAAAAGAAGATATGCCACTTGAAATTGAAGCATTTTGGCAAAAGGTGGCTTTATATAAAATCAACAACGTTCAAGCTTTTCCTGAGTTGATAAATTTTGTATATTCATTACTCCCATTACTCTCATTACCTCATTCTTTTACGAATGTGGAAAGAATATTCTCTCAAGTAAAGTTAATAAAAACGGCACAGAGAAATAGACTTGATACTTCAAGTATTCGAGCGTGTTTACAAACAAAAGGTTTATTAAAAATGCAGTTTGAATCCTGTAATAGGTCAACTAAAAGAGGAGAGTCTACAGTTTACAGTTTTTATAAAAAAAAGTTATGTTAACGACCTTTTTTCAAAAATAATAGAGGTTAAATTAAAAAAAAAGGTAAGAAAATCTGAAATATTTAGTTTAGATAACCATAATTCTTGATGGGAGAGAGGTATGGCGCTGATTGAGCAGTCGTTCGAAAGGCTATGAAGTTCTGCATACAATGAACTCTTAACCGTGACCGTACGCCCTGTAGTTTTTAAGATGCAGGGAGGGTGTTAAAAACTAGCTTTTATTCTTAATCACCCTGTAACTCCTAAACGGTTGATATGCCCCCCCCCCCCCCCCGCCACACAATTTTTGGTTCGTCTAGATGAGTACTATCACCTCCCGCCCTATTGACCTACTAGTGGGAAACACCCTGTATAAATATTTCTGGTGAGTATATGCCTTATATATGTACATATTATTTACATATAAAGAAGATTAAAGATATTAAAAAAAAAACAGTCTAACTCTAAAGTATTCCCATGGAATTGATTAAGGATATTAGAATATCATCTGATCTGCATAGAGTGTACGTCTTTGTGAAAACTACTGAAAGTAAGTTTTCTTAAAAATTATATACTCTTGAATACAATAATTATCAATAAATACTCATGTTCAATGATTAATACCCACCCTCCCCGCTCTTAGACATCATAAGTTCTACGCAGACATATTGTAATATAAATATCGTTTAACTATAATGAAGCATCCACAAGGCTTTCACTCCAATAATGGAGCGGCTAAGTAAGCTCTAACTCCAAGCTAGCTATAGGAATTTTCTGGAGCAGCTAATCAACTTTAACTCCATGTAATTGAGAAACTACCAATTCAGAACGAATGCTCAACATATGTACATGCTTAGAAATTGCTTATCTTCGAACATTTTGCATGAGAACTAATTAGTAGCAATTAAATATTATTCCCATTGGGAAAAAAGCTTCGCGTTTCACGTTCTAACGTTTTATTTCATTCATTACTCATTGTAACGTGATCTTGTCTCGGGAACAAAAACTCTTTCAATTAGCGTGATTTTACGCGATACAGACCAATTGAGTAGGTCAGTTAATTTGTTGGTTCTTTTTTTTATGATAGTGCATATGCAAATCGCTGACCTCAGTTGAAGTGGGTGATTGCTTTTATGTAAAGTATATGTATGCTGTCAGTCTCACTTGAAATGGGTTTAAAGAAATCGCTTTGGAAATTTCAATGCTTTATATATGTATTTTACATTGAGCGTAATAGAATATTCTTGACGAATTCCATTCCAAACTTAAAAGTCAGATCTTATTTCAAACCGACCACATTAACATTGTAAACGAAACAATCCAGAAATACAAGACATCCTGATTTCAGTTAACCAGCTTTTAGTACCGTTCAAGTATAACAATCATAAAATAGTTTGGACATAGATTTACGATGGTCAACATGGAAGTGTTCTTATTGGCTGATCACCCAAATAATCAAAGCAATAATTCCCATTAAAAGAATCTGAAAAATCAAAGACAACTTTGCGGTTTATCAAAGCAGGTTATCGTATTTGATTGATGTTGTATACTCTAGTGGATAGAAATTCATCTGATATCACAATTACAATCCTGCACTAAGCTAATGGCGTATAGAGACATAAACTGGAAGTCCTCGATATATATTACAAAGATTAGGAACGCCTAGCGGATGATATTAAATAAAGAAATTAAAATTCGATAACCTCATAAATGTTTAGATGATTCCAATCCCACCGTTGCCACCAATTGTCAAAATTTTCTTTTGACAACAGTTCATATGAATTTGTATGCTTTAATATGCCAGTCAGGAATCAAACAGAAAGGTATTGAAATTACATAAAAATAAAAAAATATATAAAAAAAACCAGAGGTGCAATTTACTTATAAAAAATTCGCCTAGCGTTCGCTGGAAACATAAGTATAAGAAATTATTATATCGAAAGCACATAAAACAAAAATGCAAGACATTCAGTTATTATTGTACAATTAAAAGCACTTCCCTATATATGGGTCACATAACCCCCTTCATAACAATATCTGCACAAACATAATTCACTTCGGAGGCAATCTATAAATAACTAAATACGTTCTCCCCTCCAATATTCAACGTGTTTCAACCATAAATTTTTTATTTTTACTTAATTTTCTCCGACTACCATGTTTGTTGAAGGTAAGAAAACCATAAATAAATTGGTTAACCCTAAACAACAACAAATAAATAAAATGAAAAAAAAAATGAAAAACCCTCCCGCAGTCGAAACTTTTTGAACGACTTTTCCGGGTGCGAAAATTTCTAACCTTCCTTCAAAATTTTTCCCATGATTGCCTCCGGCCCCGCCAATTTTAATTTGACCAGAATAGAAAGAGAAATGTTAATTAGAAAAAGAGCAATAAAAACAAAATAAAGAAATATAGGCCAAAAACTTTATCGTCATCATCATCATCATCATCAACTTCATTTTATACAGTGAAAAAGCAATATTCAAATGAAACTTTGATAAAATTAAATTGAGAAGTTTTCATTATTTTGAAGAAGTTAATTAGAACATGAACATCAAAACCTAAGTGCTATCAATGCGACCGAATATTTTCAAATGAAATTTTAATCAAAACTCAAAAACTTTTGTATGTGAAATGCAGATATGAACTTTACAAGTAGAAATTATCATCAAATCTAGGCTAGATAGGAAGGTAAGAAACCAAAAAAAAAAAAAAAGACAGCACTCAACAACAAAAACAAAAACAACAGCACTTGAAACAGTGCTAAATATATACCTTTTCAGTTAGCTCGGAGTCCTCTTACAGTATTGAATCAAGTTGTGGGTGGCGAAACGGGTAGTACAGAAGTTCTTCTATTCTCATAGCATGTGGTCTTCCTGTATAGTGTATGTAGTAAATAGGTAGGTATACTCTCACCTTCTAGGTAGACACTAGACAAACCAATGATAGCACACTCTAAAATGAGTACATGGACATACTACTGTAATTTGTCCTTCGTACGTCAAGGAGAGGACATCATCACACGATTCACGGAGGCTAGAGACAAAAATATACTTTGCCTGCCTGTAAATTTCTGGGTAATATATACCCCACACAAAAAAAAAATTTCTCTATTTTTTTTTCTTTTTTATTGTAATACTTTCACGAGATCAACGGAGAATTACAATGCTACTTTACTTGGTTGGTGAAAACAAAAAAAAAAAAAATACACACATAAAAGATATCCAGGATATTTTAATTACACACAATACACTGATTTAATCCCTCAGGAGAGGCCATCCATGAGTACACCATTGATATGAAACGCACGTTTCACTATATTTTACCCAAACAGAATAAAAATTAAAACTAAAAAAATTGAGCCCGTTCCACTTTTTTGTGCTGTTGTTGTTTTTTTTTTCTTTTTATATCGGTTCACCTGTAAGTTAAATTTTTTCGGCAACAAAAATTCAGGACTCTATATAGGAGCACAATTCAGTGAGGTCCTGGAATCGATTAGAAAGTTTGTCTACTCAGCTTTTTGTTGTTATATGTATTTTTGCTACTGTGCCTATAGAGAGAAACCGTTAAAAACACCCGTTTTTTTTTCTTAATTCACTGTGTGGCGGCGAGGACGACGAACATGAAGTGATTGCCTTGAAAGCTCCCGACTGTATGCCAACCTGTTAAGGATACACGCGCATTTCATCCGAAAGTAAAATATCTTATCAAGTTTTAAGGCTATTTTATACCAAGCAATATTCAGTGGCGTAGTTTAGTTTTAGTGGAAATCCTTAAAAATTAATGTTTTACCACGCATGTCATAGAATCAACTCATTTTATTGAGTTACAAAAGGGTTGCCACTTTCAACACAACATTTTTTTACCTCTCATGTATAAAGCACATATAGTTTAGCTTCTGAGAATGATTTCATTCATCCAGTCTCAACCGTGAAGAGATCCTTGCCAGGTGGAATTATAAATAGGTATTATATAATTACGGATATGAAATTTAATGCTAATAGGAATTGAGAAATGAAATTTTTATTTTTATTGTGAGATGAATGCTTACTAGAAACCCATATTTAGAGAATTTGATATCAATTTGAATCCAGCATTAGATGAAATGGGACTCACACAAAAAAAGTGTACATTCGTTTGCGCGCCACTTATTGCATGCAGGAGATGCGGAATAATTATAGCCCTTTTACTGAAGCCTATGGAGTAGCGAAAGAAAGTTCGTAAAGATAGATTTAGGGCAAGATACTTTAATAACCCACCCAATTTCTGGTCTAAAAAAATATATGTTGATCAGGAAAATCTTTATGACGGTCGGAGGGTTGTGGATGGGGGGGGGGGGGAAGTAGATGGGTGTAAATGCCATCATTCATCATTGATTCTATCCAAAGGTTACCCTGTTAACTTCCAGATAACAAATCTCGGGAAAGTGGAACATGGTTCCGGCACACAAGTGTTTAGCCAATAATTCGCGGAATGTCATTGTTTTGCAAAATGGTATTGTTATTGTCAACAGTTGCTAATGTGTCGATCTAGGGTTCGAAAATATCCGATATTTATTATAAATATCATGTAGTATATTTAGGCTTGATTCTTCCTAATTTACCCGAAAATACGGATTATGATGCGTTAATTAAAGCACTGGAAGGTCATTTTAAGCCAGCAGTTTCAACTTTTGCTGAAAGACTTAAATTCTATGAAGCTAAAAAGGAGCACACAGAAACTTTAAAACAATGGGCAGCAATAGTGAGATCAGCAGAGAACTGTAAATTTGACACGCATCTGCAAATAGCTCTACGTGATAAATTCGTCATGGGTCTGGAAAGAGGGCCAGAGAAAGAAAAAAATTTTTTGGGGTATCCATGTTCTCTGACTCTGGATAAGGCGCTAGAAGTGGCGGTGACAGTTGAGTGTGTGCGTCATCAATATGAGACGAAATCAAATGTGGACAGGACGGTGTATCGCCTACATACCAACACAAATAATTACAATAGCAGAGGTATGCAGATAACACTGGGGCACTCCAATCGTGCCTATTTTGAAAAAAGACGGTTCTATTAGGTTATGTGGTGACTTTAAAGTAACGTTTAACCCACAACTAAAAATAGACCAATATCCCTTACCTGCAATCAAAGAACTTTTCGCGAAGTTACATGAGGGTACCGAGTTTTCAAAAATCGATTTGTCCATGGCATATCAGCAGTTAGTTTTAGATGAAAAGTCAAAAGATCTAACAACTATTTCTACTACTAAAGGACTCTTTCGTTATACGCGACTTGTGTATGGTATAGCAGCAGCGCATGCCATATTTCAAAGAGTAATCGATAGTTTATTATCGGGTATTCAAGGAGTGTCTGTCTTTATGGACGACGTGCTGATAACCGCCAGCAGCAGGACTAGGCATATAGAAACGTTAATCATCGTTTTAGATAAACTAAGAGATGCAGGGTTAAAGGTTGCAAAAGACAAATGCGAATTTTTCCGAAAAACCATATGTTATTTAGGACATATTATTGATAAAAATGGATTGCATAAAAATCCAACCAAGATTCAATCTGTTCTTAAATTGCCAGCACTTAACAACATACCAGAGCTCCAATCCTTATTAGGAGTGGTGAATTTCTACCGACAGTTCGTACCAAATCTAGCTTCTGAGGCATCGGCTTTTTATGAATTACTGTCGGCACCATTCGAGTGGAATAAAAAACAGCATATAGAATTTGAAAGGGTCAAGAAATTGCTAGCATCTGATATATGTTTGGCACATTATGATCCCAGGGCTCAAATTAAATTAATGGTAGATGCTAGCCCTGTAGGTTTGGGGGCTGTTTTGTTGCAAGTTTACAAAAACGGAGTGGAAAGGCCAATAAGTTTTGCCTCAAAGAGGTTGTCTTTAATGGAAAAGAAGTATTCCCAAGTGGAAAAGGAGGCACTAGCAATTGTTTATGGTGTCGAAAAGTTTCACCAATACATATATGGTAGGGAATTCCTGTTGGCAACCGATAATAAACCATTACTAACGATCTTTGGAGAAAAAAGGGTATACCGGCGTTATCAGCCAATAAACTTAAAAGATATGCTTTATTTTTAGCGGGGTATCAATACAA
This sequence comes from Dioctria linearis, assembly GCA_963930735.1. Lineage (NCBI taxonomy): Eukaryota > Metazoa > Arthropoda > Insecta > Diptera > Asilidae > Dioctria > Dioctria linearis. Next base: position 30,763,316 of record OZ005740.1, on the reverse strand, counting down.
AATTGTGTTAATACAAAACATAATATTGCAGACTTCTTTTCAAGGGCGGTGAACGAAAACCATATAGATGAAATTAAAACTAAGTGGTTAATATCAGATGATATTTATGTAAATTTTATTAGTTGTCCTGGTGTTCTTCCAGTACATTTTTCTGATATCGAAGGAGATACATTGAACGACCCCGTTCTAAAAGAAGTTATAGGCTTTGTCATGGGAAAATGGCCTGGCAAAATGTCAGATCCAGAAATACTTCCTTTTTTTAATAAAAGAAACGAATTGTCCATGCAGTCTGGGGCAATATTCTGGGGATATCGCGTTGTGGTTCCTAGTAGTCTAAGGCAAAGTCTGTTAAATGAAATTCACAAATCGCATTTAGGCATCGTAAAAATGAAAAGTTTAGCATGCCAATATTTTTGGTGGCCTGCTCTAGACAACGATCTAGAGAATTTAGTGAAATCTTGTAATCAATGTTTACTACACAGGAATAACCCAACTAAAAATGCGCTAAAGCCCTGGGAATGGCCAGAGAAAGCATGGGAACGAATACATATAGACTTTATGGATCCCATATATCAAAGATATTTCCTTATTTTAGTAGACGCTCATAGTAAATGGCTTGAGTGTGTAGACATGGGATCAAGCATAACAAGCTCTAGCACTATCATCGAGCTACGGAAGATTTTCGCTCGTTTTGGGCTTCCTGACATGTTAGTGTCCGATAACGGCAGATCATTTGTATCCAGTGAATTCGAGAATTTTCTTAAACAAAATGGCATTAAACTTATCACGACACCTGTAGGTCATCCAGCAACAAATGGTCAAGCCGAAAATGGTGTTAAATTAGTTAAGGGAGCATTAAAAAAATCACTTAATTCTAGTTTTGGATCAAAAGATATTGCTTTATGTTTGGAGCAATTTTTAATGGATTACAGGAATTCCATTCACGGCACGACAGGTGTATCACCCGCCACACTAATGTTAAATAGATCAATAAAAACAAGATTAGATTTAATCAATCCATTTAGACTTAAGAATACTAACATACAGGACAAGATAAAAAATAATGTAAGTAAAAGTCAGGATATGCAAAAAAAACCATTACAAAGGAAAAGCAAAAAGAGAAATTGAAGTAGGAAGTTCTGTAATGGTGAGAGACTATAGTTTAGCTGGAAAAATTTCTTGGGTGATGTGTATAGTTATTAAGAAATTAGGTAGTCATTATTATTTAGTAAGAATCAGTTGTAAACAGGATATTATTTGGAAACGACATATAAATCAAATAAAAGTTTGTGCAAAAAATGAAAAATATGTACCAAGAACTATAGTGGATATGGAAAGAATTAATACGGGAAAGGTACAGCAAAGTAGTAATAAGCAAAATAAATTATCACAAAATCAAGATTGTAACACTGAAATTATAGAAGACACTACAAGGTCAGAACCAGTAGTAAGAACATTTGAATTGCGCTCGAGAAAAGTTACAGTTAATACTAATAATAACAAATACTAACGTAAGTCTAGTAGTGATCCCAAGGCGATTTGAGAAGGGGAAGGCTGTAGTATATGTACGTTTACTGTGTGTGAGTATCATGTAATTCAGAGTATAATATCGAGCATCGGCTCACTCTTGCTGTAACTCTTCATTTGTTTGGATGTACTTATTTCTTATCTTATTAGTAATAAACTAGAAGTAAATGTGAAGTTGAGTTTCAATTCCAATATACAACATATCAAAATATCGGATATTTCTGATATATATCCGATATATATCAAAAATATTTAATACCTATATCCATTTTGTACGACAGCCATATTATTATTTTATTATATTATTTATGTATACTGTTTGCATATGTATTTTATAAACATCATAAATTATTACAAAAAAAAACTAAAATAATTTTATTGTTTTATTTAGGTACTTATTGAACAAAATAATTAAAAATCAACTCAAAAACATAAAATCTTCTTATGCTTACATCAGGAAAATAAACTCAAAAAGATAAAATCTAATAAATTCTGATCAATCGGTGGGTTCATTAGTTTTTTTCATGAGTATAAATACCTACACTTATTGGTAACAAAACAAGAAACATTACAAACATAACTCAATATTTAAAAACAAATCAAATAAGTCTTTTTGTTATCAAATCAGCCATGATCTACATTTGGTAAACTATTAATTATCAAATAAAAAAAAAACAATCAAAAAGTGCCGTGTTCGTCATTTTGAGTGCAAGAAAGTTGAAGGTGGGTCATCTTTCGATTCTGAATCAGGACTGCATCAGCAGGTTGAGTAATATCTTCATCGTGTGTTGGATCTGATAGCCAATCGAAGTTCCTTTTCTTTCCTGAAGACTTGATTAAGTACAGCAATTTATTAGCCTTGTCAATTCCCAAACAGTTTCCCAGCTTCCACTGCACCAAACCAAAATTTGTGAAAATCCTATCAAGACCCGCTGAGGATGCAACTGCAGTCAGGAGTTGTTCACACATATTCAGGACTCTTTTTTTTTTGTGTTGCTATTACTGCCATTGAACATCTGTGGTGATCAAGTCTAAAACCTTCCACCAATCCATTGGTGGGGTTATTTGAAACTGAGACCCAAATAGATATTGCGGAAAAATTTATGATTGGGTCATTATCAATGTAACCAGTGACATAAATTCTATTTCCAATTCAGCAAATGCTGTGTTTCGTTCATCAGGGGTCAAGTTTTTGCTTGCCAATCTTTGATCAAGTAATGTGGTGCACCTAACGCCATATCGCGCTTTTTGTTAAAAGCAGATTTCACTTCAGTAAAATTGGTCGATCTTGTATTTGTACATTTCATAACAATCTGGCAAAGATTGTTTTATTACTGGGATCCGTTTCATGGAAGATGATAACATAAATAACTTCGTAGTTCTATGAACATAACACGAGCAGAGTCTGGTGGGGGTCTAGAATCAAAGTTTTTTTTTTTTACATTTTTAATTCTATATAAATTTAATAACAAAAGCGGAAACAAACTTTGAATTTTATGAGCTCGTGTAAGCAATGCCAAAGTTTTCGTACAACTTTGGTACCATAAATGTCTTTTCTTTTTTTAATGAAACAATTTTTTTTTTTGAACTGCTGCATACCTCTATACTTTATTTCTATCCTGAAAGACTTAAATAAATTTCTTTTTAGATGGTTGAAGACCAATTTTTCTCGTGCAGTTTTATGAATTGATAATGAATTCAATTGCACCGCTCAGTACGTGTGAAAATAAGGATTTTCGTGGAATATTTGTTAGCTTACAAATTCCCAATTTAAAGCATATTTCTAGACGAAATCTAACCCGTGATATAATAAATAAATCTAAAGAAATGAAAATAAAAATTATAACCGATTTACAAAAGATTGATTTTATATGTACAACTGCGGATATATGGTCCTCGACTGATAGAAGATTTCTAGAAGTGACGGCACATTAGATAAACGTATTAACCTATGAGATCAAAAGCGTAGCTTTAGCTTGTCGTCGTTTTCCCGGTACCCATTCATATGATAGGTTGGCAGAATATTTAACCAACATCAACAACGAATTTGAAATTAACTCTACAAAGATTGTTGCTACAGTTACTGACAATGGTAGCAACAATTTTATTAAAGCATTTCAGGAATACGGAATTACTGAAAGCGATGTTCTTATGGAAGATATCCAGGTCAATGAGTTACCTTCATTACATCAAATCGGTACGTTACCGCCACATATTCGCTGCACCTCGCACACATTGAGTTTGATAGCCACAACTGATATGCCAAGGGCAATAAAAAATTCAACTTCGAAAGACCTACATGAAGAAGCTATGCTGGTTTGCTCTAAGTCGACCTCATCGCCAAAAACTGCAGAAATTACAAAAGAAGTTCTGGGTGTACATTTGAAGAAAGCAACTCCAACTCGTTGGAACTTGTTATTTGACTCAATTGCAGCAGTTTTGAAGGCAAAATTAAAATTCTCAATCCTTGGGCAAAATATTGAGAATCGATGTGTTAAATATGGCAGAAGTGAGTTATTAGAAGAGTTTTAAATGTGTATGCAACCTTTAGCAAATTGTTTGGATTGACTGCAAGGCGAAAAATGTATGCAATATTGCATTACAAAATAATTGCACAAACAATTCTTCTGAGTTTGGATACAAGATTTGAGAAGCAGTTGAAACTTGAGGCAGGAACATAAAAGGCCGCTTTTTCTCATCCCTTTTTTAAAGGCCGATGGTTAGCTGCTGTTGATGTCGATCACCGAAAAAGGCTAAGGACGTATTTTATATCGATGGTTGGAAATGCATACGAAACTTGTATTGAACTTCCCAGTAATTGTGAAGGAAAAGAAGATGACGTCTTCTTTGGAGATATTGATCCAGCTACGCCTTCATCAAGCATAGAGCTTCAGGTTTTAAAGTAAGTAACAACAAATTTAATTTTAATTTTTTCAATTTTCGTTTTTTCCAGATACCTTAGTGACCCATGAAGAGATTTAAATATGTTAGAGGACTACCCAGTTCTGAAGGCAATATTTTTAAAATATAATACCCCACTTCCTTCTTCTGCACCTGTAGAAAGGGTCTTTTCGCAAGCCACAAAAAGCGGGTCTAAATGTAACTCTTTAACTGATGAGCGGATTTTATTAAAAGCAAACGCATATTATTAGTGCATATCAAAATTTAGTTAAAATGTATTACAATTAAAAAAAAAAAATAAGTAAAAACGAGTTTTCAAACAAAACTGAGGTCAAGCCGCATGAAAAAGTAGAAAATAAACTTTTCTTCACACACAGAGGTGGACTCAGATTTTTTGATTGGGACATTTCTCTTGAATATTCTTTCTATTCATGAATCAAATCACTTATTACCTCTGATTGATCATACTGAAATATATCGGTGATTGTCAGCGAATAAAATCTGAAAACTCGTTTTTTACTTATTTTATTTTCTGCCTTTTTCACGTTAACTAAATTGTTATTACGTGCTGCATGGAGATATTTAAAAACAATTTTTAAGTCATGTTTGGTGCCGATCCGAAAACATAAATTTTTCGAGTATTAAATCGTTGAAGTACTGCAAAGGTTTTCTGAAATTCAAATTATGTTTTAAACAGCGCTTTTTAGCTGTATTTCAACTTGATCCCATATAACATGAATTTTCCCGATTTTTCATGTTTTCCACAGACTTTTCCTATTACTATGAATTTTTTTAAAAAATTTACATGAATTTTCCTCGATTTTTCATGCAAGTTTCAATGACTGTTGAAGAGAAAGTATTGATGCCGGTAGGACTAGAAAAAAATGATTCCGCGTAGTTTATAAAACTTTTTTGTCGGAAAATTTTCCGGAAAAGTCGGAAAATTCCGGAAATTTTCCAGAAAAAATTTAAAAGTTCTGCATTTTTCCTGAAACAGATTTATCACTAATCATATCGATGAAAATTTTTCCGATGATTTTTCCGCTTTTCCGGGTTTTCCACGGACTTTTCCACAAAAGCAACTTTAAGCAACTCATTTCGCTCTACAACTTTGTCTTAGGTTGCAAAACGCTCAAACGCTTCCTTGGTCTGAAAAGCTCCGTAAAAGCGTTTTACATGAATTTTCCTCGATTTTGTCTGCAAATTTTCACCATTGTCCGTCCTGCATTTTTTTTTTTTTTTTTTTTTATTGCTTAAAAAAAGAAATACATATATAATATATAAAAAAAGTATATCTTCTAAGCTATGCCTCTCACATAAACATAATGCTCGTGTGTGAGGGCAGACCTGCAGTGAATATTGTAGTTATCTATATTATTTTATTATAGCGTCCTTATCTACATACATAATATCTACTAAACTTCAATGATTTTTTTTTTTTTTTTTTTTTTTTAACTTATGAGTACAATGTGCCAGGTACTATTTCAATAAAAGTATTTTGTTATTTAATGATCGTGTTTAGTTCGGAATCCTACTCAACAAATTAGAGTTTTCACGAACGAAGCGTTTTAGAGTTAGTTTATAATTCACAATGTTCAAATTCAACTTAACCTGTGTTGGTATATTATTAAATAATTTTGGCCCTAGTACACTTGCATGGCTTTGCGTTAGCGATTTGTTACACCTAGTTACATTTAAAGGGATGGTTAACTGGTTTCGAGTAATGTAATTAGAAATACGGACTGGGAAACTTTCAATATTCTTATATATGAATTTAAGTAACGTGACCATATGGATTTGTCGAATGTTCATTACTTGAAATCAGAAAAAGCTTTAGTTGTTGAGTAATATTTTGATTTTTTTAGGCATAGCTTGATTACTTTACTTTGCAAGTTGTTTAAAGGAGTTAAAGTACTTGTATATGTAGCTCCCCATGCTATTATACCATACTGGATGAGTGACTGGATAATAGCGTAATAAACTAATTTCAATGTATCCCTATCTAAAATGTTGCGCAACATAAGAAATTTATATGTGGTTTTCCGTATTCTATTGCATACGTGTAAAATGTGTTTTTTCCATTTTAGATCACTATCTATAATTACCCCCAAGTATTTAATCTCATTAGTGTGGTTTATCTGAAAGTTATTTAGTAGGACGCTATGTAGCCGTATGTTATAATTTCGTTTGTTACCGAAAGTCATATAATATGTCTTATTTAAGTTTAAGACCAGCTTACTATTACACAACCAATCATAAATCCTTTCAAGCCCCTTGTTTGCTAAAAACATTACTTCTGTCCAACTTTTTGCTTTGAAGAGCAGTACAGTATCATCGGCGAAAGCAACTAGATTACCATCAAATTCTCTATCTTTTAGCTTACACAAATCATTTACATAAATTAGGTATAGCAGTGGACCCAGTACAGTGCCTTGCGGTACACCGTATTTTACTATAATTGGTTCACTAATAGTATTGTCTATTTTAACACGCTGTGTTCTGTTCTCAAGATAAGAATTTAATAGATCCAGGGCTTTACTACGAATGCCAACTTTCCGTAACTTTTGAATCAGGAGTTTATGGTTTACGGTGTCAAACGCTTTCTTCAAATCTAAGAATATCGCAACAGCACATTCATTGTTATCAGTGGCATGGCTTATATATTTAGTGATTTCATAAAGAGCGTCTGAAGTGCTAGTGCTCGCTTTAAATCCGTATTGGTTTGGTGCTAGGATATTATTCGCGTTTAGATATTCTAATAATCTTTGCTTGATACATTTTTCGTAAATCTTACTAATATTTGATAACAGCGAAATAGGTCTGTAATTATTTGGGTCAAGTTTTTCCTTATCCTTATATATGGGTGTAATTATCGCCTCTTTCAAACAACTCGGAAAAATTCCTTGTGATAGCGATAAATTGAAAATGTAACAGAGGGGCTCAGTAATTTCACTGGCAACACCTCGAATTATATTTGTAGTATACTTATCACTACCGGCCGCCGTATTATTCTTTAGACCGGCTATGTGGAATAACAATTCATCTCGAGTAATAGTCCTGATTTCAGAAAGATTTGCACTTTCAGACTGGATCCAAAGATCATCTTGTCCGGAGCCCTGAACTGAGTTAGATATAGTTTCTCCAATGCTTGTAAAGTGTGTGTTGAATTCTGCAGCTAATTAGAACACCTGAACTGTTGCGAATTTGTGAAAGAGGTGCCATATACGCTTGATTAAAGGTTATTTCATTTATTCTTTTCCACAGTCTTTTCGGGTCATTTTTAACCTCTAAAATTTTTGCTTTATAGTAAGATATTTTAGCCTGCTTTATAATAATATTTAACTTATTCCTATATGTTTTATATCTGTTTACTAGGTTTTCGGAAAATGGTTGCTGCTTAACTACATTTGCTAGTCTGTTTCGGTACCTAATCGAAGCGATTATACCTGGAGTAGCCCACTCTTTCACAGGTTTTAAATTTGATTTATAATTTGTATGTTTTCCTTGGTACATTCAGATAAAGCTTTGTCAACAATGTTATAGAATAGCTCAAAACTGCTATTAACGTTATTGCAAGAGTAAATACTCTCCCAACTTTCATTCTGTAATTTACTGGCCAATCCACGTATATTAATATGCATATAAGGTTGTTTCTCAGATCTGTAGTTTGTTTTACTTGTATTTATGAAAACCAATTTAGCCATAGTACAGTAATGGTCTGTGATGTAAGATTCGTAAATGGCAGGTGAAAAGTTTACTTCACCAGCCTGCTTTAAGAATACATGATCTATACATGACGGATTATGAGACCCTACCCTCGTTGTTCCGAGTAAGTAATCATTATAACTTAGATTCATTAGTGTATCTTTATATTCATGTGATATGGGCGAAGCTCTATTATCCAGGATATTTATATTTATATCGCCTATTATTAAGTGGTTTAATACATTTCTTTTACTTTTTAAATACTCTTCAAGCGACTTTGTATAATTAAAAGGATTTAAGCTAGGAGATCTATATATACAAGTAATATTAAGGTTTCTATCGCATGGTAAATAAACTTCCAATTCAAGTGCATTTGCCTCATTTAGATCACATTCTAATACCTTAGCTGAAAAAGTATCCCTTAAATATACCATAACGCCGTCACACTTGTTAAAGCAATTTGGCTTTTCATATTTTACGAAACCATCTAGTAAGTAACAATCAGTATCGCCAAGCCAGGTCTCGGTTAAAACTATGAGATCAAAATCCGTTTGCAGATTATTGAGTAAAATTGTTAATTCATCAAAGTGTTTAGGTAGGCTTCTTATATTCATGCTAAATACCCTGAAGCAGAAATCATTATTTACCTGAAAGAACATTTTAACGTCATTATCATTACTTAAGTATTGTGTCCTATTATTTAGCTGTTGCTCTATAACCTCAATTAAGTCAGTCATTATTAATATATATGTATATACAATTCGAAAAAAAAGGAAAAAAGAAAAAGAATATCTTAGAAAAGAAAAATTTAGTTCAAACAATCTAAGTCGTTCATATGCCTGATGACAATTGCTCTGGTACTGCATAATTTAGAAAACTTTTTTACCGGAAAATTTTCGGGAAAAGTGGGAAAATTCCGGAAAAATTTTTCGGAAAAACGAAAAACTCTGCATTTTTCCTGAAACGGATTTATCACTAATAAAATTTGTACGAAATTTTCAAATGATTTTTCCCGATTTTCTGGGTTTTCCATGGAAATTTCCGATTCAAATTTTGATGGATTCAATTGTCACACGACATGAACCTGTGTGCGCCAAATTTCACCTCGCTGTGATGACGTAAAGAGGGTCTACGAGAGTGTCGGAAATAGTAAAACAGGAATATATAAATAAATATACAGACAGACAAATTCGTGTACGAGTTAAAGGAATGGCTATGGCCTCAATAAAAAAACTTATCATCATCTAAAGCGGTTTCTTTTTCAAAATTCCTAAATATGAAATCTATGTATACTCAAGGGTCATAAGCATATAAACGTAAAATAACTGAATGACAAATAATTGTTTGAAACTCAAATAATTTGCTCCAAATAACAAATAATTATTTGCGAATAATTCACCAAATAACGAATAATATTTGTAATCAAATAAATTTTTATTCGATTTTTCATTTTATTCGGTTTTTTATCATTGATTTTCATTCGAATAAAAAATGCCCATCTCTGTGCGGAAACCTTCCTAGTACCTTACTACAGTACTGCGGTGGCTAAACTAACCTACTTACGGCGCTGGATGTCTTTTTTTTTGCTCAATTTTTGTAAGATAGCTCCCCGTAATTGCAATTCTAGATCCGCGCCTGTATATACTAAGTTTATTATTCCGTTTGTAACACCTCAAAATAATTATGGTAGAGCCAAATGAATCGGACACCCACGCATAATATGAAAAGTTATTTTGATTTTTGTATAACACGAGAACGCGTTCACTTATAACGCCGAAATTTTGTACACGGACATTAAAAAAAAAAGTAAAAGACAAATCGGGCAACTCCTTCATGGAGTTGCCATACAAATATTTCAGTTTCCACTATATATTTGGACACTGCCTGAGAACGAGTCGACATAGAGTGCTGAAATTTGGTGCATGGTGTTTTTATAGTATTAATAAATAAAATTTCGAAAATGGCCTAAATCGGGCAACCCCTTCTTGGTGTTGCCATATAAAAATTTAGGTTTTTTACTGTGAAAACAATCAGTCCTAGACATTTTTAATGTACTAAAAACTTCTTCAGAATATGAAATCCTATAAAATTTTGAATGAACATTTTTTCTGTACGACGAACCGTTCTAGAAATATATGCGAAAAACCACTTCAAAAATCAAACTTGCATAGATCGGTGACCATATGAAATTTTATACGGGTATTCATCTAGAACAGGGGTGGCCAACCTGTCAACTTCCCTGGGCCACATTCGAAGTAGGCGCGTTATATTGGGCCACACATAAAATATACGAACCCTAAAGATAGCTAATGAACAAAAACGAAGAATATGCATACATACTTAGTTAACAATTTTAAGTAATTTAAGCTTCATTAATTCATAAATTTTTTTTATTATAAAATTAAAGAAATAGCAACATGAAATTGATGTGATATTTGACATTGTTTTTGAGACAATAATGCTTCGATATTTTGCGATCGATGTTGATGTAACTCTCAGTGAGTTCTCAAGGCGCTCATAAGTTATTTCGCTCCTATGTTTATTCTTTGTGTACTTCATCTTAGAAAATAGCTGCTCACAAATGTAGGTGCTTCAAAATAGCGATGGCACGAATTGTGAAGCAAGGTGTACTTTTCTCTGGGAAGATAATTCTTATACAAGTCAAGAGAAATTATGAAATTTTTCTTAAAGTTGAACATCAGATTGCAGCTCTAACCATTTCATTTGAAAATTTGCTGGCAAGTTTATGTAGACTAAAAATGGAGTCGCAAATATGTCAAAAAATTGATGGCTTTTTGGAAATCTTAAAATCTTTTATCAGATTCCTGTATCAAATCGAAAATCAAGTTTGCATATTTTTCGTTACTCTCAGGACAGTGTTTAGCCAACGTTTCAAAATACATAAAAATTTTTGGTTGAATTTGTGACTACCATAGTTTCAGTTTCATTTCGAAAGTCGTTATAGTTGGAGGCATAGTACTATGAGTTGTTTTTCACTTTGAAATCGCAAATTTATCTCATTTAAATTTGCTGTCAAGTCTACTAAAAAAGTAAAATCTGTGAACCTGCTTTCATCACCAAGTTCTGGCACAGATTTTATTCTTGATTCCATAAATAACTTGATTTCATTTCGCAAATCATAAAATCTTTTCAACATTTTACCCCGAATTAATCATATTAAAACATTGAAAACTTTCTTTGGCCACATTGCCCAATTGTACATTTATTATGTCGAGAAGTAACTAAGTCTATTAGTTATGTTGGGCCGCATTCAAAGCTGCCTTGAACCACATGCGGCCCGCGGGCCGCGAGTTGGACACGCCTGATCTAGGATATCATAAGTTTTGCTCGTAGACCAATTATAGCTTTTTTACTTGATTATTATTCTTTTTGAAACACTCCAAGAACTTTCACATAATAAAGTCCTATCACATACGTTATAATGTTAAAGTTCTTCCACTTTTCTATATACATTCATACATATGTGCATATATACTCGTATATATGTATATCATAAAGCCCTCAGGAACTCACTTTTACTTAGTTTAAATCCTTGAAGCCAACACCTGTGATATCATACTACATATACCATATAGGTTGTGTGTATTGATTCACAGCAACAGCACAGCTAACACCTTACCCGCCTTTTTTTTTACAATTCACCACCAGCAACAGCAATAAATTTTACACAATCAAAGGATGCTTATGCAGGGCCGATAGAATTTTTCGATTTTCATTTTCGCGCAACATGATTTTTATGTGATTTCATGATTTATGTAAAATTGATTTTGATCGATTGCTATCAACCACGCGTGTGTTACTTTTCTTCCTTTTTCTTCCTTTTTTTTTCCTTAAAATCGATACAAGACGTTTGCTACTCCTTAATATATCTATCTACATTTATGTGCATATGTATGGATTTGAACATTTCAATGCAAAAGTTTTGATTTAGCTAGAGGCACCTATAGAGCACATAACCCCCATCCACACAACATTTAATTAATTAATGCAGTTCTACATAGATAACTTATGCATGAATGCATCTTCCATTGAGACAAATCAGTTGATGTGGGAGTTTCTATAGAAGGAAGGGAGGTTTTCAACGCAAGGTAATTAATTATACGAAGTAAATGTGAAATTGCTATGGATACGGTTATTTTTATGTGATGCATATGCTAATTAAATGGGTTAGTTTTGAATTAAATTATTACATACATATGTATATGTATATTTCTTGCAGGTTGTTAGAAATTGAAATTCTATACACACTTCTAAATTTTTGTGTAGAGGTTTTTGAAAATTAAAAGTGTGACATCATGTGCAAAGTAGTTAGGGTGTCGACCACAATTTAAATCAGAATTTCTGAAAAGATTTAATATTCATGATGCTTTGCTATTTATTGTATTAAAAAAAAATAAAAATTACAAGAGCAACAGCATTAAAAGTTAATTAGAATTAATAGATTTCTACTAGAAAGAAAAAAATATACATAAATTCAATTTAATTTAGCCACCGCAGTACTGTAGTAGGAAGGTTTCCGCTTTCTGCTGTGTATTTTTATGGACGTAGTCAGTCCATATTATACATGTCAGTGGTTTTACATAAGAACACTACAAATATTTTAGAATGCTAGGAGTTAGGATTAAGTTGGAGCTCTGATGTGGTAGTGAGGGAGTCTATTTTGTGGCTTGGGAAGTGTTTCTCGAGGGTTTTGGATTACCCAAAATTGTAGTCCTACACTCAAATTCTGAGAAAAACTTTAAACACATACAATAATATTCATTGAAATAAATTTATATATTTTTAAGGTTTGGAATCAAAACTTTTTTGAAGTTGAATTATATAAATAAAAAAAAATATATTTTTTCAAATAATTCAATTAATTAAATATTTTTTACTTCAAATTTAGGGGGTGGCCTGGGTCCGCCACTGCCAGCGATCAGACAACACAAAATAGAATTTACTGGATCTGCTTATTGTGTAGATAATATTATTTTCAATTTTGATCCGGAGAACCTATTCGTCGTGTCCCAAGGAACAAATTTGAAATTCTATTCAATCCAAATCCAACGTGACATATGTAGCAGATGGCCAAAATAATAGGTAAAAGAGAAAAAAACCTTAAATATGATATGAATTTCCGTTATATTTTTCAAAACGTTCCCTTTATTTTGGTTAGCTATAGATTCTTAGCCTAACCCATATTTGGTATAACATAACTGTAATTTTTTTCGCTGTAGCTAAAAAAATTGTAGAAAAAGCTGGTCAAAAAAATAGGGAATTTTCAAGTAACAATTTAAAAGCTAACATTTAAGATAGAAAAATATGAATTTACATAAAATTAATATATTTAATTATAATAATCTATAAAAAAGTAATTAATATCCAGAGTGACATCCGTTATTAGCAATAACGGCGGCGCTAATTCGCCTGGGCATATATGTAGTCAACTAATTTTTGGCACTTTTCAATTGGAAATGCATACCAGGCTGCTTGAAATGCTTCCCACAACTCTTGCTTGTTGTGGAATGGTTGTTTTGCCAGAAGAGTTTTCTTCAATTCACCACATAAATTCTCAATCGGGTTGTGACCAGGGGATTGAGAGGGTCACTTTATCATTTGGACTTTATGATCCTTAAACCATGCCTTCACTAATTTGGATGTATGCTTAGGATCATTGTCCTGCTGAAAATGCCACCTCAGTGGCATATTTTCTTCTGTATACGGCAACATAATTTCTTCGAGGATACTCTTGTATTGCTCCTTGGTCATGGTATCATTAATTTTGAGAACTTTACCGACTCCGTACCAAGAAAAGCAGCCCCATATCATTATATTTCCGTCGCCATGTTTGACCGTTTTCTTGGTAAAACGAACATGAAATGCTTTTCCTGGTTGCTATCGGAATCAAACAAATAAATTAATTTTGGTTTCATCACTCCATAAAATGTTCCTAAACATTTCGTTGGAGTGATCTTTAAAATGTAAAGCAAACTCTTTTCGTGCCTTAACATTTGATTTCCTTAGCAAAGGAATTTTTCGGGCAATTCTACCAGGTAATTTTTTGTCTTGGAGACTTCTGCGAACATTTCTAGCGCTAATTTCGTTGTTTATGGCCGCAGAAATTGTTCTCGATGAAATAAACGGTTCTTTTTTTGCCATTAGTACCTACTATCATAGATGGCACAAGAACTAGATATCGCATGGTATACTAAAGCAGAGTATACAAATTGTGAAATGGGTAGTGCATTCTGGAATGGTCCACAACACGGTTTAGAATATGCCGAGAGCAAATGTTTTTTTTAACAGCAGTTTTGTATTCGTTTGATCGACCTCCTCAACACTTCAGATACAAACAAATATGAATCACTCGACGTACACATCAGTTTAAATGTGGTGGTCCATTCCGGAATGGACCACCCAGCCATATAAATTTTGTATACTTTTTTGATACTGCATACGACATCTAGTTCTTGTGCCATCTATGCTACTATGCAGTCATTCATGGTAGTCGACGTTTTCTTAGGTCTACCTCTGGTTTCCCGTGCTTTTTTGGGTTTTAACGCATTTGCAACAAAATTTATTGACCGATCCAACAAATTTGCAATAAACTTATACGTTTTGCCACTTTCTCTTAATTTTTTAATTATATTACGTTCCTGCGAACAGTGAATATTTCGAACTATCTAAAAGCAGTAATTAACGATAGGACAACTTCATTTTGTTTACAAATAATTTAATTGAACTAACTTTTGAAAAATAACAATAAGAGTTTAAAATCAACCAGTAGTATACACAGCAAAAAGCACAATTACCTATTATTTTGACCACTTGACATAAGCCCATTTCTTGAAATTTGTAAACTAACGGTACCAAATTCGAATAAGAACCGGCGTTACCATATGAGAAGATTGATGTAATTAGACAAAGCATCGAACTGTATGAGAAGTATTTTCGAGAGTATTGAACAATAATCACAATAGAGTGAAGAATTTTTTTATTTCACTCTTACCTATTATTTTGGCCATGTGTATATAGGGTGAATGCACCATTATTAACCAAACAAGACACCTTTGCTATTATAAATTGGAATAAAAACGAAAACATTAGTGAAATTCGAACTCCGTATTTTGATAATGTTTTAAAATCGAATAAATTTACTAAGATATTATTTTGCAAAGGGGAATGTCCAGTTTTTATACAATTTTAGGACCGACTTCAGCAGACATGAGAGATGTCTTATGATACTCTGAGCATATTTTATTAACAATGTTTATTTCAATTAAGCGGAGGAAGGCTTTGGCGATCGGATATAGTAGCTTGAGCAACTTTCTTGGATGAAAAAGTTAACTTTTCTACTTCTCGTAATTCCGCGGAATTGGTGAGCCGTGCCAAATCACTTTATTTGAGAAAAATGTTCAGAACAGAGCACTAATGTCCATGAAAGAAATAACTCCAAAAATATATTCAAAATGTAGTAGCTGGGGTATATGTGACCCAAGTGCATGAAAATGGGTTTTCCGGCGGCTAGAACGTCCCGAGAAAGTTTTCTGAATCGGGAATAATATACATCACCCGATAGTAATCGGCGACATCTTTAATTTAATATATAACATGCCGTTTTGGAACCGCCCCCCAGCTACTACTCCCAACCGTGCAGAGAAAAATTTTCTTCTACGACTTATAGCTTGTAATGAGATAAGGCGAAAAACCTGTTTTCCGATCACTCGGTAGATCGGCGGATCTAAATTACGAAAAATCTAGTGCCTCAGTTCAAATAAAAAAAGAGGGAAATACTAAAAATGAGTATGGGGATGGCTAAGGAACTCGATTCTGTAAAATATGTTCAGAGTATCATAACGCATCGTTTAATACATCTCTCATGTCTGTTCATGTCGGGCCTAAAATGGACATTCCCTTTTAAAAATTGTACAATTATTTTTATTTAAATTTTCCTTTTCAATAAATGTGCTTTCACTAGTAGTTGACTAGAGTACTTCAGTTGTTGAACATGGATTGCACCAGTAATTGACCAGTGTTGCAGTAAGCTATTCTTTATTAAAAATGCCAGAACTTAAGAATAACATATCTTTGATATATTTTCTGTATTCGAGTTATTTTTAATAGTCTGAATTTGATTTTCTGTACATAGTACATTCTGCTGGTGTGAAATTAAAATATACTTTAGCTTTTATTTTACACCAAATATAAAATAATTCTGAAGCAGACTCATCATCATGCTATTGATCATTTTCAAGTGTAAATGTTATGGACCAATGTCAGCAGGTTTATCCTGAAACTGTTGCCTGAAGGTATCAGATATGCATTTCGTATAATCTATGACGCCTGCATCAAATAGATAAATGCCGCATTTTTTAAACCCATTACATATTATTGCTGTAGTAACCGCCTTAAATGCGTCTTCTAATAGACTAAGAGCTGGCGACCAAAATAGTTGTGTCATTTCATAAAAAAAATTTTCCATCTTATCATATTATCTGAATATTGTTTATAACTTATTGGGTGCTACTAGGTGGCCTCGAAAGCCTTACAAAAATCGGTTAACATACGTGATTTCATAAAGGCTGATTTTTGTGTTCGAAAATGGGACCAATTGGGCAACAGCTTCATACTGGGTGGGCCAAAAGTCACCATGGGGGCCAAAAGTCACCATGGGGTTTAAAAATTGAATAACTTTTTCGTTTATATATTTTTTTTATTTTTTTTTTAGATTATATAAATAACATCTGGAGAATAAATAATGGAGAGATTCACAACTGAACAAAGAACCAGAATAATACAGGGTGGGCCAAAAGTCACCATGGGGTTTAAAAATGCTCTTTGCGTTAAAATAATTGATCGCTGATTTAAGTAATGAAATTCTATTATTCTGGTCCTTTGTTCAGTTGTGAATCTCTCCATTATTTATTCTCCAGATGTTATTTATATAATCTAAAAAAAAAAAATAAAAAAAATATATAAACGAAAAAGTTATTAAATTTTTAAGCCCCATGGTGACTTTTGGCCCCCATGGTGACTTTTGGCCCCCATGGTGACTTTTGGCCCACCCTGTATATATATTAGGGCACTGCCTAAGAACACATATACACGTAGAGAGCTGATACTTGGTACAAGGTATTTTCATAGCATTGGCAAATACTACTTTAAAAAAATGGACTCAATCGGGCAACCCCGTCTTGGTGCTGCCATACAAAGCTTTGGATTTTCACTATATATTTGAACGCTGCCTGAAAAAACCACCACTTTGCCACAATCCAATGTGTCTTCTTTTTTTACCATTGATCATGAAGTATAATTCTCACCTGCGACACCAAAAATCAGCCTTTATGAAATCACGTATGTTAACCGAATTTTTTTATGGCTTTCGAGTCCACCTCGCAGCACCCTCCACCACTGGAATTCAGGCAAACTTCCCGCACTAAGATATGAACAATGTTAAGAGAGTATGATAAGATGGAAAATTTTGTTTATGAAGTGACGTAAGTATTTTGGTCGCCAGCTCTCCGTCTATAATAAAAATGTAAATTATGTTCTAGTTATAACATTCATGACTTATTTGAAATTAGGAAAAGGACTGGAAATATAATGTTGCTTATTTTTTTAGATGTAGGTATTAATGTGTTCGCAATATAACCATAGAATACACATGAGATGTCATTCGTCTGTTCGCAGATCTGCCAATAGAACAGTCCTTATTAATATTTTTTGTTATCTCCTAATGTATTCTTGCACAAGGATAAATAATTAAAGGAGGTATTACTTTTCTGTAGGCAGTAAATGTTCCCAAAACATTAATGCTCTCTTCTTCTTTAATGGTATAGACATTTTTAATATCCCCTGGGACCTAAAACTAACCCAGCTGAAGAACTAGTTTGAAATCCAGACTCCTCAGCGTTAACAATACGTTCTGGGTTATCCATAATATCTGCAGCATTCTCAGAAATTAAGCATTGCTTTAATTCTGTATGCAACTTTTGTTTAGCCGATTCTGTTAGAGCCAAATTAAATTACTAATTCTTCTTAGAAATTTACTAAAAATGTTTCGACAGAATTTTTATTCACTTTGTTGGCCGACTAGTTATTTTCAGAGACCATACTTTCATGTGTGCCGTTTTCGGCCTGCAAAAATGCATAGAAAATTCTAAAGAAAAAAATTCCAGTAAATTTCTAAGAAAAAAATTAGGGCTTCTCTACATCAGGTTGAGGCATCTTTAATTTTATATTGGAGCGAGGCATTGCTGCTTTCCCCTTTAGTTACGTCAACAAGTGGAGGCATCGTCGATTTTATATTCGAGCAAGGCGCTGCAGAATTTTGTTTTACTTGGCCAGTTTTTTATGTTATTTTTTTTATTTTAAAGGGAGGTGGACGAGAGATCCCAAGCCCAGAGGGCACCGCGGCCCATTATGCTTTCCCGCTAGAAGCCATATCACCAAAACCTTCCTGTCCTCTTAATGAGGCGAATCAGGTCTTCCTGGGATTGGTTTTTCAACTCCTCTACGGATAGGAGGCCAGAATCTAGAATATCCAGCCTGCTCCGGAAAGCTGGACAAGCACTCAAAAAGTTTTCGGTTGTCTCAGGTTCCCCTTCCAGGCAGAACAGACACTCAGGGCTGTCAACAACTCCCATCCTTGTTAGATGAGCGTGAAGCGATCTGTGCCCAGTGATGATGCCAATCACAGTTCTACATTGCTTCCTTCCAAGCCCCATGAGAAAATCAGGGATATTCCTATTGGTCCCATCAAGCCACAGTTTTGTGCACCTGCAAGTACTCAGGTTCTCACATCTTTGCTGATGTTTCAATGACCATCCGCTTTCATGGGAGACCCGATACTCGAGGTGGCAACGCTTACGGCGGGTTCTGATCCCAGGAATAGAGAATTAGAGCCAAACTTAGCTAAGGAGTCAGCCCTTTCATTCTCCATAATCCCCATGTCACCAGAAACTCACTGAGGGGACACCTTGTTGTGGATACACAGCTTATCCACAGACGACCAGCAGTCCGCCAGTAACTTAGATGTTATCCGAGGGACACTCAGATATATCAAGGCTGGCTGACTATCAGGAAGGATAGCAATGTCCTTTTCCCTTAATCTCCATATCAAGGGCTATCTTTGTTGCCATTGCGATGGCGAAGACTTCAGCCTGGAAGTCAGTGGTGTGTCTTGCATGTGAGTACCTACTCCATCCCGATGTCAGGTTCAGGCAGGTAAACACCCGCCCGGCACCCTCATTCGTGAGAGAGAAGTGACGCCGAAACGAAGCGCTGGAAACATCGGCGTTGTCTGCGAGGAGTCTTATGTAGAAATTTCCATACAACTCGTAAACCATGTCACGGTTTTCCAGACGGAAGTCCTGGAAGCAAAAAAGCATCTCCTCAACTCAGTTACTGATAATAAGGACATTGCAATCTGCACGGATAGCCAAGCAACTGTCAAGGCCTTGTCAAAACCGTTTACCAAACTGGGGTTTGGAGTTTAAAACCACCCTGAATTCCCTCTTTCGGAATCGACGGGAATGAAAAGGTGGGCCAGCTTGCTCGTCTTGGTGCAGTCTAGGGGGAACCCACTTCCACGATCTGGATCGCACTAAAACACCTTGTCACTAATATTTCAGATGGGGCTGACCGCTAGCACAGTTGTCTTTGGATAGATGACCCTTTGGGTCGAACTCTATGGAGGACATGTGGAGTAGAACCAGTCCAAGCCCAATGAACAACCAATTGGGACTAAATAAGCCAACACTGAAAACTCTGGTGTCAATTCTCTGAATAATGTCCTTGCCGGTTTCATGCAGTTAGAGCCAATATTGAACTTCACAAGAATTGCTCATAAGTCTTCATGGGTAGCAATGGGCCTTGTTGTGGCTTGCGTTCCATGGATCCCGCCCTGGGTCTCAACCTTTCTTCAATCCATACATCCATCTAAGTCTCCGTAGCTATTTTAACGACATTATCTGGAAAACAAAAGATAATATAGTTAGTTGCGGCGGGGGAGGGGGGGGGGGGGGGGTATGCAATTACAAATTACTTTTGTTCTTATTGGTGGTGGTAGAAGTTCATTCTATTGGAACGAAAATTTTTAAAATGTGTTTTTATTTTTTTTTATATGAGGGGGAAGGAAGATGTAGGTTTTTTTATTATCTTAATTAGGAAAGGAATTTGTTCTTTTTTCTATTGATCTTGATCATTTTGGATTTTATTTTATTTTTAGTTTGAAAGTAGTGGGTTTAAATTTTCTTTTCTTTTATTTTTATGTATGTACTCGATGCTTTCAAATTGACAACTTTTTTAATAAAAAATAAATTTATAAAAACAAAATATATTCAAAATACTAAAATCTTCCGGTATATTTAAAACCGACAACAAAATGCCCAACCTCCTAGCATTTTCTCATGAGACCCACATTTTCATTTATACTTATATAAGAAGCTCTATTTTATTTAGCATGATTTATTGTCCCTTGAGATGCTTGAAATAAAATGGCTTTCAGCAATTTTCAGAAGTAGATGATACCTGATGTATTTCATTCGTAAAGAGATAGAGTACTACATACCTACATACATATGTATGTGTATAGGTATATGCCATATACTTATACGATTAAATTGAAGTACATACTTACATATGAAAATATCTGTGTAGGCAGTAAATCCTTAGAGTAAATCCTTGTCCCAAATTGTTTCGATATCTGGAAAAAATGAAGTAATAATTTATTTTCAATGAAAATTTGATTGCATAGTGACTATTTTTAGATAAATGCTATCTAAGCGAAATACAGTCGACTCTTAAAGATTTACATATGCAAAACTTATTGAAACTCAATGATTGAATGTGCAAATAAAGAAGAAAAAAACACATTCAGCCACTTTGTGTTTTCGATAAAAATCTGTTGAATTCATTTTAGCAAATAGAAGGAAAGAATTTCATTTAATCAATTTGGCACAAAGGTTTTATTATTTTATGAAAGGTTTTGTTAACTTGAATAAAAATTTTATATTTATTAACAGAGACAGAAAAAACTATAAAAAGACTATTACCTTAATAAAAATTGTGAATGAATGGCAATCAACCTAATGCTTTCTAACAAGATTCTTTGGAAGAAGCTCAAGCAAGCTGAAGTATGTGGAAGCACCAAGGAGGAAACCTCACTCAATCCTGATGACCTGAACAGATTTTTGGTACCGCATAATTTGAATAAATCATCATGGTAGCACACCATGCTTAAATAACCCTGAGCATAGCAATTCTTACTCTTTTCGGTGTATTGATAATGCAGAGTGTTATGAGTCCATATTCTCTATTAAATCTAGTGCCACTGGTCCTGATAACATATCTCCTAAGTTCCTAAAATTATTGCTGCCTTACATTAGTCACTATATATTATTTATTTTTAATACCTCCATAACATCATCTACCTATGCCTAAAATAAGATCTGCTGTTAACCCATCTGATTTTCGTCCCATCAGCATTTTGTGTTTCCTTGCGAAGGCTTTGGAAAAGGTGATGTACGAGTACACTCAGATCCAATCGTTTGTAGATAACAACAGAATGCTTTCGCGCTGTCAATCAGATTTCAGACCAGGTTATAGCTGTCATTCGGCTACCCTAAAGGTTGCTATACAGACTTAAGAAAAGGCCTGGATAACGACGAGATTGCAATACTGGTATTACTCGACTTTACAAAAGTTTTTGACTGTGTAAATCACTCTAGGCTCCTCAACAAACTTCAAACATTTTTCATCTAGTGCCGTCCAATTGATACAGAGCTTCTTAGGCGATAGATATCAGCAAGTCCGAGTCAGCGATCGTCTTTCTGATTTACAGCCGCTTTTCTGTGGCATTCCCCAAGAGTCTATTTTAGGTCCACTGCTCTTTTCCTTTTTCATCAATGATTTATCTGACAATATTCAAGAGGTTAGAGCCCATTTATATCCTGATGATTTACAAATATACAATACCAGACCTCTCGGGCTGATTGAAGACTCCATTATAATGATTAAAAATGACTTAACACGAATTGACGATTGGTCTCAACGTAACCTTTTAATGCTAAATGCCAATAAATCGAAATATATAATTTATTCCATTAACAGCTTGGAAACTGATATTCCGCAGATCATGTTTGGGGGTGAAATATTGACTAGGGTAAGCGAAGTTACGAATCTCGGTGTCGCTCTTAATGGGAGTGCAGTGCTGACTAAGGTGTATGGTCTCGACTCTGGCTTTCTGTCAAATTATTAAGCGTGGACATCAAATGTAGATTGGTGAAAACTCTCATCCTGACCTACTTTTCTTACGGGAATGCTAAAGCTTATCGTCTTCTGGGTTTCATTTTTAGGGTATGTAAATCTTTTAAATTAAGCGCCTCTTTTATTGCTCTGTATAATTCTTTGGTGAGAAGCACTCTAGAATACGCGTGTCAAATTTGGAGCCCCTTTTACACTTATTATAATAATCTACTCGAATCTGTCCAGAGAATATTCACCAGATTATTTTTGTATAAGTTGGAACATAATAAGTTAGATTATAATGCGAGATTAACCCGATTCGACATCTTCTCTTTGGAGCGTCGTCGTGTTTTTCTTGATAGCGTATTTGTGTATAAAATTCTTAGTGACGATGTACACTGTCCTGACTTGCTTTCCAGAATTGGTATTAATATTCCCTCATGATACGCACGACAATATACTTCTTCTCGATTGCCATTTTCAAGGACAAACCTGCGGGAAAAGTCACCATTATATCGAATTCAGAAGGCCTTCTGGACCTCTGACGTTTAAAAGACTAATCTTGAATGTTATCGCTCACTGATCCTAAAGTTATAATTTATTTATTTCGATTTTGTTTGGTTTATTTTTTAATTCTTTTTAATTCGCTTTGCCCATTTATTCTTTTTAACTTCATTTTGCCGTATTTACTTTGTTTGTATCTGTTTAGCTCTTATTTTTTATTTTTTATTATATTTTTATTTTCTTAGTTTGTAATTACTTAGTAGTTTAGTATTTTGTGTTTCCTCTTTTCTCCTTTTTTGTGTTCCTTTCCTATGTATAATCTTCAATTCTTTTCCCTACTCATTATTTAGCTTGAATTTTGTTTTTTGCTTCTCTTCTTTTTTATTTTGTAATTTCTCTTATGTAACTTACTTTTAAGGTAGTATCTTATTGGATGGAATCAACAACAATGTGCTACACAAGATTAAACATTGTGAAGACCACATTTGGTTCAATCTTCAATGCAAGATGAAAGGCGATTTCCCAAATTATATTAAACTCAATTGTAAATCCAATTATGTTTCTGCGGAAGCGTTGCGTACCGCTAAGAGAGCTAGCTTGGCTGTTGAACGAGATAAAAAATTGGCATAGTGTTTTTCACAATCTACACATACACATGAAAGTTATCCACACTTAATTAGTTAAACGTTTACATCCGATTGAGTTTGACGTGGTGGACCATGAAATACGATTGAAGTGTGCTTGTAGATCGTACCAACAATATATGAAGAAAATAAGGAAATTAAACAGACTGTAGTACAGGAATCTGCGTGCATGGGACGAAGCCATAAAGAAAACTTGATACAGGTTAATTTCTTCCCAAGAGTGGTCAATTTATCGGATACACCATTACCAGCAGAATACACGAAAAGCTTGGAGAAGGGCTTAAACTACTCACCAGCTCAAGCAGTAAAGTTCAATGATTTAGTGAATTTAGCTATGGATATCGAAGTAATTGTGGGCAATTCGAATGATAATTATACGAGAGAGGTATGTACAGATATTGTTAAGAGGGAGTTAGAGTTAGAGCTGAAAGTATCCGGATAATTTACTATCCGGATTAACCTAGATAATTAGGATCCGATTCTTCAAATCCGGGTATCCGGATAATCCGGGTCCTAGTATTCGGATCCTAACTATCCGGATCCGGATCAGAATTATCCGGATCCAGACTATGCTAAAAAAAATGTCAAAATTTCCCTCAGATTGCATTGTTTCATTGGGAAAATATAAATTTCATGATATTCTCATTTTCTCAATGAAAAAACACAATTTTGAAGCTTTTTCGCTTAGTCCGGATCCGAATAGTTCGGATCTGGATCCGGATCTCAGGAATCGGATAGTTCGCATATCCGGATATACGGATATCCAGATATTAGCAAATCCGGATCCAATTTTCAGCTCTAAGAGTGTGTAACAATTAGTGGTACTAATACAGAAAGAAAAATTCTACATGGTCTCCAAAGGTACATAATGACTTTGTTCTTACTAAAACGGATAAGGGGAACACAATAACAGTGTTACCGAAGAAGGTGGAACATTTTATATTGGACAGCAGGGCAATAAAATTAAAAGGTGATCCAACTAAACTAAAATCAACAATTAAAACATGTACAAGTCTATTCGGAGAGAAATCAGCATACAGAATATCAAGTATGAATCCATCAGCACCAAAATGGCACCAACTTATAAATTATGCAAATTTTACAAGGATCAATTTTTTGAGTTAGCTGAATTCAAATCGAGATATTCAATAAAAATTAGTATAGATTTAATAAATAATTTGCAGAGTTTTAAATTTACAGATAGTAGTAGTGTAAGATCTAGTCTCTAACGTAAGGAAGGGAGTGCCGGTTTTGATGGACAACTCAGTTTTAAAATTCAATATATAAAATTTTTATTAAAACTTAAATTTGTTTAACCTAAATATCACAATAATTCAATAATTCAATGATCTAAAACAACCCTACAAACTAATATTAAATTCAATATTAAAACTTCAAAATAAAAATAAATTCATTAATTCAGCACAACTCCGCAGTTCGCCACCCTTGATTTATTTATTCTGAAAAAGAAGAAGAAGCAAAATGTCCAGGGGCGGATTTCCCTATAGGCCGAGTAGGCCCGGGCCTAGGGCGGCAGATTTAGGGGGCGGCAAAACTTGGTGGGAATATTTTTTTTTTAGTAGACGCGCCCTCTGTGAATCCACACGTCAATGTTTTTTCTTGTAGTTGTGGGTATTTCATTTCATTTTTATACTTTTTCGTTTTTTTAAATAAAATAATTCGTTGGAAAGTGTTATTTTTAATTCTACTCCATTTTTTTCAAATCTACTCCGATTTATGTGGCAGCCTACTCCGCTAATTCTAGCCTGGGGTCCCTTCACTGGATATAGATCATTCAATTTTTCGTGTTTTACAGGGAGTAGGGGGGCGGCAATCTTCCATAGGCCTAGGGCGGCCAAGTGATCAAATCCGCCCCTGAAAATGTCAATCTTCTATGGACAAATTAAAATTTTCTGAAATAAATTTCAAAGGGGTGTTACGTCTAAGCACGCGGAAGTAAAAAACTTCTAGAGAATTCTACACACGGAAGTAAAAAACTTCTAGAGAATTCTAGCACTCAGGTTATCCCTGACCAGAATTATCTTCTGTGTACTGTGAAAGGAAATTCAGGTTATCCCTGACCAGAATTATCTTCTGTGTAATGTGAAAGGAAATTCAGGTTATCCCTGACCAGAATTATCTTCTGTAATAAGGTAGGAAACACAATTCTTTTTACTCAGATTAGCTCTGATGCAGATCAGCTCTGCCAAAAGAATGGTGCCATCTACTGATTTTCATCGGCTTTATATAGCCGTTGTAACCAGTTACGAATTCTTGCCTCTTGGTGTTGCCCTAGCAACGATTGATGCGATGTCTGAATGTACCAGAGACAGCTGGCTGACGTAATGTCATTTGTTGTCATCACAAATGTAAATATTAGGAGGTAAGTATGCTTTGCTGCATTTTTATATTGATTTATTTATTTTGATTGTTTATTAGTATTCTTTATATTTTTAGAGACTATATAAAATCCGACATCTCACAGCTGCAACATTCGGCTGTCACTAGAATTTGTGGGTTTTTTGTGGTTTATCACAGGATATTTTAATGCCGTGGGTGAACCCGTGAACCACACTGTCAGCAGCAAATCGTTGATTGGATCAACAGGAAGCTTTAGATAAGTATTATGTAATTTAATCATTTGAATCTAGATACTTTGTGTTCCTTTTTTATATATTTTAGGTAGATTGAGCTGGGAGTACATCGAGGGATTTGTTGCATAAAAACTGACAGTAGAATTCATCATGGGATGTCCACATATTTGTGTGAGGACTGAACAAGTAGTATTTTTGTGTCTTTTGATGTCACCAGTTAGTTTACTTCAATTCCCCTAGTAAAATTAAGGAATATAGTCTTTGAACATTTGGAGAAATCCAATTTGAATAAAGCTGTACTGATAGATATGGGGGCCTTGCACAATCTATGCATTGAGCAGAATTATTTTCAATTTAACGATGAATTTTATAAATTTCCAAGACGGTGTTCCAATGGGATCACCATTATCACCTTTAATGGCAGAGATATACATGAATAACCTTGAGCAACTAATATTAGAAACTGATACACCGTATAAACATAAAATCACGTTTTGACGAAGGTATGTAGATGACATTTTTTTGTATATGGCAGGGTTCGGAAACAGATCTAAATAGTTTTTTTGGATTGGTTAAATGAAGTAGACCAGAATATAAAATTCACAATGGAAATAGAGATTGATAAATCCTTGAATTTTTTTGGATTTAAGCGTATCACATACTAATAATAACGTAATATTTGAAATATTTAGGAAACCCACGTATACTGATATAGTTATACCGTCCAGATCAAGACATCCTGTGAACGCAAAGATGTCAGCTTTCCATTCAATGGTAGAGAGATTGTATAGGGTATCCATGTCACCTGAAGCATTTAATAAGGCGGTCAATGTAGTCACCCTAATTGCAGTAAACAATGGTTATTCAAGCAATCTGATTTCTAAATTAATAAAAAATAAAAATCAACCAATTTTACTTAAACTCATAGCTCCAGGACTAATTAAGGATAATAATAAAAAACCATGGGTGAAATTACCATTTTTAGGGAAAATTAGTTATAAAATTAAAGCATTCATTTGGACAGAATTAGAAGTTAATGTTTCATATTATAATAGATGTATCTTGAGGCACTTACTAGTTAATACAAAAGAAAAAACGATTAATTTGTATATATCTGGAGTGTATGAGATATGTTGTGATTGATGATTGTGACTGTAGCTATATTGGTCAGACTGGAAGAACTTTTAATACGAGATATCAAGAACATATGAGCTCGTTAAAACTAAATAAAAATTATTCGTCATTAGCTAAACATATGAGGGAATGCACATACTCTTGTAAAATAGATAATCTCAAACTGTTACATGTAGAAAGTAAAAGTCGAAAACTAAATTTACTGGAAAATTTTGAAATTCAAAAGGCTTTAAGAAAAAACAAAAAGTTAATGAATGAATATAGTATAGAACCTATACAGTCTAGCTTAGTAAAACTGTTATGGTCACAACAATAGTTAGAAATGTGTACGTATATGTGAGCGCAGTTTTAAGTACTTGAACAAGGAACAACGTTAGTCCCGCAATTAAATATTTTAGTATCACTTGTTTACACCCCTGAGGATGATCCGATAGGGATCGAAACGGCTGTCAGTGAATTTATAACGAGATAAAAAAAAAATGTTTTTGAAATAAATGTAAAAAACAAGTAGAATACACTTTAATTTCTTTTTATCTTAATGGACTTGTCTGTGTACTATCTTATTAACTTAAAATTAAATAATTAAATAAACCTTATTTCATCATTATCACCATCAAAGAAAAACAAGTAAAGATATCACAATGTAGTGAAACTTGACATTTTTATAAGGCAAGAGATGACATTTGGTAATTATCTGAGTATAATCGAATTCATCCTGATTCAATCTTTTAAGTCTTGATAACAATACTTTTAAATATCCAGCTAACAGTAAATTACACAAAAATTTACAAGTAACAAAAAAAAACGGTAATCTCAAGTCGACTCAGAATCAAGAAAGATTTTACATAATTTCCATATCGATTTCTTATCCACGCAAAAACAATCCTCAAGGTAGGTATACATAGGTATAAATAATAAATTTCTGAGGATTATATTTATCTCTTTAATCATTATACTTAGCTCGAGATAAACCGTTAAGTACCCTTTGGCATTAATATAACTATAGAGGAGTAGTAGTAAATTAAATCTTTATTAAGCTCATTCCAACCACATCTTTCATTATTTTTTATCATTTTAATGGAGACTTGCTTTTATTTTATTTTTTTTATTTTTTTTTCAAGAGAACGACCAGAACGACATACTTACATAGTTAACAATTAAACTGAACTATTCCAATTAAATTCCGCTCCAATAGGTCGTCATTCCAATTAGCGAATATGTATCCAACATTCAATTTTGCATAGTTTCAATATGGGGCGCAAATGATATTTCGAAGGACTTGAGTTTGTCCATTATTCAAATGCATCCGGGAAAGTACTCAGCTCAGCACTCATCATTTACCCACAAATATGAATTGTAAGAGGAACTCAGCTCAATGAAATATCAAGTTTTGATGTTCGTTATTCTCAGGGTGTCTATTATGTTTGTGCTGTGATTCATACATACCTACACCACATTCATATCATTTACCTGCCCGCGTAATTATTACCTGTTCAGTTGAATGTTCTTTCAGGATTTCCTATTAACGATGATTTTTTTTTTGTTTTTTTGTTTTTTTTTTTTGCATCGGAGTTGGAGGCCCCTTTATAATGGCCACTAATTAAATATTCGATGCATGTGCAAAATTATCTTCAACGTTTATACTATGCTCTTCTAGAAAAGAACTTTTTTAGTCTTGATTACAAATTATAAGCCGAT
The DNA here is from genome assembly GCA_963930735.1 of Dioctria linearis. Classification (NCBI taxonomy): domain Eukaryota; kingdom Metazoa; phylum Arthropoda; class Insecta; order Diptera; family Asilidae; genus Dioctria; species Dioctria linearis. Next base: position 30,734,359 of record OZ005740.1, on the reverse strand, counting down.
GTCAATAAGGGTGTGGATGGAGAAAAAAACGTTAGCCTTGTAGTAGAGTTGATATGGTTAATTGGTTGGTTGGTTGGTTGGTTAGATTTATTCCAATGTTCACCAAGACACAGTTGTTTTCATTGACCACCACGAAAAATTATTATTTTGTAGGAGGGGGCGACTTATGATGATTGCGTGCAGGAAATACTTTAATTTACACACAAGAAGACGGTTACCACTGTAATTTTGGATTAGGTATAAACTAGTAATTTTCGAAAGGAAAATTTATAAATCCAACAGCTAACAAAGAGCACACACAGTAGCAGCTATACAAGTAATTTCTTATATTTTTTCGACTGACTTTTATTGGTAGCTGCGGCTCTCTATAAATACAGAAATAAAACCTTCGTGTGGCTAACATTGGTTTGAGAGGCAATTCGTGTAACTCATTTTGTCAGTGGAGCTGGAAAGGATCTATATATAAGAGTAGGTAATTTAGTTTTGAAGTTGAAAGTGTTTTCGTATAGAGAAAAAACAGTTATTGGAGTTTTTGTTTTTTTTTAATTTTGCTGTGGTTATAATTTGGGTTGAAACCATTTATATCGATGAAGCATTTATCTGTTGCATATGTACATCCGGTTTGACGATGCAATATTATTTTTATAAGTCTTTCAGAAATTTCAGGTGGCTGATAAACTTTTTTTTAAAACAAAAAAATAAATCATAGAACGAGAATTTCAGATTTTATCACAAAAACAGCGTTTACAGAATGAAATAAAATTTTGAAGAAATTTTTCATTTCACAACTAGTAGTAGCTGAATAGTTTTGCTATCACATCATAGATGTCGTTCCGAGAAATTTTCAAATGACCTACTAAGATATATTTGTAGTTGCATGTGTATTCTCTTTCAGAAATCTGTCATGGAAGGAGAAGTCGTATTTGCTTGGTTTCCGACATCCCTTTTATTTTATTTTAAAAGGCGGGGAGACGACAGATCCCAAGCAAGGAGGCCAGAACGGCCCATTGGGCTGAAACTGCTGAAACACTGTTCTGACATCCTTAAGACAAGATTAGATCTGTGATTTTCTTTTTTCTTAACAAAAGACTTTTTTCTAATATTTTTAATCCAAGGTCAGAGATTCCCCTTTAATGCAAAGTATAGCATAGCAGGAAGGAGCTCGGGAAAGGATTAGGGGACATGAGGAGAGTGGCGAAAGTGCTGATGTATGTCACAAGTGATAAAAAAGCATCACAGTAATTTACTGTACTCCCGAAAGTAATTTGAATGAAAACAGAATGCGTGCAGTTTTCAGCGCGAGTATTGCATGCAGGAATCATTCTATAAGGGATCAGATTAGATATTTCTTCATAACATTGACATGCATATAGAGATAAAGGGGCGGAAGGCATCCAACAGTTCGGTGGTGGTCGAGAGAGTCAATATGACAAGATATTGCCACATCGCTAATGAGCTTGATAGCACTATTCTGGACAATATCCAATGAAGCTAAGGATGTGTGAAATCCAAGACATTTCGATGCTTCTTTGGCAACAGAGAAGATGTGGTCTGTCCAGCTTAACTAACTGAAAATATTAATGTCCAGAACGCCTAGTGACTGTGAATCGGAAATTATGGTTCCATCAAAACAAACGGAAGTGGTTAAGTGATGATCTTATTTTTAAGGATAGCTTTGGATCTTAATTGCATTAAATACGATGTGATTCGCTTTGCCCCAAACGAGGATATCGTCAAGATCGTGATTCAATTATTTAATCATACAATCTCGTATAACACATACGTTATTCTCCCTGGAGTCCTCAAGAATGTCAAAGGAGTAAACGAAATCAAGGGTAGGGTCATCAACGAAACTATGGATGCGATTGAAAAGAGGAGAAAGCAGATCAATAATGAAAACTAAAAAGAGAGAAAGAGAGACGGAGAAATAACAGAGCCCTGGGGTACACCGACATTTATAAGATGAGGTATAAATGTGACGCTATCTAATACAACCCATATTAGGTGACTAGATAAAAATCTTTCAATCCTAATAGAAGAGGAGGGAAGAGACCAAGTGCTGCAATTTTGGTTAAAAGAGCTCGATACTTTTATTTAAGTATTAGTAAGTATTAGTAAGTATTTATTTTCAAAAAAGTACAATAAGACAAAAGCCTTTTCATTAGTACTACTAAAGTTCACAAAATCAAAACTAACTAGAGCAATGCAGGTAACTATCGAATATTAAACATATATGAGTAGTGAATGATAATAAAGAGAAATTAGAAGGAGAAAATAGAAAGAAAAAAGGAAACAAATAATAAAATTACAAATACTAAAATTCATGATACTTTTCTGTAAAATATATGTATAAGGCGAAAATATAGCATAAAGAGAAAAAAAAGTATGAAATCAAAGATAAAACTCAGATGTGGCAATATCAGTGTCCTGACCAACCTTATGCGCAAGTCGGTGGAGAGCAGGTTAGCATATAACCAAAGTCGGCGAAGCGCCCCATAGATCTTCCCAAGTATCATTTCAATATGGTCACAGCAACTCATATGAGAATTTAATATAATACCTAAGCTTCGAACTTTGTGCACATATGGTATAGTAGAGCGATTGAACTCTATCGGGGGAAAATAGTTAAGATCATAATTTCCTCTGCAAACCGCTATCGCATGATATTTTTTGGGGTTGAGTATCAGACTATTATTGATTGACCATTTTAAAATATTACGAAGATCTTCATTAATTCGGCTGGCACAGTCCTCTAAGAGACCAATTGGACGATCTAAATATATCTGCACATCATCAGCGTACAAATGAACCGAGCTATTTTTGATAACAGCTGACAAATCATTAATAAAAAAACTGAAGAGCAGGGGTCCTAATATTGATCCTTGTGGTACACCGACAGTCAAAGGGAGCTTAGCGGAGATAACTTCGTTCACTTTAACATGCTGCGAGCGATTCTACAAAAAACTACTAATTAACTTGACCGCAGGCAAACCAAATCCAAAGAGGCTCTTTAGCTTATTAACAAGTTTCATGTGGTCGACGCTATCAAAAGCTTTCGTGTCGAGATGAACTAAGAGCACAATGCGATCATTATCCAAAGCAGTTCTGATGTCAGTGGAGATTTTTAAAAGAGCTGTCTCACAGCTATGCCCAGGGCGAAAGCCTGACTGCCATCGGCACAAGGAATTCGCATGATCTAAGTACTCAGATATTTTCTTAGCCATGATTTTTTCTAGAGCCTTCGCTAGAAAACATAATAAGCTTATTGGTCTAAAGTCCTTGACGTTATTTGGAGAAGCATTTTTAGCGATTGGAACCACTAGCGCTTCCTAGCTATTGAATACCTTTGTAATTGGGCCAATAATGAAGGGTAATATAAGCTTTACAAAGCGCGGTGGAATACCATCAGGTCCAATCGCACCAGACTGTATAGATAAGATAGAAGAGGCGGCCTCAATTTCATCAACACAACGAAAACAAAATTCAAATTCGGAGTGAGTGATAGGAGCGTCCAGAAAGGATGGCGAGGAGCTAGTATTTCCTTCATTTGCAGTAGTATTTGTGAGGAGCTCATTGAGCTCGTCAGCGTCTAGGTCAGTTGATGAGCCATCACCGCCATTAACACCAATGTCACACAAGGCACTCCAAAGCTTCTTCGGTGGGACCTTGCAATCTAACTTGGACGCATAGTATAAAGATTTTGCATCTCTCACTTTTCTATTAACAAGATTTCGCGACTTTTTAAATAAAGACAGACTGCTAGGAGACTTAAGCCTTCTATACTGATGGTATAAAAAGTCACGTTCTAAGATTAATTTCTTTATCTCTGCGGAAAACCAAGGACATCCTTTTATTTTTATACATTTAGTCTGAAGGGGGGCATACTTATTGAGCAAGTATAAGAGCACATCATTGAAAGCATGTACCTGTAAATCAAGAGAGTGTAACGGAGAAGCAGCGTTCTGCTCCAACACTAGGTTCCAGTTTATATAACTGCATTCTTCAAATAAGCAGTCACTATTTATGGATTTAAGGTTACGGAAATTAATAAGGCGGGAAGGTGTTGATTGATATGGAATGGGTAAATTATATTTAAGGAATAGGATGTCGTGATCAAGAATTGCAGGGGGGGGCGGTGAGTAGAAGATCTAACTGTGAAGGGGACTCAGAATTGAAATATGTAGGGGAGGAGTTAACTACTCTAAGATGCAGAGATTGGATGAAAAATAGAAATTCGTCTGATTGATTGTCATTACGTAAGATATTTACATTAAAGTCACCCGCGACGATAATGTTAGAATATCTATGAGATACAGCAGACAGAGAAACATCAAAGGTGCATACACTGTCGGGATTAAATAATCCTGGCGGACAGTAGACTGAGTAAAGAACGCACTTATTAAACCCAGTATCTACCTCGACACAAATTAATTCTAATGCACTATCACGAGAGTGGCATAATATCTTTGATTTAAAGCATTCCCGAATATATATTGCAGCGCCACCCACAACCCTTCCCTCCCTGTCACAACGGAACAGTTTGTAACCAGGTATTGAAACAAGAGCTGAAGGAATGCCTGGTGTAAGCTATGACTGATAAGAACCGCATGCAGGTCTGTCCCCGAGAACATCTCTCTTAACTCATCCATCTTCCACCTGACACTTCTAGCATTCTTGGAGGCCTTTGAAATATTTTGACTCACCAATATTGTGAAGATTATACGGTTCCAACGTTCCGTAAGAAAAGTAATATTAACAGTTAATATGAGTTTGAATAGAAGAAGTATCAGATAAAAACTTCAATAACTGACTCTTCTCCCTCTCGCCTAGAAGTCAGTAGAAAAAAGCAAAAAACTGTATTCATCATCATCAGTCATCATGAAATTATTTTCTACATAAATTTCTAGGGAATCCCGCTGTTAACCTTAAATCTTCCTTAAACCCTTTATTAATATTCTATGAGTAGTGATGACTCTGTTTCTCTGTCCAAATCAGAAGAAAATATTCACCAACACCAAAGTTCTCACTTTAAGAAACCTCTATTCAATATAACCTTTGACCTAATTTTGCTCTCCTAACCTTTCACTCCCATTCCTCTACCGTTTTTAGATGGCAAACCTGTTTCTTGTTATTATTTAATAAATCAATCTTTACCAAGGCTGATTAGACAAGAGCTCAGCAAGAAACAAAAATTTTCTGACTGATACAGGAAGAATAGACATAAACCCACCCAGCATCTCTGCATATTCCTGGAGCTTTATTAGATGATTTTTTGCAGCACCGTTCTTATCATGTCACACGTTAACAATGCCATTTGTATTATTTTTTTTTTTATATATAAGTCACCTACGCTATCGCCCCATTTTCCACTAAAAGCCAACTATCTATCCACGTTTGTAAGTATGTCTCGTCAATTTCTATATACACGCATTATTATCTGAAGCTCTATTCGAAGTATATCTATAGAGAGGAAAACTGACCTTTTTGTTATAAATATAATAAGGAAGGAAATCAACCCGTCCAGGTGATGGGTACACACCAGTTGTTCAGTCCATTTGGCCCAGAGGACAAAGAGTTTTAACGAAGTCCTTTCTGTTCGTTCAGAAAACTGATTACATTAGTTCGATCCTTTTTATCGGATTCAAATTTCGTTGGGCAATATAGAAAACATTTTTTTTTTTTTTTTTTTGGCGATGGTAGTAGTGAGAAGAGAAGATGTTGTATGAATTTAAAGCTTTTCAGAACTAAATTGAATCCCTTTTAAGTTGATTGGTTACATGTTTTTTGACAAGAGCTCCCGAGGATTTGAGTTTTTTTTTTGTTTTTTAAGGGTTATCTCAAGTGGATTTGGGGAAATTATTTAGTTTTTTCTTAGTTCTTTTTTAATAGCTATTCTGAAGTGTAATCCCATGGATTTCTTTTATTATTAAATTGAAAGATTACAAATAGTCCCAATTTGTTGTTTATTTACTTAAGCCTTAAGCAAAAAAAAAGGAAAAAGTAGGTATCAAGGATTTATGTACGTACATTACAATCTGGATTTAATATCCCCTTTGTTGTGAACTATGATAGAAAATTACAAACTCCACCCACTAAACCTTGTTTATTGCTGAATCACACACATATACACACACACTCCCCCCAGGCAGCCGAATGTGACCATTCATCATTCTCAGACTTGAAATGGAATATGAAAATTGTTGTTGTTGTTGGTAGTGGTACAAGTACACTACCGAAATTACGAAATGGCTTCCAGGGTACAGGATTAAATTCGAATAATTAATGCTCTCGAACCTAACAAAACTGAATCCTTATGATCTTATACGAAGCACAAAATATCTCTAAGCAACCATATCTATCTACTCATCCTAATTACGAAAATAAATTTGAAAAGCATCCAATTGGAAATCATGCGAAACCGAAGGCTTTTAAAGTCTGCTACGGTGAGAACGGATTTTGATTATAATACTTAGCAACCTTTATTTTAATAATGGTTGCCGGCAATTGTAATATTTATTTAAAATAATTTTCCATGTATCACTGCCCCTCTCCAGATATGAAATACTTAGGTAATTAAAAAAAAAACAATTGTGAAAATTTATTTCAAGCTCATTAAATTTGCAACAATGGACGAAAAATAAAAGCAGTAGATCGGATCGATAAAATGGGTCATTTCCTTCCACTTTCAGGGGAGTGTTGTTAATCATGAATTGCTTATTGACTTCATACCTGCCAGTACTCCACAGAATCCTTTAAATTTTTGTAATGCTTGTTTTTGTTTATTTTCATTGGATTTAAAAGGATATGAATTGGGACATAAATGTAAAGCTTTTAACCTTTGAACCCAGTGGTGTAGCGTCTTTGAAAGTAAGAAAAGTATTGCTTCCCTTAGATTTTTCGATTTAATTTAATTAAAATAAATAAACAACAAAGAAAATAAAAAATTACGACAAAAAATTTCTTCAAAATATTTGCATTAAAAAATATTTTCCTTAAAACCTTTTTATTTGTCCTTCGCTGTAAACTATCAAAGAGAAGCAATTATAGAATCACCTCCATCTGAACAAAACAATCAAAAATAAATCAATCAAACAATATGCAACGAAAAGTATAGCATTCGAACACGTCTGGACTTTGTCCATGATATCACAAGCAACACCACTGCCTGAAGAAGGTGGTTTTATTTTTGCTTCCATCAGCAATTGAACAACATCCAAAAAAAAAGGAATCGTATTCCATTCGAACTCGTCAGGAATCTACCTATGACGTCACACATTTCTGTTGCTCGCTCGGCACTTATAGTTTAGCTACCTTCAATAAGATATGGTTCTACGGGTAAGGGATGCAATTGAAAAAGTGCTTCTATGGGACCTACAAACACTGCTATACTGGAAGCATGTGATAGGTTAATTTCATTCATATGAATATATATTTCTAATGATAGATCAATGCTATATTTGTTTCAACTGGAGGTGGATTTATTTGTGCTTCTATCAATTTCATGTAGGTAGGTCGTTTAGGAAGCATCTCGTTTACCGGCTAATATGCCTGACCGCGCGAGGACGAGAGGAAATAGTGAATTCTTGATGTAAATTTCAAGTTTGATAGGGGAATATTACTTTAGAGAAAAGATGACTTGAAATATGATATTGATGACAAAATCTTACAGTCGGAGGCAAATAAGCAAATGAGCAATTATTGATATTTTTACGCGCCACAAGGTGACATATGCGACATATGTTTGAAATACAAACAACTTTAGGTTAGTGTCATCGTAGTAAACTTTGGGTTCGTAGAACGGAATATTCAGGAAGGTTCTAGGATAATTCGTAGAGTATAACTACGGCACTCTCACATCCAGGAGGCGGAGTCTTATTTCAGACAGTGAAGTGAACGAAGTAAACTACCTATTTGGATTGCGATAATTAGAAGTACAGTACTAGCGATAACTATAAAGAGTTGATTTGATAATTGTTTGTAAATGTTATAAAATAAAACAGTGAAGTTAAATAAAGAAAGAGCTTTTGAATTATATCCGAAATATTGTGTTTTAAATAACGAACTAAGGCCACGCTCGTAACAATATTTTAATTTAGCTTATTTATTTGTCGTCCGCATGCCATAATCGCGAATCTGATTTTTGGGTTATTTTGATCTTTCGTACTTATATGAAACTCAGGAAAATGAAATCTATATTACTTTACCAATTTTTAAGATCTTCCCGGTTTTGTTTTCAGGAATGAGTTCAAATGCTGGAAAAATTACTACATTTCAAAATATTGAAGTACTTTGCAGTTTTGTTTATAGTGCTCAAATGCAGTTATTACCAGGCAACTTACCCAGTGCGTTAGAACAGTCTTGAATATCTCTCCAAATTCTGAAAACCATTATTCATTGCTTTCGTTTTCAAGAAAATGGAAAATGTCAAATTTGCTTACAGCTTTGATTGAAGCAGAGTGATGTACATATAACATTCAACTAGTATACATTGCGACCTGACTATGATCATTTCTTTAATTCTTTTTATTTTAATTTGAAAGAAAAAAACCAAAAACTGCAATTCATGTCTACTCTCACGTCCTCGATCGTGGGTGCTTAAGCTTATGGTTAAGATCAGGGGAGACTTGTTCACTAAGATCGTGCGGACACCGCGACCAGAATTGATCTATTGTGTCCTCCCCCTAGAATGGCTAAGCGAAATCTATCAATTTTAAGAGTTCGATTATTACCCATGCTTACAAACCTTATTTGGAGAGATGTTTTCTGATTTTCAAGCTTAAAGATGCAAGTGCGGGACACTCACATATGATATGCTTCCAGGTTTCATCTTCCCCTTCGCAAAGTTGACTGTCAATTGCCAATTTTCTTCAAAAATTAACTCCTGGAGTTCGTTCTTAAGAAGCAGCTATCAAGAGGGGTATGGATAATTTATTAGAACCGCTGCAGTAACATTTGAGCGATTGGTTATTTAACGATTTTGTAAAATTATAATCTGGTTGCTTCCCCTCACACCAAGCCCACGCCATGCCACTGCTTTTAACACGATTAAATTTAAATCATTCCTGGCTTTTGATATTAACCGAAAATAACACTAAAGGTAAAGTTTCAGGGTGAGAGACCTTTGGTCTCTAGTCTCCAGTTTACAGAGTCTAAATTGTCAAAATGTATACACGACAAGAGACATTTATCTCTGGAGATCAAAAAATTTGGGCTCTGGAGACAATAAGAAAAAAGTCACTCAAGACACGTCTCCAAAGTGTATATGCCGTAGACATTTGACAGAACTCAGCATTTCACGAAAAGTCTAGACACTTCATGAAAGGTAGGCAGATAGTGTACCGGTTTTGACTTAGCCCCTTTTTACATTATGTGTCTGAAATTTTTAGACACTTTATCAAATGCTATAAGTGTTCACGCCGATACTGTAATACAACCCTATATAACCAAATACTAGTAGTGGGAGATGTGAGGTGGAGGGGGAGCTCGCACCCAGGGCTGCGACACACGCACCCACAGACCACACATACACACAACCACATACACACACATATGCGCACATACACACAACCACATACACACACATATGCGCACATACACACACACATACACGCGCGGCTCGTGATAATTCACTGTCAGTAACGTCTTCGACAGGCATCGATGTTACAGAAGGAGCTTTGAAGAGCTGTAGAACTTCTTGGGTGAATGGGATGGATTTTTTTTTCGCCGCTTTCGACAATGGGTAATTATCGGATCTGATGTGATTAGAAGGTGGTTCATTACAGACCTGTAAAATTCCAAGTACAAGTACCAGTACCTGGACTTGAAATATTTTAAGTACAAGTACAAGTCCCGGTACTGGTACTTAAAAAAATTTCAAGTCCAGGTACTGGTACTGTTACTAGTACTTAAGTATCAATGTACTTAAGTACTTTACAAGTCTGGTTCATTATATCTGTGTTGGTGTTGACTCTAGAAGTTTTTCTTGTGTGGTGTAGTCTTGTTGTTTTCCAGTCTTTTTGTCTCGATTCTTGAGCATCCTCTGATAGACGAACCAAAAATTGTATGGCAGACGGGGGGGGGGGGGGCATATCAGGGTGATTAAGAAAAACGCCAGTTTTTCACAAAATACCCTGTATCTTATAAGCTACGGGGTGTACGGTCACACTTAAGAGCTCGTTGTATGCAGAACTTGATGGCCTTTCCAACGACTGCTCAACAACCCTCTCCCATCAAGAATTATGGTTGTCTAACCTAAAAATTTCGGATTTTCTTACCTTTTTAACCTCTATTATTTTTGCAAAAAGGTCGTTAACATAACTTTTTTTAATAAAAACTGTAAACTGTAGACTTCCCTCTTTATTATGACCTATTACACCCAATGTCCTATCTGAAGCCCTTTAAGAGTTATTAGCTCTAACCCTATTTTCAAACGTATTTTCAAACCAATTCTCAACGATAATTTGTTCCCCTCTAGCATGTCATTTTAAAAAATATCGTCTAATTTCGGTGTGACCTGAATAGGTTATGTCTTAATAACTGTTTAACGGATACAGTTAACACAGATTCGTACGTAGATTCTCTCCCATTGAAGTGCTGTATTCTAGGAGTGAAGTAACAATTTGGGGTAAATTAATGTATTCTAGGAGAAAATTGACAATGTCTGGAGTTAAATTTTGTTTAAAAAAACCCAATTCTTATTTAAATAGTGAAAAAAAATTTAAAAGCTTGTAAAAACCTTTGTTCCAATCCTTGTGAAAATTTTGGAAGTTCTTTCCTTTGTAAAATTCTTTAAGAACCTTTATTGATAATGTATAGGAAATCAATTATTTATTATTATACAGAAACTTAGTAAAATTCTTGTAAAGGTTAATTAAATTCATCAAATCCCGCAAATCCCTCAAAATCCTCTAAAATCTTTCAAAAATCCTCCAAATCCTTCAAAGGTTAATTTAAAGTCTTTCATTCTTTCATTTGTTATTTTTCGGAATCTTTCAAAATCTTCCAATCTTTCAAAAACTTTCTAATCTATCAATCTTTAAAATCTTCAAACCTTTAAATTTTAGAAACTCATGCTTAGAAACCCTTGTAAAATTTAAAATCCTTCTTTATCTCATGATTTAGAAACCTGTGCAAAATTTGTAAAACTTCAAATCTTAAAAATTCTTCTTATCTTGTGATTTAGAAACCCCTGCGAAATTTGTGAAACTTTTAATTTAAAAATTTTAAAAAATTTTAAAATCCTAAAAACCCAAGAACTTGTGATCCAGAAAACCCTGCAAAATTTGTAAATCTGTACATTTTCAAATCTAAACTCAAAGAACTTGTAACTTTAGAAACCCTTGTAAAAGTTAATTTAAATATTTCAAGATCTTTCAGAATCCATTAAACCTGTTAATCTTCCAGAATCCTTTAAGCCTTTAAAATTACTTCATCATCTATCAGTCTTCCAAATCTTATTCAGTTATTTTTAATTCGGTTTCGGTTTTGGTTCTAAATTACAAAATTTTATGTTGAAATTCGCTCGTTTAGGTAAAGATATTTATTAGATTATTTCGGAATTTTGGAACTTTTGGAACTGCCACTTACCCTATTGTCAAAATAGGGGCAAGCAAAATTTTTTATTGTTTTACATCTTTTAGGCATTGTTCATCCGTTTATTGTCTCTTTTGAGAACATAGTGTTCACTTTTTGTCCTTTTACCTGTTAGTATCTAGTTTGTTTTTGTTGTCGCTATTGACTGTTATGTTTGTGATTTTTTAGTTTAGCTAGTGTCTTTTTCTTTATACATTTTTATAAGGAATTTTGAAAAGAGCCAAAGAGCCAAAAAATAAAGAGCTTATATACATAAAAAAAAATATTATATAACAAGCGAGTTCAAGAGGGTTCTTACATTCTGCAAATATCGCGAGTTTGAAACAACTTACCATACAATATGCAGAGTGTGGGCAATGTAGGTGCTTTTGGAAGTCTTAAGAATTTAGTCAGCTCTGATATTTATTAGCTTACACGGGATTGCTTCTGCTATTTGGATTGATGGAGAGATTTTTTTATATATACATATTGTATCAATTTTTCTTCTCTTATTTCTTTTACCGTATTTTTATATCTTAAGGACTCATTTTTCTTTTTGTAACCTTATAATTTAACATTTACCTACATTAATAAGATTGTAATGTTGCGTACATTACCAAGTTGAATTAAAATCACCCTATACATATATAAAACACTTTTCCACTATCGCATTAATTTATCCTCAGGATCCGTAAAAATACCAATGATCCGCTTGAATATTCCTCTTTTTCAGAGATTTCAAATGGAACAACACCGGAAATCTTACGCTTCATCCCCTCATATATTCACCCTCGTTACTTGATTACGTGCACAAGTACCGACCCAAAAACACTTCCGTCAACATTGACTCAATGTTCGAACATCTTGAAAAACACATGCCTCCCCTAACACAAAGTGATAATGCAGCACATGTTCTTCATTTAGTTTTTATCATTTAACCTCAGTGGGTAACGTCGTTGGTAGCAGCATTGTAATTTAAAACTACTTCATCAAGAAGATAAAAAAAAATTACAAAAAAACTAAAAAAACAAAGAAAAACTCAACAAATGCCAAGGATTAAGTAGCCTCAAACCTCGTGTCCAGCAGCACTAACCGATCGCATGTGAAGCAAAGGACCTAATCGGCTGGCAAGGCACCTAAAATTTGTTTAATCACTTTTTTTTTACGCCATTCTTCGAATTTCTTGCCCAGAGCTAACTGAACCTGAGTTGGTAGGTAACTAACTAATGTTAGTAAGTAGTGCAGCAGGGGAACGTTTATTTCTTGCAGTGGTGATGCTATTTACTTTCAGTTCTGATAATACCATTCGGCGGGCATAGTCACAATAACAAGACCAAGATGCGAAGTGAAACCTAATCGTCATTGGGCCTGAGAGTTTGCATTAATTTTTTTCTCAACTGCGGCGGTGCAGCGATAACAATTGTTTTATAAGCCAAGATTCAGTGAAAGTGAACCGCCAGTGAGTGTGAATGCAAATGTGATATTGGCATCTATGAAACGCGATTGACGAAATTCAAATTATTATTTTAAAAAAGTGCATGGAAAAAACAATCTTGTTTATTGGACCTATCTAAAGTGCAGTTTCTGTGGTTTGTGTTTTTTTTTTTTTTGTAATAATTATTCACCCTTGAGATCACACTTGGATTACTTCGCGTTAACGCCTTGGTGAGTTCTCTTGAATTTTTAATTTTTATGTTATTTTTTTTTATAATTAGAAATAGTGCTTGGTTGCACTTGGCAATCTGTGCCACAATAATTGGATTCCAGTGGTGTAACAAAATCAATGTTCATTTTGCGAAACCAAATAGTCCGCAATAGTTTGAATATGGGATAAAAATTTTAATTGTTAAAAACAACCGGTTTTATAATTTAAGTTTTTTAAGAAAAAAATTTTGGGAAATAATTGTCCCAAAAAAACATTTATGTGAGGAACATATGTCCCAAAAATAGCATTATGACTGTTTGTCACAGTACCGACTTCATAGAGCGTTCACCGTAGGCACTTCGGACGAATAGGGTTCGAACAATAAATTCCCGTATTTCCAAAGTTAGAATCTTGAAAGACAAATAATCCTGGAAACCTCAATAATACCGAAAAAATATGTGCTGCCCTTTTTCCAAAATATAATTCTATAGAAATCATGAATGAAAATGTTCACAGAGTAGAAAAAATGACAGAAGTCTTTATATAGTTTAAATCTCGGTAAAAAAAAATCCCAGCATACAGAATATCTCCAGAAATACTAGAATCCTGGGAAATAGTTTGTACTTTTCCCCCCCTAAAAAATCTAGCTATTCGGGATTTTATTTTACCCAGTTTTCTTTCCCGCATAACAGACATAGATACGGAATACAAAAACCTCAACCACAAAAATAATCTTGGGACTCAAATTACAGAAAAATACTGGATTCCCAGATAAATGCGGGGATGTTAATTAAATCCCGAAATTTTAAAATCTCGGAATACAAAATTTTAGAGGCCAGAAATACCAAAATTCCGAATTGTAGAATTCTGCAGTATGAATTATCGGAAATAAAGCCTTGCTGAACTATTTAAAAAGATGAGTAAAATTTTAGTTATATTGTAACAAAATCCCGAAAAAATTATCCAGTCTTCAAAAATCCCGACTTTAAAATATCGACAAATAAAATACTTACACAGTGAAATATTCCAAATGTCAGAAACTCTGACAAATTAAAATCACCAGAAGTAAAAATCCTAAATCCCGAAAACAATAATCCCGAAAGCAATATTCCTGATTATATACAAATTTTTGAAATACACAAACAGACCCGGACGCTCGGAAGAGGTATTCTGATCACGGTAAGGATTTCATGCAGTTGTTCTCTGATCGATATTCCCAATCCATCCCTATCTGAATTCCTGTGCATCAGTTTAACAGTTGGGACATTCTAGTAGTTTACATTCCTCCTGGTAGCCCTTCTGCTTCATATGGTGCTGTTGCTGCTGCTGTGGAATATGTATTCGATCTGGCGCGGGACTCGGATAAGAATGTATTGTTTGGTGATTTTAATCTTCCTGCTGTTCAATGGCAGGTTTCTAATGATGATGTCTCCATGGTCTCCAGTACATCTTCTGGGAATGCGCATATCTTCCTGGATGCTATTGCCGCGCTTGGTCAGGTAAATGATGTTAAAAATAATCGTAATAAGAGCTTGGACTTGGTCTTTACCTCGGATACTTCGGACTGTATGGTTTGTCCGTGTGATACATCATTGGTTCCTATTGATGCATACCATCCAACTTTGGACGTGATAATGGGCATTGCTTGCCAGAGTATTGGTATGTCCTCGATTGAAAACTTTCCGACCTGTAACTTTAAGAAAGCTGACTTTAACCTTCTTAATTCTAATTTATCGTCCATTAACTGGTCCTTTCTCTTAAGCAATTATAATGTAGATGAAGTTACTGCACATTTTTATAATGTTATGTTAGATTGTTTGAAAGATTGTTTTCCATTGTCTTGTATATGGAATGGCTCTTCGTGTCCTCCTTGGTACGATACCGAGCTTAAACGCTTGCGCAACCTGAGAAATAAGGCTTGGCGAAGGTTTCACCGGTCTCAGTTTTATGAAGACCTAAAACAATTTTTGTTATTGAGGAGCGAATTTCGTATTGCTCTTTTGCATGCCTATGATACGTACTTGTTTAAGATGAGAAATGTCATCAGATCGGATCCTAAACAATTTTGGCGTTTTGAAAATACCGAAAAGAAATCCAATAATTTTCCTCCTGCCTTAGTATTTAAGAATAATACTAGTCATGATCCGTCTTTGATATCTAATTTCTTAGCTGATTATTTTAGTGAATCATTTTTAACTAATGACACTCAAATTGATTTTGCTTATTTTAATTACTTAACGACACTTCCTAAAGTTGATATCCCGTGCTTCACTATTGATTAGAAATCTGTTGAGGATTCCATGTCCAAGCTAAACCCAAGTTATTCTGCTGGGCCAGATGGGTTACCACCTATTGTCCTAAAGTACTGCAGTGGAACACTTTATTTCCCGTTAACATTGCTGTTTAACCTATCACTGCGGCTGGTTACCAACTATCGTCCTATCGTTAAAATGTCTTGTATTCCCAAACTGTTTGAAGCTTCTTTGTATGAATTTCTGTATTTTCATTGTAGTAGAGCTCTTAATCCTCATCAACATGGTTTTATGAAGGGAAAATCAACAACAACAAATCTGCTTCAGTTTACATCTACTTGTATCGAATCGTTTGAGTGTGGTTGCGAAACTCACTGTATTTATACAAATTTCAGTAAGGCTTTTGACAAGCTTCCACACTCTCTTCTGTTATTTAAACTGAAATCCTTGGATTTCCCAATTTGGTTGTTGAATTGGTTATCATCCTATCTTAAGGATCGTAAGCTTAGGATACAGTTCCTTTCTGTTCTTTCTAAGGAAATAACGACTTACTCTGGTGTTCCACAGAGTAGCCATGTAGGGCCCCTGTTCTTCATATTATTCATAAATGATGTTTCTCATGTATAGTCGACAAATCTGATATACTAATTTACGCAGATGATTTAAAACTGTATAAATCTATCGATTCGTAGATCTGATTGTCTTGAATTGCAGAAGGATCTGGACAGACTTGTTGAATGGTGTACTAAAAGTTCTCTCTTTTGGAACATCGATAAATGTAAGCTAACCATTTTCTCTCGTAAGCGAGTTTCTTCGAATGATGTCTATGCTATGAATGGTTTGTTGCTTTCGAAATTTGATAATATATCTGACTTGGGGGTATTGTTTGACTCTAAACTCACTTTTAACCTCCACATTGATCACATTGTTAGTAGAGCGAACTCAATGTTAGGTTTTGTAAAGCGCTGTGCAAAGGAACTTGATGATGTCTACATTACTAAAGCTCTTTTTACCACTCTTGTTAGACCCATTTTGGAATATGCCAGTCATGTCTGGTCTCCCTCGTACAAAAATCACACAGAACGTATTGAGAGCGTGCAAAGGAGATATTTACTTTTTGCCCTAAGAGGTCACGAATGGAGGGATAGACTTCATCTTCCTCCTTATAATGAAAGATTAAATTTAATACATCTTCCTACTCTAGAAACTCGTAGGAGAATATTTGATATAAGTTTTATTTTTCAACTTATGAAGGGTGACATTGACATGCCTTTGATGCTTAATAAAATTAAATTCAATTCATGAACTCGACACTTACGATCGAATGATTTTATTTACTTGTGCTTCCATCGCACCAACTATGGACACTTTGAGCCAATGTCTAGAATGTGCTGTACTTTTAATTTGAATTTTCATTCGATTGACTTTCACATCAATAATTCCCAATTAAGAAATTTTTTTAAAAATTGTTCTGTTTTATAGCTTTTACTTGGATATTGTTTTTGACCATTGTAGCTAGAATTTTTAACGAAATAAATAAATAAAAATATTCTTAGTTTTGAGAAATTTTACAGTTTTTTTTTCCACAATGCAAAACTAGTCGGGATAATATTTGATTTAGTTGGGATATCTTTCGAAATAAATTTATCCGAAATTGGGATTTTTTCAGTCGGGATTCTTAAATCCCAATTTTTGTGTCAGCCAGAAAATCGGGATTATGTTTAATCAGAATTTTTTTAGTCTGGCTAACGTCATACTCTTAAGTAAAAATCCAATTTTTATTTGTTTTTGTATTCGTTCTTTGGAGTAAAGAGCTCATGACATAAAAATGTTAATAGACTCAAGTTTCTGGGATCTCATTGCAAGTGCTCAAAATACTATATCCAAAAAAATCAAAAATACGGGATCGCGAAAAATTTATACTTTCCTGAAAAAGGGGAACAAATTAATATAAATTTGATATTTAAGGATTTTTCCCCGACATTTTTATGTATGTTTCTCAGGATATTAAAATTCCATTTTTCAGAACTAAACATTCTAAAAACCAGCACCATTTCAAAAAAAATTGTATTACCAGGATTTCAAATTCGAGATTTTTGTAATCTGGGATTTTGCATTCTAGGATCTTACATTAGGGATTTTCAAATCTAATATACAAATTAATGAAATCTCAAAGGATAAAAACCCCGAGAAATCAAAATACCGACTATACATTTTACTCAGACTAGATACCGACTTTCATTTTCTCTTTTTCTAGGATAACGAAAACCAGTTAACAAGTTTTCCATTTTAAGACATTTTAATATTAATTGTGGAGTAATTTGCGATAGCTAGGTGTGTATGGCAGTGACTCTCCAGATTGTGCTTTCGATCCTAATGACATAAATAGTTTTTTTTACGTCGAATCAATGCCCTACAGACATCTCCCAAACGCTTCATATTAATTCTGATGGTGGAGCTCGGAGAAACAGCGAGGAGACCTTTTCGTTTAGATGTGTTGATTGGTCCGAGGTTTCAATTGCCATGAATGGTGTCAAAACGTCTGCTATTGGACCTAATAATATCCCGTCTAGGTTTATTAAAACTATTGCGCCATTTATTTCTCCAGTTTTGCTGCATGTATTTAATGCATGTTTAACAACATCACAGTATCCATCGCTCTGGAAGAAGGCTGTTATCATTCCTCTTTCCAAGTGTCGCAAGTGCTCCGAATTGGCAGATTTTCGTCCCATTAGTTTACTCTGCTTTTTGTGTAAAGTACTGGAAAAGCTTATGCATTCTCAAATCGTCACCTATTTAAATCAAGGACATATGCTGTCCTGTATGCAGTCTGGTTTCAGGCCAAGACACAGCTGTGAATCAGCCTTGCTTAAAGTTGTATCCGACCTGATAGATGCGGTTGGCAGTGATAGAATATGCATTCTGGTCCTCCTTGATTTCAGCAAAGTATTCGATTCGTTCAACCATGACCGACTTTTCCTTAAGCTTCGTCGATTTTTCAATTTTTCGAATACAGCTGTCACACTTATTACAAATTTCTTGCTGTGTCGTGCTCAATCTGTCAAGATCTGCGATAGACTTTCTACTCCCGTAACTCTTAGTTCTGGTATACCTCAGGGTTCTATACTTGGTCCGCTGCTCTTCTCTTTATATATAAATTATTTACCAATGTCCGTGAAGGATTCGTCCATCCATCTCTATGCGGATGATGCCCAGATTCATTTGGATAGATCAATAGGTTTGATTGAGGATTGCATTGTTCGGATCAATGATGACTTGATTAGAATTAGGAACTGGGCCAAATATAACCATCTAATATTTAACCCAAAAAAGTCTACCAGTATGCCTATATATAGAGGGAGCTATGATCAGGAAGAGTTGCCGCCCGTCAAGATTAATAATACCCTCATTCCTTATGTTACTTCCGTTCGGAATCTGGGCGTTGAGCTGAATGGAAAGTTAACTTGTCTCTAATTCTATTGGAAACGTGTATGCCTGCCTGAGACAGCTGAGATTATCCGCTAACATGTTGTCTCGTCAAATGCGCTTGATTCTCATTGTCAGCGGAAAATAACCGTCGCTTTCAATGACACAATCCGATTTGTCTATGGTTTGCTCAGATCTGCTCATGTTTCTCCATATATTGACTCTTTCCTTGGGTGCTCGTTAGAAACGTATCTTATCCATAGAAGGCTAAAATTTTTATACAATCTATTCTACTCTACAGAACCAACGTACCTTAATGACCGGGTTCTTTCCCACAGATCCGCTCGCCATCGAAACCTCTTACAACCTAATTACGAAAGTCAAATTGGAGAGCGATCTTACTTTGTTCAGGTTATCCGTATATGGAAAAGTCTACCAGTCAGTGCTCAAAGAGCTTGTTCCATTGGAGCATTCAACAGGTTTCTGACTCTGACTCGCATACCTTAAAGAGTAATAACTTCCACTGTTTTTAATGTGTGTTGTGAGTGTGGTGACGCATCACTTTTCTTGGTTTTTCGATTCCTCTTTTTGTATTTATTTTGTATTTTTTTTTCGCTTTAATTTTTTTTTACTGAATTTTTTTCTTAACTTTTTCTTTTTTTTTTTTTCTTTTTTCTAGTTTCCTTTTATATTTTGTTCTTTTTGTTTTTAATATTATTTTTATCTTTACATAAATTTTGTTATTAGTTATTAGTTAGTTATATTTCCATTCATTTTTGTACGTTTATAAGATTCTAATCTTGTGTACCTTGCCAGCAAATAAACATATTATTATATTATTATTATTAATAAAATTTAAAAAAAAACCCGAGATTTTTGCTAACTTCGATTTTTGTTAATGGGTATCGTTACAGACCCGTGATTTTTTCCAAAAAAGTTAAAAAATTAAATTATTTAAAATTATCCGGGATTTGTTCCGGGATTTTGTTTTCTGTGAAAATATTTTCTAAAATTTTCTAATCAGAATTTTGAAGTCCGGGATTTTTTACCCAACCAATTTAAGACATAAAATTTTGTCTACAATAATTTTTTTTCCGGCATTTTGAAAATCTCCATATCCTGGATTTTGTACCCAAGTTCAATCTTTAAAAACATTAAACACGAATATGACAACAGTCTATCTGAGGTTTTATATCAATCAATAAATTTAAATCCAAGAAGTATTGCAATTCAATTCACTAGTAAGTCGTTTATTCAAATGACCACATAACTTCAATTTGATACTTCACGCACATCAACTTCAATTCAACTTTCAAACTTAAAAGAGCACCGTTGGTACTTTGTAGTAACAGTTATGTAGCTTTTTCAACTAAATTTCATTCTGCATTTTATCAAATGTAAAAATAATGTCCTCCATCCATTTACTTAGGTACTCCATTCCATTGCAATGTACAGATTTGCATACCCATCTTAGAATACTTTTCTAGGAGCCAAATAGAATTCAAAATACGATGAAAGCTTTTCTACCCTCAAAGAATTTTACATGATGAAAAGTATAAAGACTTTATTATCAGAATTATGCAGTTGACACAAGTCCTTTCAGCTATATTTTCAATACAAATTTAGCATGTCGCCACATAAACATCCTTAAATCATATTAAACGAAATGTTTCCCGTGGAAGGAAAACAAATGATAAAAAAAATAGCAATCGTCAAGCAACACTTGTACAGTCGCTCTATAAAAAGTCAGCTTCCTCTTGAAGGGTTTTTACTACTATCACCATTAATTGGACTATAAAAACTGCTTATCAGCTTAAGGGATGCAGCCAAGAGTGTTTTATGTATAGGAGAAGACGCCTGTACACGGTTGGAGAGAGTGAATTTATTTTTTATTTTTATTTTATTTTTATGTTTATTTTTATTTTTATTTTTTTTTTAAATCTACACCACAGACAAGGAGAGCCTCTATGCATTCAGTTGTGAATGTATAGGAGTTTCATGAAAACTTCAAGGAGATCAGAAAAATAGGTCAAACAAAGTTGCATATATAAACAACAAGACCATCCAGAGTCGTCGTCGTTTTCATCCTCATCACATTCTGGTACTCCGCGTTGTATAGGAGATTTTCCTATACCTACACATATACATATGTATGTAGGAAATGTTGTCGGAAAGATAGAGATTCCTTAAAAAATTGACAGGAAATAGCTCATAAGACTAAAATGGATATTTATTGTGTCTAGGAGGTTCTTGACACCGTTTATATTTGGATGCATCTGAATGTATTAGAAATTGGATGTTATACGTAGGAGAAAATGAACGGATCTTTTTTGAATACTGAAAAGGATAAAAGCAAGTTTGTCGTAACAAATAGGATTTGATGTAAATGAAGTGTTTATGCTTCGATTTAAGGAGACGTTTGCAATTCAAAATTTACATTTATTTTCGTATAAAATGTCACAGAATAAAATTATTAGAATTTGCAAAATTTCCAATGGATTGTCTAGAATATCATATACACGATTTCTTTATATAGTAATTTATAGCTGTTATATTATATCTGTTATACATTTAACGTCTGTTTCCTGTTATACATATGTCTGAAATCTATTATGAATCTGACGTATGACATCTGTTATATGTTTGGCATTTGTATAGTTAAAATAGTTTTTTAAGTCTCATATCTGTTATACATCTGACATCTGCATTATTATGTAGAACAGTTTCAAGTGTAGTGATTTTTCTTTTTGTTACACTGGGACGAAAGATCCCAAAGTACAAAGGCCAGGCCCGGCAAATTGTGTTAACCTGCTAATTAGTAGACGCTACCTGGGCTTTAGATCCAAGCGAAGCCACACTTCAGCGTTGCTCAATATAACAGATGATTTGTATGATGTAGTGTGAGCTCTGCATTGGTTTCAATGATGCCTAACTACAACATCTTTAGAAATGATCGTTTAGACCGTTTAGGTGGTGGGGTTGCCATTTATGTCAACAAATCTTTACGAGTCCAAATTCGTCTCCTGGACGGGATATTGAGTTTATAGCAGTAGAGTAGTACCAAATATATAGTGAAAAACAAAAAATTTGTATGGCATCACTAAGAAGGGATAACCAAATTTAGTCCATTTTTGAAATTTTATTTACCATTCCTACAAAAACACCACGTAGCAAATTTTTTATATTGCAAACCTACGAAAGAGTTACCCGATTTAAACAATTTTTGAATTTAAATTTACATTTTTTTTTAAACGCCCGTGTACAAAATTTCAGCTCTCCATGTTGACGCGTTCTCAGACAGTTTCCAAATATATAATGAAAAAGCAGCAAAATTTTGTATGGCAACACTAAGCACATGTTACCCGATTTAGACCATTTCTTAAATTTTATTTACTATTGCTATGAAAACATCTCATACCGAATATTAGCTCTGTACGTAGGTACTCGTTGTCAGGCAGTGTTCAAATACATACTAAACAAGTAAAAAAGCTAGAATTGGTCTAAGACCAATTCTTATGATACCCTAGATGAATGCTCGTATAAAATTTCGTATGATCACCGATCTAAGCAAGTTTGATTTTTGAAGTGGTTTTTCGCATATATTTCTAGAACGGTTTGTCGGACAGAAAAAATTATTATGACCAATTCTATTGGATTTTGTATTTTGAAGAAGTTTTTAGTACAATAAAAATTTCTTGGAATGATCGTTTTCACAGTATACGTTAAAATCCTAAATTTTTATATGGAAACACCAAGAGGGAGTTGCCCGATTTAGTCCATTTTTAAAATTTTATTTGCTAGTACAAAGAAAACACCATGCACTAAATTTCAGGTTTCTATGGCGACGTGTTCTCAGGTAGTGTCCAAATATATAGTGGAAAACGAAATTTTTGTATGGCAACCCCACGAAGGAGTTGCCCGATTTGTCTCATTTTCGAACTTAATTTTACTTTTTTTTTAAAGTCCGTGTACAAAATTTCAGCTCTCTAAGTATACGAGTTCTCGAGTTATCGTGCGCACAGACGGACGGACCGACATGCAAAAATCAAAATAACTTTTAATATTATGCGTGGGTGCCCAATCCATTTTGCTCTACCATCATTATTTCGAGGTGTTACAAACGGAATGACAAACTTAGTATACCCCTATAGATTTCATCTAGCTAGGGTATAAAAACGTAATATTTCTATGGCAACCCTACGAAGGCATTGCGCAATTTAAACCATTTTTGAACTCGTATTTGCAATTTTTATGGAAACGCTGTGTACAAAATTTGAGTTCAGGCAGTTTTCTAGACCTCGACAACAGCGCCATCTATCATGTCCAAAATTATTTTATCTTTCAAACTGGAACCCACCAAACGCATTTACAAAATCTTATTGAAATCGGTTGGGCGGTTTGGAGATTAGCGTGTACGAACATAGTGACACGTGATTTTTATATATTAAGAATAAGACAGTCGCTCCTAACCTCGGGAAAAGCAAGTACTTCAATACAACTTAATATAAGTAACAGAATCAGAGTTATATATGGCGGTAAGTTTAAAGGAGCAGATCATATTGAGGCCACAACAGTAGTCTAAAACTAGTTTTCTATTGAATCACAAAAATCAGTTCATTCATTTCCTAAGGCGAGAGATGACTACTCGAAAATGGCTGAGATATGACACACAAACTTTGAAATTTCCATCGAAATCGTGGAACCGAACGACGGGTTTATATATATATTTTTTTTTATTAAGCAAAGCACAGAATGGCAGGAAGGAGGTAGGGAAAGGATTAGGGGATATGAGGAGAGTGGCGGAGGTGCCGATGTATGTCGCCCTTAAACTTCCGCAGATTGTATGCCGGAGGAAAAACAGAAGATGGTAAGCTGTTCCATATTCGCACTGTTCGGGATATAAAAGCATCACAGAATTTTACTGTACGGCCGAAAGTAATTTGAAGGGTTAAAGGATGTGCGCGGTTTGCAGCGCGAGTATTGCGTGCAGGAATCATTTTACAAGGGATTATTTCTACGATTCTATTCATGTAGCAGTTTTGACCAAAGTTAACCTAATGACAAGTTAAGAAGCTGTAGAGCAAAATTGGAAATTTTTTGGTGTGTTTTTAGAATGAAACAAGTAATTTCATATACTATTGTCTTTTGCATGAATGGGGGAAAAGAACTTGGCTATGCACTATTGTAGTGCAACTGAGACAAGGAGTTAAAAACAAAAATCGAGAGAACGTAGGATTACCCGAACGACAAAATCTTATTGAATTCCTCAAAATCCTTTCAATCTATTCATAATAATGTACATTAGGTCACCGTACCTCCCATTTTCAGGAAAAAGATAAATTTCACTTTGGCCCAGATGCTGAAAGGAGATGTAAAATTTCTCTCAAATAAAATTCTCATTATTCCCGAAAATATCAAAGAATCCAGCATGAGTTCTCCCACTTAATCTCTTCATACCAAAACAAATGTAAACAGAAACACGTGCTGTTCAAATATCATAGGATTACAACAACAACATGTTTCCATTTACAGCAACAACATGTGACCAAAACATTGTCAATATTTCATGAAAACCGGTTTTACAAAAGCGCCATTCTGTTTCGTTGCATGCAACTTGCGCTTTAACATTTTTTATCTTTATTCATAAAAGTTTTAAAGAGAGTTTGATTTTTTTTTGATTTTTTTTCTTTCTTTCGTCCTTTTCTTGCCGGAAATCTCGCCAGCTTGCCAACTTGTCATTAAAGTTTTTGAGAGAGCTGTTCTACAATATACTGTACCTTTGTGCTAACCTACTAGAAAACCCTTTCACCACCAAAACTTTTCTGTCCACGAACCCGAGTATAGTCAGAAAAAAACAAATACAGGGTGCAGACCCACACACACAATAATATCGACGCAACACAGCTTCATAGAAAAATTTATTATTTGTTAAAAATTCCATAATTAATGTTCTCAATTGACCGCCGCTGACTATAAAATTTCAATCCTTTTTCTTTTTAAAAATCCCGCCAATAATTAGCTATTTAATTATAAGAGAATAAAAAAAAAATCTATTTGCAGATTTGTACAGGATTCGCGGTATGCAGGTGAAAAATATAAACATCGCAAGCTTGGATAGAAATGCAAAGGTAAAAGCTTTCACTAGAATATGGTTGTTGTTTAAGATTATATTTAACATTGAAAGCTTAAATTAATTTCATTTCTAGAGAATTGGTCAAATGGCGCCATCATCGACTACTGAAGACATTAACTACAGTAATGACTGCAACCAATTAGGTAAGTTAAGAATGTTGCTTAAATTTTTAATTATATTTTTAAAAATAAAATAAATCCAAAAATATTTTTTTGTTAAGTTTTCTGTAAAATGACAAGAACGCTTTAGTTTCAAAATTTCACTGGTTAAATTCAATAAAAATTAAATAAATTGTGTGCAACATGGAAAAATGCCTTAAATGCTTAAAATTGTTTTATGTTTGTTATTAGTTTCAGTTAATTTCGATATTTTCAGGTTACGTGCCAGTGTTTCATAGTTGGTAGAATTTGAAACATTGACGTAACCTAGGGTGCTTTTACCTTAACTTGTTTTCTAAAGGTTTCTAAAAATTTGCAACACGTTATTTAACCCATCTTTTATGCTCTTGATGTCATACTTATACCGGAGACAGACTTGCAATTTCAATATTGATATTACAATTATGTCAATTGCAATATTAAATCTCAGAGACACATACTTGCGGTTAACGATACTGATAAATTAATTAGTGAACTTACATTTGATTTATCACTTGATTTGTCATCTATTTTGGCATTTGACTTAGGAAAATTACGCGCTCATATACAAAATGCGAGTAAATATTGTGAAATTACTTGTCTATATCGAAAATAAAAACGAAGTAGACAATTCAATTTGACAAGTGTCAAATATTAAATGTCAGAAAATGTTGCAGCCAACATTACAGTATAAAATTCGGTTCTAAAAGTGTTCGTGTATTAAATTATTATGGTTTATAACTAGGATGATATTGCAATAAACTCGTATACCGCGTAAACTTTTCGCAATTTCAATATTGAGTTCCAATGTACCTACTACATACTGAATGTACACCGACCATATACCGAGTTGTTTCTCAGTATATAGAGACAGATTTGCAATATTGAAATTGAAATTAGTAAAGGATAAGTGATGCATACTTCATTGTAGATTTGGGCTTCTAACGCGACAACACTAGGTGTCCGACAAGGCCCTTCTTATTATTCTCAGAGCTCTGATTTTTAAAGAGTAGAAACTTTTCTACATTTTTGCTTGAAACAATGATGAATCTGTCTGTCGGTGGCCATTAATTGTATTCCAATGTTGGACTAGTCATCTTTTTAGACATTATAAGGTGGTTTTTTATAATTTTTATAAATATATCCTATAGAATGGGTTTCGTTCAATTAAGGGTGTTTCTGTTCCTTGTTTAAATAGACTATTAGTGGTTTTGTTAAATTCGTGTCCCAAGTTCGAAATGAATATAATTAATTATGTTACTCTTCATTAAGTGATTGATAAAGAGAAGGTAGTTAAAGATTAGCCTTCATCCTACATCTTACAATTAAACTGCCTTGGGGTCAGCTTAGCTGTTAGAAAACTTAATTGTTGAAAAACTTTGTTAGCTTTTCGAATACAGACTGTCACACATTTTTAATGGTTAGCATTTTAGCTTAAAGTCAAGAAGATATAAACCTAAGGTCTTAAAGAGCAACATCTAAGGCAGTATAAACCTAACTTCTAAAAGTTCTTCTTACACGCTCTCTCCTACATCATTATTAAAGTCTAGAGCAAAACGTGATGCTGGTGCTATAGGTAGTGTTAAATTTTCTCTGATGCACACCAAGCAACCGTTCACCTACTTTAAACGCCTAATAAAAGTATGAAAACTTAAAACATCAGCCATGGCGGCCACCAAAAATGCGCCTGGAACGTCATCATTGCGGCGGTACCATATGAAATTTGTACTTTTAGTTTTTTACCAATGCCACATTTTATTTGCCATTATCCTGCTCATCTCAGGAGATAGGAAAAAAAATAAAATATGCTGGGATTGAAATCTACGATGGTATGATTTGAACTAGAACAACTTTCATAAAGACCCTGAATTCATTTGCGAACACAAATAGAAAAAGTCAGTCCTCCCGAATATAACCTATTATAAGTAGAGCAAAAACGTGAAACGTATTACTCCGACAACATCTCCATTATTAAGGAGCCATTTATCTCTCTATCTACCTATCTACAAATAAGTTCATAGCTTGGCCTCACCCAAAAAACAATTAGAAAGAATTCTCCACAAAAAAAAAAAGACCTACAAATCCCATTCTAGATTTAGCAAAAAAAAAATTGCATTTTTCTATTTTTTCTTTCTTTTACCTATATTTTGTATGCACGAAACTGATACGCCTCTGTGGAATATCTCCTAATAACTGTGATGATTGCCACAAAAAACGATATATATTGTGCACGTAAAAAAGATGAGGGGAAAACAATTAATCTGAAAACAGGTTTTCAACTTTAGAGAGAGAGCGCGGCATCTATGGATGGTCATTTGCTTTGCGCTTTGGTTTTACTATAGTATGCTGCTGCCTTTGTTGGTTTCACCTGTGGCAACACCTGATGATTGTCGTATATTATCCGCGTTTTATTCCCGCTATCGCATACAATCACAAAAAGAATAAAATTGAATAAAAAAATTTGTCTTTAGTCTTGCATATCCTTTTCTCATAAATTTTATGATGGAAAAGAGAGGAGAAAAGTCAAACTCAACAACGAACAGAACAAGTGATCGATTCAATCTTACCGCATTTATAGCTATAATCTAAAGTACATATCTCAATACTAGAGAAAAATTTCAACACAGTGCGTAATAAGAAATATATCCATTTTTTCCTTAACTCTCAGCATCAGCATGGACCGCAATATATAGTGGCGCGGTACTGACAGAAACATTCGGTCGGTGAGAGAGCAACACTTATACTTAATATTATACAAAGGTACACGATAAATATAATGTGGTTTTCTTGAAAATAACCGTGGGCTGACGAACAATTCTGCTGTATCTAGAGCTCCAGCTTAACTAACTATCGTGTGAAGAGTGTTTGAAACTTAACGGCGCCGAGCATCAGCTAGCTTCGATTGACTTTTAACACTTTTTGATCTTGGAAATAGAAATAATCAATTCTTGTCGTTCATTAAAAATGGTTCGCGCTTTAATTCTAAGAAATTTTCTTGCAAAATTTTTCTTATTAGTTTTGTGTTAATATACGTGTGTGTGTATACGCTGCGTGCGCAACGATAGATATTTTCACAAAACAATTAAAAATAGAAACAAAATTTATTGTTATTTCAAAAAAAAAAAAAAGTTTTGTGAAGTTATAGTGTGGCTTGAACTTGTGTCTGTTGATAACTTTATTATCAAAATAAAAAGAAGATAGTAAAAAACCTCCAGTGAAAGCGTGAGATGTTTATATTGTAAAAAAAAGAAGAAAATTAAACACAATTTTCTATATATTTTATTTAAGTTACAAAAAGTGCGTTGTATTCTATATGATCAACAAAGTTCAAAAACCCGATATAGGCACATTCCAGAGGCTCACAACAAAATTGTGGAAAGTAATTTGAACTAGTCATCAAGGTATGTACTATTTGCACCAGAGTGTACAACATACATGTAGCAAACAAAATAAATAAAATAAAAAAATTAACAAAAAAACAACAATCAGTCCCCTTCGAGAAACTTTTCTTATTTAAATAGCTTCTACTCACTCCCCTGGTATGGAATTGAAATAGAAAAAAAAACGAAATAATATTTTTCTTTCAATGAAAGTCACATAAAATAGTTTTGCGGTGTTACGGTTTTTCTATGCGATTATTGCCATCTTGATAGTGTGATAAATCTCTGGCGAAAAAACTTTTATGCAAAAAGCCTATAAGATATTATGACTATACACGGTAAATAAAAGAGATAGAGAGAGAGAGAGAGATAAAGAAAAAAATAAAATAACAACAAAAATTGTGGCAGGTTGACTTTTATCCTATGCCTTTTGTATATGTATGAGAAATGAAATGAAAAAGTTCGTCGCTTAAAAGAGTCTTTTGTTTTTTTTAATTTTTTTATTCCAAGTCAAAGTTCTTCGTAAAGTGAGAGAAAATCTCTTTCTTTTTCTCTCTCTCTCTCTGCTCTGTAGTTTCTGATGAATAGAGATTTGAGATAAAATCTCTGTTTTAAAGCTCTTCGCAGATTTTATTTTTTACAGTTGATTTTTTTTTTTTTGTTAGTTAGTAGAAGAGTTATGATTATCATGATGGACGAATGATGGTGCCCTCTGTATCCAATTTATATTTAGTTTGCCATTTTTTAGTGCATATTATTCTGATTTTTATTTTGTTACTTTTACAAAGTTATCCCAGCTATCGATAACGTACAGAAAAAGCTTATAATGAAAATTAAATTATAGACGAACCTATAAAGAAATTCTTAATGAATAAATTTGACAGGTTCCACATGGTACGATATACACGCAAAGTAATGCTGAAACTTTCTGACCAATTAATGTGGATATTTGTTGGTCGAATGATGACTCTTAAACCAATTAAGGTATTCTGGTTTAGATGACGCTTGATATATAAATAGAAAAAAATTATTGAAAGAAAAGGGAAAGGAAATTACATGATCATAAAAACCATCTTCAGGATATGATTCATTGACGGATCGGAATTTACTGGCAAAACTCGACTCAATATTTATTTTAAATGATCGAAGAAGAAGAAGGCCTGCAAGTTTTTGTAGTCATACACTGTAAGATGTATGAAACCTGGTATTTAAATGATAAAATCTTATAACAGTACTATTGAAGATTGAACTCTCCAATCTAATGGCTCTTGATTGATTTATAATACAAGCTTTAAGAAACATGAAATTGACGCATGCAAAATTTCCTTTTGTATCTTGTTTCTCCTGGAAATTTTGATGTAGAAAAATTACAGAGAACAATAGGAACAATTTCCCATAATTTAATAAACACAGGAAATAGATCTCGAAAAATTACACTTTTTTTAATTTTTTTTGTGTTCAGAGCTATATATATCTGAAAAACATATCCAATAATATTTTTCTATAAAACAAAAACTTCCGAGTATCCTTGATTATGAAAACCTTTTACTGTTACTTACATGCGCCTTAGAATTGAGGTTGCTTAAAGAAGTGTCGATAACATGGCCCGTGACAGTAAGCAATAAGCAATTAAATATTATAAAAAAAAAAGCTCTTTCAAATGGAACTGAAACTACCTTCATAAAGCAATTTGGGTCTAATTCTATCCAATCTAATCCTCATAATAATTTTAGGAATAAGTTTACAACAAAATTATTTCAAGCAATAAAAATTAAAGCAGCTAAAGGGAAGGTATTACTTAAAACTGTTGTAAAGTGATAATCACAAAACTAAAAATGCGATTTACAACCATCGGGGTAAACAAATGCCCCTAAGTCAATAGGTTAGAGTTGCGGCCATCGTAAAAGCATGTACGACCAGTCGTACTTAGATCTGATGCCACTTTATTGGGACACTGCCTGTAAAAAATACCTAAAATCAAGTGGGTGCGCCGCAACCACCCACAAGAGTTAATGAACCTTACTAGGACCCCCAACTCTTTGTCCGTTAATTGCTGCATTTCGCATAAAAAGTAGCAACCTAGAGTATTCCTCTTATACTTAACAAGCTTATGCCATTCTCAGAGCAGGTACTGAACGCTCTCAACAGCTCCGTCATTCGTACAGCTTCTGCAGATGTCATTATATGTGCTCTGCCTGTTTGCCACAGAGGCAATGTCTTGTATAACTGCAGTAAAATTAAGTACATTTATTCCGGTTCCCCCTCATCAGAGATGCAATCTTTACAGGACAAATCTCGAGCCAAAACTGTTTTGAAGTCGCGCATCTGGTTGATTCTCCCCATTAGAATTTCGAATAAATCCCATGATCTACTTTCAATAGCCAAAATCTAAGAGCTAAATTGACTTGTGACAGGTTACTTTACAGGTTAAAAATTGGTCACCAGTTTGTCTACCATCGCAGGGGCTATGGGGCCCCATGATTCTCGGAAACCTCATTTCCTGATAAAATTTAATTGCTGCATTATGGACGAGGAAACTTTCGTCAAAGTAGATTTCAGCCAGCTTCCAGGACGAAAGCCATTTTATTTGTCGAAATGGAGAGGTGAAGGTGGATGTGGAAGTTTAATAAACCGCCTGAAATCAGTAGATTTTATAACAATTAGGAACAGTTTTAATTGATATTAAGATTTATCCAGGAAGATGGTTTTTTCTCTGGATTTAGCAACTTTCCACTTTAGCAGGAGAGCTCAAGAGCTCAACGATATCTACTATAGCATATACACGTAGCGTGTCGTACCGAAAGACGAGAATAGACTTATTGAAAATAAAAAAGAAAACATCTAATCTTGAGAATTTGAAAAAGCAATGTAAAAACGCGTCAGAATTGGGAGTTATCTCTGTACATAGAATTTGGTTGGAACATGTTACCAAAACGTTCTATCATTTTTATAGTGTAAAGAAAAATTTGACTTTTTTTTCTTTCTAAATATTTTTAGTAATTGCACTACTCACTAAAACTTATTGATGAATTAAAAACCAAAATTTGTTTTCTTCTCATTTCATGATTATTTTTGTATTTAAATGATCGATTTCGTTTTGGATTTTGTTTTTAGAACACCTCTATTGAAGAAAATACGTATGTTCTATTGATTGAAGACTACTACGTATTTTCACAATATTTAGCTTGAAAAAAAAGGAGTTTGCCTTACTATAATATAATGCTTTGCGAGAGTCAAAATATTAATATTGCTGTAGGTACTACAAATAAGTATTAAAGGTAGTGGCTAAAAATACCAAAATATTCCCTCTAATGATGATCCATAGGTTATATAACTACTATTATTATCAGAACTATTTCTTCGAGAATTTTCCCTTTATTTTTTTTGCCCATTTTTGAGCAAGCATATAATTGTGAGAAACAAACACATAACGATCACAGCGTCGTCTTCAACCCGTATTAATTCCCTCGGGCTGTATGATTCAGGTGGATTATTTCTCGTCTACAGCAGACTGAAATTAATTGAAAATAATTTCAATGAATTTCTAAAATGCATTGAGAATGCAGAAAAATCGAACTTTTCGACCTAGCGATCAGAGAGTCTCATCAGTATGGTTATCTCTGATCGCCTACCATAAAAAAAGCAAGTGTGAATTATATGGTAGCAACAATTTCTCGTTGCAATTTTCAAATTGAGTGATTATTACCCATAGTCCCCATACGGCACTTGGATAAACCAAGAAGAACGTCGACGCGTTGTCATGCAGTTTTCAAATATATAGTGAAAAACAAAAGTTTTGTATGGCGACACCAAGAAGGGGTTGCCCGATTTAATCCATTGCCATGAAAACACCCCGGTTTTTTTATGATTTCGCCAAAGCTCAGGAGATACTCTATGGGCCAACCCAGACGAGAACATTTTAGGGAAGGAAGGAATTTGGCTTAGACGTGCCATTACAATAATGTTCCTTCGCGTAGTTCCTTATATGATTACCGAAATTATTTGTGTGCGTGTTCAATTAAGTCACAGTCGCAACACGTAATGATTATTAAAATATTCTATTATCACCTCAAATCGCAAATACACATCTACATCCGTCCGATGAGAAATTTGAGAAATTTCGCAATTTCAAAATGGCCGGCTTGCTGTAGTATTGGCACGTATTGGTTTGATATGCTGCCCGTACTCCCAATCGAAACTTGCCATTTGGCATTTTTCCTCTCCCCGAATACTTCTCGCCCGTAAAAAGTGCCAATATCCTCCCCTGTGTGGGCTATGGCTATGATTCCATAGCACAGCCTTGGCCGAAAAGGAAGAAGGGGTAGGGAATTGAGGATTTTTGGATTGAGCCAAGGAGGTGATTGCGTTCATTACGCTTGACTGTTATTGGCTCATAACTGAACGGAAAACAGAGGATGGCAAATCGTTCCACATACGTATCATGTCTGCTTATAAAGAACTCGCGGAATTTTGCGGTACGGCCGAATCTGACTTCAAGGCTGTGGGGGTGAGCTCGGATTACGGCCCTGGCATTACATCGCGTTTTTGGCAATCCAATAATATGAGGAGACCAACTAAGATTGTTGGATATTCCAATGTCTAAATGGCGATCTCGAGTACGTTTGGAGTAAATACGTTTGAGTGATAACAGACAACACTGCGTTTTGGAAACATTAAACCAGACCCGATTCGCTCTGCCCCAAGCAGGTATTGTTGTAAGGTCATAGTTTAATGATCTAAATATGCGGCTTCGTTTGTCAACTATAAACATTTCCACGGGAATCAGCTATAGAGCCGAACGAGTAAATGAAAACAAGGGCACTGTCGTCTGCAATGGTATCAATAGGATTGAAAGTGAGAGCTAGCAGATCATTAATAAAAATGAGGAAGATAGTAGTAGAGATCATAGGCGCGATCAAATGGTGCTCAAGCTCAGAGCTTTAATGGCTCGATCGTTAGGTACTTCATAAGTCGTAAGCAACAGCTTTGTTGCTTTACGAATGACCAGAGCCTCCGCCTGAATCACACTACAGTAGTCCGGCATGTGGTACGATTCCTGTATTTAAGGAAGTGCTGAGTACACCCGGACTCCCACTCCCACATCCATTCTCGAACATATATCAGAATCATTTGGCACGCAATTACCATTCCACTTCTCTATGCTAAGAAGGCTAGTTTAGAGCGCTTTCTCAAAGTCTAGTCTCGGAACAATGTAATCCGTAGCTTCTCGTATACAGACACCAGGACAGATCTTCAGTATTCTGTTGGGACCAAAGTCTGTTGTCATCCAGCAGCCCGACTCCTTAATCTTAGTGCAGCTTTTGCAGCTATACATTTCCCATGAATGTCGAGGGACAAGAGCCAGAGCATAATATCCATTACTGCCGTGTTGTTCGAAGAGCACATCTAATACCTATACACATAGCTCTCTGTATTTTAGTAAGACTTTTCACGTGTATTGCTTTCTACAGAAGTCAATAAAAAGGTTGAATGATTTTCAATGTACAAAAAATGGAAAAACCCATTTGCTTGCCAATCCATCATGCGCGCTTCCCTATGTTGGTTTATCATTGGCTACGCAGATCCACAGCCGCGATAGTTCATTGCTTTCTAGCTTACCGTAGTAATTCCAGGTCTCCTCGTCTATCATTATTTCGAACACTACTTTTAGCTATCTTTGGGTGACCGTCTTGATCAAGGTTCGATTTTTCACGTGGTAACTCAATTTTTTTTTAACTTCTTTTCTTTTCACATGGATAAAAACAACCATTTTTGTTTTTTGATCTTCCGTCAAAGTGGGCAAATATAAAAACGTTAAAGAATACAGAAAAATAATAATTCTGAAAAGCGATACCTTAAAGGAAATACCTTAATTGCAAAACTTAACAAGAATCCCTGGTATTCATCATTGAATAAATAACTAACTCGGCGAAATGTAGTAAGAGTTTCTGGTCTCTTGTAAAAACAGTCAAGAACAACTTCACTAGTTCGTCGGTACCGCCCCTAATTCACAATGGGAATGTGTACACGAAATCATTGAACAAAGCCAATTTGCTTGAAGCGAAGTTTGCTGCGTATTCCTTCTGATCACCTTCTTCGCAAGCTCCTGCTCCTCTACCAACATGCAATTATAGTCAAAGATCGTTACATTTCCGCACAAAAGAGGTTTCAAAGATCTCGAAAGTCTCAATATGCTTAAGGCTGCTTGACCTGATGATATATCGCCCCTGGTACTCAAGGTGTGCGCCTCTTCTTCGCGAAAACTATTTCACCAATCCTATTCGAGAAAATCCTTTCCTTCGGCATGGTAACTTGCACATGTTCAGCCAATACCCAAAAAAAGACAGGCAATCGATTTCTCAAATACTACACCAATTCCTCTTACCTCGATTCATTCGAAGGTTTTCGAAACACTCATCAACACCCAATTGATGAAATATCTAGAAACTAATCATTTTTTTAGCGATCACCAATACAACTTTCGTGCTGGCCGCTCTACTGGAGATTTAGTAAAATTCCTTACTAAGCGTTGGAATCAATGTCTCCATAATTTTTGTGAATCTGAAATCATCGCATTAAATATGTCCAAGGTCTTCGATAGAGTCTGCCATCCTCCACTTTTATCTAAACTTCAGGCATTAGATATAGACCCCGTTTTCTTAAAATGTATTGAACGTTTTCTAACCCGCCATTCAATTTAAATTATATTGGAAGGACCATTTTATAATACATGTTGGTATACCGCAAGATTCTATGTTCGCTCCTTTTCTCTTC
Source organism: Dioctria linearis (assembly GCA_963930735.1). Classification (NCBI taxonomy): domain Eukaryota; kingdom Metazoa; phylum Arthropoda; class Insecta; order Diptera; family Asilidae; genus Dioctria; species Dioctria linearis. The sequence goes on along the minus strand of OZ005740.1, from coordinate 30,699,041 downwards.
CTAATTTTTATTAATGATCTGCTAACTCTAATTTGTAATCCTATTCATAGTTTTGTAGACGCTCGTGCCGTCGATTTCGTGTACTCATTCGACTCTATAGCTGATTCCTGTGGGAGTGTTATAGTTGGCAAACGAAGCCATACGACCAGTTCACTAAGCAATGACCTTACAACAATACTCGCTTACGGCAGAGCGAATCGGGTCCAAAACGCAATGTTGTCTGTTATCGCTCAAATGGGTTCCAACACCCGCTCATTTCTGTCAATGTAGACATTATCTCGCACGCTCCATCTCTAAACAACGCAATATATAAGTACAATGTGAACTAGATGCGAAACTTTTATTTCAATGTGAAAAAATAAATGATAACGGTAAATCGCAGATGGGTGTAATAAAAACATATTACTCTTTACAAGTCATATAATACCCCCATTTCTTCAATGAAGCAATGTGTTCAGTTTTGCGCGCTATATTAAAAACAGTTTCGATTCTGAAAATTCTTCAATTCTTGCGATAAAAGATGTTTCATTACTACTGTATTGATGAGTAATTGCAGAATGGCTGGTTTTAGTGTTTATTTTAGTTTTCTGTTGTGAATTTGGAGCAGTTATTAAAAATGCCCGCTTTTAGCTCAGAGATAAAAATTCAAGCTATTAAATTTCTAGATAGTGAATTTTTAACACGTAAAATTGCCGTAAAGTGTAAAACTAGTCAAGCAATGGTTCTGAAAATTAAAAACCCTAGTGATAAAAGTGCAACTATCTCAAAAAGTAGCAGACCTCAAAAGATCTCGTCAAGATCTAGTAGGGATATGACGCCGTTAAACCACAAAAGAAAGCGGCTATATCTATTAGTTGCAATGTCAGCGAATGGACTGTACGACAGGCCCTTAAAAACTTGGACTAGAATCTGTGGAAGAAAAAAAATACTTGATCTTTCGACTAAAGAAATTTTAGCCCAATAGGAATTTGCTTGAAGACACTCCGAATGGATAGCAGATGATTGGAAAAAGGCATTTTTACTAAATTTTTGGCTGATGCTATTTAAATAAATATTCTAATTTCACTGACCTTAGGCATAGATAGCACAAGAACTAGATGGCATACCAGAGCAGAGTATACAGATTGCGAAATGGGGCTAGTGCATTTTGGAATGGACCATAACATAATATAAAGCGTTCCAAAAGCAAATGTTTTTGTAATAGCACTTTTGTATACATTTTATCGACTTCCTCAACACTTCAGATACGAAAAGATATGAATCACTTGACGTGTATACATCATTTCAAATGTTGTGGTCCATTCCCGAATGGACCACCCAACCATATAAATTTTGTATACTTTTCTAGTACTGCATGTGACATCTAGTTCTTGTGCCATCTATGCTTTATAACTTATTTGGTCCGATGAAACAAAAAATAAACAGATATGAGCCGTATGGGTGTTCATGGTATTGGGGAAAAACTACAACTCACATCCAGCCTGGAGCAGTGCAGCAAACAATGAAACATTGGGGTGGATCCATTTTTCTTTTGGGATGCATTACCCTAAATGGCGTCAGTCCGATCTTTGGAATAGAAGGAATAATGAGAAAGGAAGATTATTTAAATATTCCAATTTATCTCGAATAATTGAAAGTAGTGGACTTCCAGAGGAAAAATTATTCTTTCAACAGGACGGAGATCCGAAACATATGGCCAAAATAGTAAGAGAATGGCTAAAAAAATAAAAATTCTCATTATTAAAGTGCTTGCCCAAAACCCTGGCTTAAGTCTCATTAAAAATTTATGGGCTAACTTAAAAAGTAAGTTGGCGAGGTATTCGCAATCACAAAAGGGAGTCAATGGAAACGAACTAAAGTAGAATGGAAAAATATTCCGGCAAATATTATCGATAAACTTTATATGCCTAATAAAATGTCTGCATTCAAAAAACAAAAAAAAAGGTTTAATATCGGTTGAAAAAATGGCTTTAACAAATAAGTCAAGAAAACCAGTTACTTTTCTCTTTGATTCTAAGTTGATTGATCGATATGATTTTGAAATGGTAACTTAAGTTTTGTGAATCAGTGTGTTGACTCGGTCAAAACGACCGATTCGTACGGGACTGACCCATCACTAATAGGTACTAAATCAACATTAGAATGTGATTGTTATTATTTTTTCTACATTTGCTCTGAATTTAATCTTCTGCCTAGATTTTTGTTCATATATTCAAGATGAATCGAATTCGAATCTTTTTTTTTAACTTTCTACCGGAGTTTCTAGAAAATTTACATCAAAACGTTTATTGAAGTCCTCAAGATTTGTATCAATTTTGAATAGGTAATGCATTTGTTATATTTATTCAATGCATCATTGTGTACTCCCTAATTTGAAATTCGTATACATTTAAGGAAATTATTCGTTGGGGAAAATGCTTATGGAAATTACTTTTAGGAAAATTGTTTTTAGTGAAATTCTTTTTGTGAAAACTATTTTAGGGAAATTGCTTTAGGGAAACTCTTCGGATACCATACTCCGAGGGCAATTTGAAAATTGAACAGTGACTATAAGATGAATTATTTTTACCAAAATTTGATTTATTTTTCGATGTAATCTTCATTTACTTAGCTCGATACACTTTGCCTAACAATTCTCCGATTTCTATCTTTAACTCTACTAAGGAAAAAAATACGATTTCTCAAATATATTGTTTCAGAGACTGCCTCGAGGAGTTCCATAAGAATTTTTTTTCCACTGAAGTATTTCTTTATGGTTTAAAAGAGAAAAAAGTTACAAGGGAACAAATGTGATAATTTTTATATGTGACTTGTTGCATTGTCCTGGTAGAAGAGAATTTTTTTCTTCGCTAAAGTGAACTGCTTTTCCATTAATTCAGCAACATGAAATTAATCCAAAAATGTTTTTACCTTTTTCTAGATTGACAGATTATACTATGTGGATCCTAGAAAATTGTTACCATGGTCTTACCGGTTGATGCAACCACTCATACCTTCTTTGGAAAACGTTCGCAAGGAAAAAGCACACGGAAAGACTTTTTTTGGCTTTTCTTCAGTTTCCTTAAAGGTTTCTCTTATTGAGTTGAATGTCAAAAATAAAATTATTCTTGCTGTTTGTGCGCCATCTATTAGCAGAAGACTGAAGTATATTTTAGTCCACAAAATGTTAACTCAATAAAAAAAAAAAAGAGAATTCCAAATCAAACGGGGTATTTTTTCAGTACAATTTTTGATTTGATCTGGACTTACATATCGATTCGAAATTTTAAGAATATGTTGAATTTCAACTCAATCTACCTTGCGTCTTGACATAGCCTTAAATAAAATTGTTACCCCACTTTTGGTTTCCCAGTCGAGGATACTCTTGCTAAAAGTGCAATAAACCATGAATTGGATGAAATGGTTCATATTTTTTGGGTATAAGCAGATTTGTGGCGTCGAGTCCTATACTGAGTTGGATATTTCCGAACTCTTGACTAAATAAACCTGGCAAAATTTATTTCGAAATTCCCGTCGAGTAATACTCTGCTGAACGAAGGAAGATTTAGCTAGGTGGGCTTCGTAAAAATAAAAACAATGAAAATAGTTATTCTTACATATGTTAACTGGTGATTAGGGAAGTCGAAAGAAGTACAAAAAAAACTATAAAATAAAATATAAAAAGCATTAAATTCCATAACGCGTTCAAAAGAAAGGAAATAAAGCACAATTCCGTGGAGAATTCTTCAGTGCTGACTAATGGTTTTTCTTTACCTCTTTTAAGGACCACTAGATAGGTATACTTTCAGAGTCGTACAACCACGAGCTAACGGCGATCCGGAGCGAAAACGACGAAGTTTCCTCCTGAAGCATCAGCAACACTGAGGTAGTTTCTGCCGCCATCAAGTTGACCTAGGGTTGGCTCCAAGTAGAATTCTAGGCGTATTTTAGTCACAGCCAACAACAAGGTGACATAAGTTCGGCTTGTTCCACAACAGAATCAATGCTGCCGCTCTACCTGTGTCAGCCGTCAAGTGGACATAGAATCGGCTTGGCCACAGTGCCACCGACTTCTATGGGGTGTTACATCCGTTCGAGCTGCCATTAGCTGGCCATACATGAGCAGAATTTTGAATAAATTTGATCCGCAGACCAGATCCTTTGGATCTGGTCCGAAGAACTGAGTTTCGCGGATCAGGTCCTCTGTCGCCCCTTAACGTGGCGGATCTGATGGCCTTTATTGCTTGTTTGAAAGATCTGAAGACTTTCATGCCAGATCAGTCATATAAAATAGTATCGAAGAGTAGGAAACATATCGCTATAGTAGCTGCAGGCATTTTTGTTTTAAATTATTATGCAGTTATATAAAAAAAAAGGAAAGATCGAAATGGGTGAAAAATTGGTTAAGTGAAAAAAATGTTTTTTGGACATATTAAATAAAAATTAAATACAGTCCATTAGAAAGATATAAGAAAATATGATTAAATTGCACTTCGTAAAGTGTTTAATGAAAATATCGTAGAACTCTTACTAGAACAACTGCGCTGTTAACTGTTCCGAGGAACTAATTCACTCGTTACATGCGGAATTGGTCCGTGGAACAGGGCTTCGGCGGATCACATCTAGGGCAGGAAATTGACCTACCGGCTCTCCGAGCGAGAGTTTTACTCTTTACTCCCTACTCTAATCCATCATCCATCCGGACAGCACAGTTCAGGTTCTAGTAGCCTTCAAAGCGCCATCACACCAAGCTACATTAAAGTCTAAGCAAGTCTCAAGTCAGTACGGTTCACGGTTTTCTTCTAGCAGGCAATCAAATGTCTCAATGTCTCCATCAATACTGGTCTACATATACCTGAGAAATTTCCGCAGAAAATTTAGTCAATTGTGGACGTCTCCCGTCAAGAAATGGCAATCCGCCAAAGATTCACATTAATAACAGAATTGTTAAAGGAATTTCTATCAAAATACATTCTGAATAGACAGCCAGCCTACTCTTTTTAGCAATATATTTATTAATTGCCTATCTTTCCCATATAATAATCAACAACTCAATAACGGCATCAATGATCTAATGTCACACATGCATATGTATGTATGAATTAAATTTAAAGTGTGATGTAATGAAAATTGTATTTCTGTTTATTAACATTAAATAAGGCGATACTAGAATCTGATTAGTGCCTACATGAAAATCTGATTGAATTGCGATTCAAATTATAATTTAAAATTTATAATAAAGAAAACAAAAAAACAAAATTAATCTCGTGTATAGCACAGTTCACATGAATCTGCTCATCATATACAGACATCAATACATACATACATATTTCACTTAACTCACAATAGAATAATAGTTCACTCGCGGCATAACAGTTATGCCATAATGAACCGTTTCATTTCGTAAGTTATTGTATAGGCTACCATAACTTTTCTATACCGCGCATATGGTTCAATGTGAAGTTGATTTAAGATCTGCACGGTTACAACAAAAACTATATTTGCATCTATGGATCTACCTGTCAGCATCTACGTACGTACGTATGTATGTACGTAACATTTTCAATTCCTGAAGAAGGCATAATAATTCATTTCCATGTGAGAACTAAGCTTAATTATAATTGCAGCGGTATTATCCCACCTGTTATACCCTGGATAATTGAATATAAACCTACTTGCTACCGTTTTTCGTTTTGTTTTTTCTGTTTTTTATTTTGTGGGAATTTACTTGACTTTCACTGATTTCTAAAATGCTTAAATAATTTTATCTAAGTGCGCACACGCACATGTATTAATTAATCAACTTGAGAGATAATTGGACGTGTGGTTAATTAATTGAGTATAAGGACGGGGTTAGATTGTGGCAACAGATTTTTCCTTTTATCTCTATTCACATTTATTCACATGTCAGATTTGAATATTTAAGGTTAGCTTTAGCTTTGTGTATGCAATTATCCCGTATAAGATTTTAAATTAATTTTATATTGAGTAATTAACAAATTTACATGATACAATTTACCACCCACGCTTAACACGATTTTTAATTATAAGATAATTACAGTTTTTTTTTGCTCTGCATATATGTATGTATATTTCTGACAATTTTTACACGATAACGGTGTAAGATTACACGATAACGGTGTAATATTATACTAAAATGTGACTAGAAAGTTGGTGAGATTTTTTTGTTTTTCTCTGAATTAAACTCTTCCTCAACTGTCCGATTCCTAATTTAGAAAATAAAATTTAAAAATATTAAGGATACCATCTCAGAGTTTTTTTTTCCTTACTATTCCAACAACAGTTTTAGGTATATGCTTCGATTTTAATGTCCATAGATTAATTTCTTTCACCCTTCAAAATACTTTCAGCGCCGGACAGTAATAATCCGTGATTTGTTTTTTTAATGGTGATGTTGCCAAATCTCAGAGAATACCATATCCTGCCGTGGTAGGAAAGAAAGAAGGGGTAGGGAATTGAGCATTATTGGGTTTAGCAAAGCAGGTGCCTGTGTGCGTTACGTTTGAAAGATTCCGGCTCATAGCTGAGGGAGAAAACAGAGGATGGCAAACTGTTCCACATTCATACTGCTCTGCTTATGAAGGATTCGCGGAATTTAACGGTATGGCTGAATCTTACTTCAAGGGTGTGAGGGTGAGCTTGGGTTACAGCTCGTGTGGTGCGCATAAGAATAATTCTACAAGAGATCAGGCTAGAGATTTCGTCAGAGCAATAGACATATAAGTAGTTGCATTACTTCGGTAATCTAGAGAATCAATAGTTGCTATTGATATGTCATCACTTCTAATAGGACGGAAGGCCTTCTTTTGGACTTTGTCTAACGCGGACAATGCAGTGCCTCTAGCCCATGCCCATAAATATTGCACCAAGTCTGTTGGAGTAAAATATTTCTTGCAGCTTTGCAAGAAGCCCAGGTATTTCATTGATTTTTTGGCAATGCCGAAAATAGATTGATATTTCAATGCCATCCACAACTCAGTTGCGGCAGCGTGAGAAAGAACAAAAAGTTGCTACTAGGCATCCAGAAAGGTTTTCTTTCTGAATTAACTTTTATTACTAGTAGTCCCTCAATTGCCACCCCTGTCGCCAAATCCTAGTTTTGGTATTAACCTTCCTTTTGCACATACATGTGCAAAGGGGTGCCAAACCAATGCAAGTATTTAAGAAATATGATGGATAATCTGTATAGATTATAATATTATTATATACCTGCAATAATCGAGTATGGACTTTAAGTTCGGTTATGCACGCATACATACTTAAAGTCAACTAATTTCGAGTTGTGTTATAGATTTGTAATTTTCCCTTCTATTCTTAAGGAAAAGTTATTTGGAAAAAATTCATTTACAAACGAAAAATCTTGTAAAAAAACATTTCTATGCAAAAGCATGCGTTTCGTATCAGTAAGAACTGTATACTCATCAGTACGGCTTGGTTCCTAACTGCCATATACATTAAAGTCAACAGCCAACATTATTTCATATATGCACTTAAAATAATTTTTAAGTATGAATTTTATATGAGATGAAATATAAAGTATTTATTAAATGCCTAGCAAGCTCAGACCTATGCGGGACGAGCATTTTATTGAGAGTTTTGCTATGAAATAAATTTATAGTGAATTGAGTCAATATGAAATTGACCGAGTTTGCTGCCAAATCCGCAGTTCAAGCATGGAAAAGTTATTTTTTAAGACTAAAGAATGAAATAAATTGAAACAAACAAAAAAATCTCTACAGCACTGAAAACTGATTTAATCATTCAGAGAATGCAGCAATTTTTCATTTGCTAAATGACTTCTTTGAGGTCAACTGGGTCGTCTTGCCATGTCAAATTTCAGCAGTTGAGCAGAGATTGATAACCAATTTTCTGTCGATTCAGTCAATCGTGACAGTCTTGACAAAACTTCAAAAAATATAAATTCATAAAAAATATTTTACATGGACAAAGTCATTTGTCTCTATGGAAATTTTCTGCCAAAATCTATCTACTGAAAGTGGTGAAATTTACCTGTAAAGTACATGTGCGAGCCCCTTTACGCGCTACATAATATGACTAATAATGGCAAATTGTGATCTCCATTCCTATTCTAAAACTCTCTACAAAGTAAACACTAGTTGAACTTGGTGGGTTCCGAAGAACCAATATATTAATTCACCCTCTGTAACAAAGTGATAATAAGTCAATTGTCAGATTCTCATAAGGCAACCAACCAGTAAGTGCCTAAATTTCCAGAAATATCAGTTTGGTTAACAAATGCGCTTCTTTTGTATATTGTGATTATTGGCTTTATTGACCAGTGCGTAAAAGATGAGTCATATTACAAATCAGATTTTCAAATTCCGCTTATCATTTTCAACCAATGAAAATAATTTACATTTTATTTCTCTTTAAGCAATAAAATTTATTTTGGTCGTACTCAAATATGTTTTTTACTCATTCCTTATAACGAAAACTCTCTAGCAAAAATCTCTGAAGCAAAAAAAGACAGCAATTTTTTAACTCCAAGCATGTTGATTGATTGCTTTCGAGCACTAGGAAAAATATTTATAGATATTGTTAATAAATCCCTGTTGGAAGGAAGTTTCCCTGATTCTTGGAAGGAATCAATAGTAACGCCAATAGCTAAAATAAAAAACGTCAGCTAAGTGTGAGGATTATCGACCAGTGAATGCGTTGCAGACATATGAAAAAGTGTTGGAAAGCATAGTGTATAAGCAGCTTATAAAATATTTAGAGGAAAATGCACTTATAATCTCTAATCAGTAGGGTTTCAGGCAGGGCCATTCCTGTGAAACGGCTCTTAATATGCTGATGGTAGATTGGAAAGAGCAGATTGCGTCATGAAATAAAATCGCTTGCGTGTTCCTGGATTTTAGAAGAGCGTTCGAAACTGTTGATCATCAACTTTTACTACAAAAAATGTATAAATATGGAATAAGAGGTAAAGAATTGAACTGGTTTACAGAATTTCTGACTGGGAGAACACAGAAAACGAAAGTGGTGCAAGCAGCATCGATAGAGGTATCGGTCGATATCGGGGTGCCGCAGGGTTCAGTACTGGGGACACTCATGTGCAGGGTGCCGCTCCCGCATCACTAGTACGTGTAGCGGGCGAAAACCATTGCAATGTGATAAAAAACAAACTTTAGAAAAAACGTGCTATCTTCCAAACCGTTTGTTATTTTTTATTGAAATTTGGAATTCTCACTTACCACAGTATGATCCTCGATATTGTATACTATCTGTCAACAGTCGCCTAAATTTTTAAAAATATATTGAGGTTATCACATATGTATGTCACGCATGTATTGCAGGGTGCAGGGTGCACTATGGTGCACGATGGTGCACTGTGGTGCACTGTGCGGGGTGTAGTAGTTGGTGCCCCCCACCACCGAAACGATGCGTCTTACCACCCCCTTCACCATATAATTTTTTGCTTCACTCCACCTCAGCTATCAAACCCTTGACCTAGGCGCACCAATTGTTGCACCCTGCGTGGTGCACCCATGGTGCACCATAGATCAATTCCAACTTTTTTACTTATTATTTACTACATAATGGGCACGAAGACAAAAGGGTACAGTGGACGTATATTGGAATTTTTTATACATGTGGATGTAGTTTGGACCTTTACCAAGAGATTGGTATACAACATTCGTATACACAAATCGGGTAGTTCTACCTTTCCCGCCTTTAAAGTAGAGTCTGCTAAAAAGGTAGAACTACCCGTCCCGCCGTTTAGCATCAGTCAGGCGCGCGGGTAGAACTACCTTTCCCGCACATAAAGTGTTAACGATATTAGTAGAGTAGTAAAATATCAAACGTGGCACTCTTTGCAGACGACACACTAAAATATATAGCAGAACAAAACATTAGCGAGGCGGAAAGATTGTTTCAAGAGGACCTCAGTGAACTTAGTGAATGGCTTAAAGCAAATAAATTGAAGTTAAATGTATCAAAAGCTAAGTCATTATTAATTAACGGTGAAGGTAATTTGAACCTTATGGTTGACGGAGGAGTAAGAGAAGCTGTCAAAGAAATAAAGCATCTTGGGATTGTTATTGTTAAGGATATAAAATTTTCGAAACATATTGAATATAGCACTAAAAAATAGCAAAAAAAATTTACTTCTTAAGAAGAATTAGACGTAACCTATCAACTTATACGGCGATCAATGTATATAACACTATTGTGATACCCCACTTCGAATATTGCTCCACCATTCTTTTCATGGGAGGCCAGCAAATGTTGCAAAAACTGCAGACCTTACAGAATAAAGCAATGCGAATTATTGTCAGATGTAGCAGATATACAGCTATCTATTACATTAGTGTTGGAGGCACTGAAATAGCTAAGTGTAAGGCAAAGAATAGTTGCGAACGTTTTTGTATTCATATTCAAAATAAGACACAACATGCTACCAGAGTATTTAACTGGACAAATACAAATAAATTACGTGCGTGATAGCCAGCCGTATGAACTGAGATCTGCAAATGACTTCAGACTACCATCTTTTCGGGGTTCAGGAACTCAGAACAGCATAATGTTTAGAGGACTACGGGATAGACTAAAGTATGAAATAAATTTTAGAAATTTCAAAAAGAATATTATATCTTACGTAAGAGAGAAAATGTAAACTATTGCTGTAAAAGTGGCCTTTGTTAAGCTAATAAATTATTATTATTATTATATATCAAAAGAAACTACTCGGTCCATTGAGTTTTATTACAGAGAGTTTTCAAATAATTATATCCACTACAGAAGTCTTTTCTCACATTAAGTAGATTAAATAGATACGTCAGATTGACAGATCTTGCGCTACGGTTGACCAATTCGGCAGAAAATGAGTTACTCCACGAAGTCAGTGGCACAATTTTGTACCATGTATAGCATATTAAGCACTTTTTTTTTAAACTATTAAATAAATAAATCACAACAAAAATGGCTAATCTTGAAAACACAAGATTATTTTTGTATCAATCTTGCGTATGTAATTTACCATCCTGTCAAATTTCGCATTCAAATTACTTCTTTTTCATTTTTTGAAAACCTCTGAAAACTGCCATATGATTAACCAAATTGACAGAAAATTGATTTGCAATCGCTTTTCGGTCGTTCAAATGTAATGTAACCATTTCTGCCTTTGTACATCGCGTTTTTTGAATTTTTCTAATTTCCAAATCAAACACTCTCCACCAACTTATACGATAGATATGGACACTTCATTTACAAGATTAATTTTTTTTAAAACCTGGTAAATCCACCAAAAGAACCTTAATTCTCCAATGGACAACAACAGACCCATTATTGCACTCATTTCTCTAGTTATCGGTTATATGAAGGTAGCCGAGATTACTGATGCTATCTCAATAGAATATATATACAAAAACCTGAAGAAAAAAAATTAGACCATAAAAACCTCGTCCGCGCGATTAGTTTTGCGTTTGCTACCGCACCAATGACGCACTCAAAGGAACAATTTTTAGCTGTATTTAAGGATGTTGAAAAGCAATTCGAAGTAAATTATGCGATATTCAAAACGGTAAACGTGATTTTAATTCATCTGTACACACCTGAGATGAAAGGCAGATAAACGTACGCCGTTTCTATGGTTAGGTGAATGCCATTTTTACGGTAAGGCGAAAGTTTTTTCTAATTCATATATTGATTGACTATCTGTAAAAAGAAAAAGCTGTCTTGTTGGAGAAAAATCCCAAGTTAGTGCGGAAATATGCTCGTCCACCAAGGCAAGTAAGACTGTGGCAATATCGAAATTGCATAAATTGGGCTTTGAAAAGGTTTCTTACCATCAATTTACCTTGCTTGCAAGGAAGAAATTTTCAATGAATGAGGAGATCATCATATTTTCTTGGACCGAATGTGTAAGCCCAACATAGTTTGAATAATTTATTTATGGTTAAGTCCTACAAGAATACAAGTAACAGAAAAGCAGACTGCCATAGAAAAAGTAGGGCGGAATAACAGATTTATCTAACGTGTTCGTAGACAGACATGGTCCCCGAAGATAACCACATCACCACAAATCCTACCTGTCATATTTATCAGTCCTATTGGTCGACCGAAATATACCTGCACATGATCATCACTTGTATATGAATTTTGCAGTCTTCAATGACATTAGGAAGCTTATTTATATACAAGCTGAAAAGCAAAGGGCCAAGAATAGAGCCTTGTGGGACTCCACAATTTAGAGACAAGGCAGACTGGACATACAACCCTTCATCTTAACTCGCTGCAATCTATTAGAGAGAAACTTGCGGATTAAGGACACAGCAGAAATAGAAAATTGGAAGTATGGGGAAAACTTTTGAAGCAAATTAAAATGATTGCGAATGCTTTGGAGAAATAAAGTAGGGCAAGAGCACAAAGATGATGCATGTTGAGCGTGCTACGAATATCACTCATGACATTCAGAAGGGCTGTCTCAACACTACGAAATTTAGGAAAACTGGACTGGAAAGGAATTAATAAGTTAAGGTTATCCAAGTTTCCAAATATTTTCTATATAATCAATTTTTTCAGGACATTAGCAAGAAATCTTAATAGGCTAATCGCTCAAAAATCACCGAGAGCCTCAGATACATTCGTCTTTTAGACGCAGACAAATTTGTAGCGATTTTCCAAACATAAGAAAATATCGACTTGGTAAGGTAGCTGTTAAAAATATGTAGAATCGGTAGTATTATCCAAGACAGAAGAAGCCTGATAAACCTAGATCGAATACAATCTGGTGGCCCGAATGCATCAGATTTGACAGCAGCAATTGCCACAATAATCTCTCTAGCATAGACACATCTGAAACTATAAAATAAGGCTGATCATTATTGAAGGAAACACGAAGCGATTTAAACCCAGCTAGATAGCTATCCAGAGATACGTACGGAAAGTATAGGAATTGAAGTGAAATAAGAGTTAAGTAAGTTAGACTGGCATTTATCTCTGCCGTACACATAGGGAGCTTTACGCAAGCTTCTCTATTAAAATTTTGGATGATAATTGGGAGTGAAACTGTTGCTTAAAGTATCGCCTCTTGACCGCGCGTATCATAGATTTGACCAGATCTCTTATCACTTTGTAATGCGCACAGCTTTCAGTAGTCTTTAACCAAAAATATGTGCGATATAAAAAATCTCATTCACCAATAAGTTACTGCATTACTACAGAAAAACAAGGACAAAAATGTTTCCTGATTCTGCGTGAGTGAGTTGGAACATAGGTCTTGAGGTGGTGCAAGGTCTTGGATAAACTTTATTTTTTTTCCAAATTCAGGACTTCTTAGAACAAAATAATCTGCTCACTAGGTATCAATCGGGTTTTCGTGCAATGCACAGTTCTGAGACTGCCTTGGTAAAGGCATCTACTGATCTCCACTTGGTTTTTGATGCTGGCGAATTTGACATGTTTGTCTTATTGGATTTTTCTCAAGCTATTGATACTCTGTTGTGTACTCTGTACTTTAACTTTTGTTTTTCTTCTTCTGCGGTCAAGTTAATTAGTAGTTACCTCATAAACCATTTTCAACAGGCAGTTAATGGTTTTCTTTCCTCCTTCTTACCTTTGTTTCAGGGGGTCCCGCAAGGATCGGTATTGGGACCGCTCCCTTTTATTCTGTACATTAATGATATCGGTGATATTGTACATAATATACTGTTATGTCTACATGCTGATGACGTTCAATTGTACTTGAGCAGACCTCCTCGGTTGATTAATTAATGCTGAATTAATGATGATCTTGCTGAAATTCATAGATGGTCAATTGATAATAAGCTTTCTCTCAATCCTAATCAGTCACAGTGTTTGGTTTTGTGCAGCTCACCTCCTGATTTTTATGATATACCCTCAGCTATGCTCAATAACGTTATGTTACCTTTTATTGACTCGGTATCTAATCTAGAAGAGATTAATCTAGAAAAGATTAATCTTCCTATTCAATTTAATACAGAGTAGGAGGCCCATGTATCTGCATAAAACAAAATTGAATGTTTGTTTTCTATTTATTAATTTATTTATTTGAAAAATTAATGCGATAGCAAACAGATACAATCCCCTTACTTACTACCGCTAAACAACTAAAGTTAAAAAGTAAATAAAAAAGAAAAAGAAAGAAAAAGGAAGATCTACAAATGCATGGGATAAGTTAAAACTAATATGCAGGTAAATACAAAAAAAATTTCAAAAAGCATAATTCAAATGAAACAAAAAAGAACACGCATGGCGGAAACGGTGCCCAACTTATAATCCCAATAGAATGTAGTTTGCTTTCTTGAAATGGTCATGCACTTGCATTTGTCAACGTTTAAGGATAATTGATTTCTATTGCACAAGGATTTCAGCTTCAGGACGTCATTTTGCAGGGATTGACAATCAGATAGGTCATTGATAATTCGATAAATTTTGGTGTCATCGGCATATATTAAGGAAGCAGAGGATAATTCATTAGGGAGATCATTGATATATAATAAGAAGAGGAGTGGGCCAAGGATCGAGCCTTGGGGTACACCCGAAGTTTGCATGTATGAACTAGACGAATATCCATTAATAACGACTGTTAGATGATGATTCATGAGATATCACTCAAACCAGAGGGTACTATTAGAGTCAAAGCCCAATTTCTTTAGCTTATTTATGACTACTTTGTGGTTTATTCTGTCAAAGGCCTTGGATATGTCCGCATAAAGAACAACAACCTGTATAGCTTCATCAAGGGCCAGAGCAATAGAGTTGGTGAATATCGAAAGATTGGTTAACGTAGACCGGCCTGGTAGGAACCCGTGTTGCAGAGGACTGATGTAGGGCTTTAGTTGCGGTATTAGATTATTGTAAATAATTTTTTCAAGAATTAGGGCTAGGGCATTGGAAGCAGCTATAGAGCGGTAATTTTTCATAAGGTTTTTATCCCCTGTTTTGAAAGCAGGATAAACGAATTGATCCATAAGAGCATCGGGAACGGTATGGTTGGAAATAGATAAATTTATTAACACGGCTATAGGATGCGACAAGACGGGAGAGCAATATTTATAAAATATGTTGGGAATATCGTCAGGACCCGCATTTTTATTTTCGTCCAGCAATGCAAGGATGTTTCCAACATCACTTTGCGAAATCAGAGGTATATGTGCAGAGCAGTTATGATGGATTTCATCAGGTATAGGAGAGATTGTTGAGCTCAGTGGAGCATTGAATGTAGTTTGAAAGTAAGCAGCAAACAAATTGCAAATTCTTTCAGGTTTATCAGCTAACACACCATCATAATGCATTTCCTTAGGGAAGGAGCCAGAGAGTTTCATGCTTTTAGCATAAGACAAAGAAGCCTTAGGGTTGGAGGATATGCAGCTTTCGGTATCAGAAACATATTTATCATAGCACTCCCTAATTTTGCCCTTAACATTGCTGCGCAAATAACTAAAAGTTGTGTAGTCTTCAGGATTTTAAGTATTTCCGTCTATATTTTTCTTTAAGTTTAATAGGATATTTGCGCATTTCTTCATTATTTCTTCATTATCAAAGGAATAAAGTTCTCAATTGCTCTATTTAGATGAGTATAAAAACGTATGGAAGGCTAGGCTTACGTCAAGATGTTGTAGCTGCGAAAAATCTATGTTGGAGAGAAAGTTGTTAATTATATCATAGTCAGCCCGCTTAAACAATCGCTTATTGATTTTTTCGGCAAGCCGAGGAATTTTCTTTATTTTCAATTGGACGAGGAGAGGAAGCTGGTGACAGTCAATACGAGACAAGGATGGAAAGGTTAAGTTACAACAATATTACCCGAATCTGCATTGGATAAAATTAGATCCAGATACCGCTGATTGCTATTATAGGAAAACCATTAAATTGTTCGAGTTGGCAAAAGGACATGAGAGTCGACAGAGAGAACGTTGTTGGGAGTATTTAAATCATTTATTTGCATTGTATTCCCCGCATCAACGACAGACCAGGATATATTGGGACCAAGGATCAGAAATACAGCGTTGCTTTCAGCATTTTGGAAAAAATTGCTGATATTAATGAAGATTTCATCATAAACTTCGTGGGAAGAGCATGGGCGAATATATAAGCAACAGATGTAAAGGTTCAAGTTATTAGATTTAATCAAGACCAATAAATCCTCATGTACGGACTCAACTTGACTAAGACGAGTTGCCTGCAGACAGCGATCGATAGCAAGGAGAACACCTCCACCATCACAAATCCCCATGGCCTGATAATTCCTATCTCGACGAAAGACCTCATACCGCACATCAAACATCTCAGCACTATTAACAGAATCAACTAGGAAGGTCTCACAGTAAAAGCAATGATATGATAATTATTAGACAAAACTGACAGCTTTAAACTTTCGGTTTTAGAACGCATCCGTCGGACGTTTTGATAATAAATATTCAGTCAGAGTTTATTTTTTGGCGAATAAGTTCGAGTGATTTATTGTTTCTTACATGGAAGACATTGAAGTCATCCGTGAGCTTTAAATAAATTCTCCCATTCTTTACCCAAATAAACTTAAACCTGAATTCGTCCCTAAACCTTTTAGAATCAAAAAATAATTTCCTTTTAATATCCGATAAAAATTCATTAATAAAAATCCTGCCTTCACCCTGCATGTCTATTTTATCTAAGCCTAAATTCCTACTGATCTTGAACGCAGCTAGAACCCTATCTTTAATCAAATTCATTGTTACACTTAACTACGATTCTGTTTGGACGGTCAGCATTGCGATTTCCTCGGCGGATTCGGTACGCTTTAACTACATATGAGTATCTTCAACGGGAACTTTTAAAGAGCCATGAATTTTCTTGACAATATCCAAAATATTTTCGAAGGGAGCTGTAGGTACATTAACGATCTCGAGGAAGCAGGTCAAGTTCATCTCCTCTATGTGATTGAGTCGCTCGTGTAATCTGTCAATTTTGCGATGTAAGCTGCTGTTTTCCTCTTCATACGTGTACTATGCTCGTCCAACGTTTTAACAATACTCTGTAAACCTCCAGAATAATATTATTCTAATATTATGATTAATTCTAATTTCCGAGTAGCTAAGATGACACATGAACTGTGTAAATGGGTCATAAGTTAAAAGGTTAGATTTTATTAAGATTGTATATCTGGCCCATTCCGAATAGCTTATATCGACTCACAGTCATCTCTCATAAATATTTCTATAGTCATGTATCACGTCCTTTTTATCGCAGGCTTACTAACCTAAAATATACGGTCACCAACAGTTTATTTCTCCAGGCGTTGTCGGCAGATTCTATCCCATGGAATAGTGTACAATCTAAAACTACTCTGGATGAGCAGTTAAGGTTTTGTGTGATACCCTGAAAGACTTACTTGAAAGGCATGTCCCTCTTATAACTAAAAGAGTGGTTAATTCTCAGTGTCCTTGGTTTTCACATAGAATCCTTAATTTGATTCATACTCGTAACAGAGCTTTCCTTATGTGGAAGCGATTTAGCTCCTCCAATTTTTGGGAGGTATATCAAATTCTCCGCAATCTTGTGACAAATGCCATTTATATCTCAAAAAAGAGGTATTACTCATCGATACTACGCACCGACCTTCCGAATAAGCAGCTTTGGAAAAATATAAAATTTTTGGGTGTAAGATCAACTAAAAGTACAAACTGTGAAGTTGATCCCGATACCCTAAATGGCATCTTTTTGTCGGATCAACTTCCTGTCTCCACAGGAAATAGCTTGACATTTTCTTCACTGTCATCATCTCAATCGCATGCGAACTTTTCATTCCAATGCGTTTCTGAAATAGACGTAGATGTATAGACGAAGCTTTTAAAAATTTAAAGTCGGGCTCCATTGGTTTAAACTTGATTAGTCCCAGATTTGTTCGTCTATTATTGCCTAACCTTCTTTCTCCTCTCAAATTATCTAAAGTAATTCCTATTCCTAAAATTTCGTATAAATTTCTTCCAATTTCTATTCTTCCCTTTTTATCTAAAATCATTGAGAAAATCATGTGTACACATATCACTAATTTTCTGTTGAATAACTCTCTTTTACATAGCTGCCAGTCTGGTTTCAGAGCAAAGCGTGATTGTATTACCGCACTGCTGAAAATTACAAATGATATTAGAGAAAGTTTGGATAATGATATGTTTTCGGCAGTCGTTTTTCTTGATTTTTCCAAAGCATTCGATACAGTCGACACATATTTAAGCTCCTTAAAGATTGGCATGCCCCAATTTTATCAACTCATACCCATTGGCGGATGGCACCGTATGTAAGAATGGCGATACAGTGTGGCCCAGCCTTTGGAAGATCCAGAGATGGTAAGGAGTGGGACATAGATCCGGGAGGGTAAACATACCTGCTACAAGCCATTGCCACAAGGAGGGTGATGACGTGACTGAGTGACACCTGTGATAGATGCATGTCTTTAAAATGACCTGACGGACATTATTATTTTTTGGACATTACCTAACTAATATTGTACTTAAGTACACACCGGCTATTTCAAGATACTCACTAAACATTCCTGATGAGTCCTTTGACAGGGACGAAACCTGGTCGAATGAGCCTAACTAAGTCTACACGACTGGTCATAATCTCCTTCTGACAGATACAACTGACCGACTTATAAAGAATACAGTTCCTCAAATATTTTACCACAACTGCCTATTTACGTAAAATGACTTAAGAACTCTAAATTTCCACTAATTTTGCACACTGCGTCCGAATATGGAGTAGCTCATATCGAAAATTCACCACATAAAGTGTAAAACGTAATTGGGAGTAATGCCCCATCACGTTTTTTGAATTTTATCATATATACATCTTCAAAGGAATATAGTATGGACTTAGGCTGAGCATATCTGAAAACACACAACACACTTTGCTTAAAACTGATAAACAACTTTAATTTTAGCATACATGCCATGTACGATTGATTTCTGACTATTTATGTGGACCCATTCAGGCAGTCTTTTCTACTGAAAACCACTCCTCATTCAAAGCAATCAATTCGGGTGTTCCACAAGGCTCTATATTGGGACCGATCCTGTGCATTATGTTCATCAATGATATATTTGGCTGCCCTCAACATTCTCGTTCACATCTCTATGCCGATGATGTATAAATTTATATTTGTCGTCCTATTGGTTTGGCTGCGGATGGGGTGTTTTGTATTAATCAGGATTTGGAATCAATAAATAGGTGGTCAGCTTTGAACAAACCTATAAATTAAATCCAGAGAAATCTAAATGCTTAGTTATTTATAAGACATTGCTTGATCTAAATAGCTTTCCCGTGGTTGAATACAACGGTTCCACTATCGCTTTTGCTCAATCCGCTCGAAACTTGGGGGTAATATTTAATAGAACCCTTATGTGTATAGATATTGCAATTCAAAAAGTATATGGTGGTCTCCGCACACTGTGGTCATCTGCTTCATATACTCCACTCTCAACGCGCTTATTACTAGCTCGCTCTTTAATTGCTCCTAAAGTAACCTATGGGTGCGAGGTCTTCTGTCAACTTGACTCGGAGTCCTTCTATAAACTCAATATTGCTTTTAATTCAATAGTGCGATATGTTTACAATCTTCGGCTGTACGATCATGTTTCGCGATACGTCTCGTCTATTTTCGGATGCAGTTTTTCACTTTACCTTAAGTTTCGGTGTACCTTATTCTTGGCTAAGGTCATACGATTTCAATCTCCTAATTATTTATACGACTGCTTACAATTTGCTAGATCTACCAGGACTGTAACATTGTTTATTCCTCGGTGCAATTGTGTTACATCAAAGCGCCAGTTCTTCGTCCATGCTGTCAGAATTTGGAACATTTTACCAATTTCTTTGAGAAATTCTTTGGGGATCCTCACATTCAACTGCTTCAAAAACCTACTGTTTGAATTTATTAAATCTAACTCTATTTTATTTAAATTCTAACTTAATATATTGTGTATTCACATCTAGCTCGATTGATTACTTCTTTATGATTGCAATTATTATTTCAGTTTTAAGTTTAGTTATAGGTTTACATACTCCTTGTTACTATTAGATACAATTATTTCTTCTTCTTTTTTTTTGCACATGATTCATTATTTCAATATTTTGGAGTTTCGATATGTTAAGTTTTGTTTTTCTTTTGATTTTGTATATACTTTTAAGTTTGTACTAATCATAAGATACCGCATCTTCATTGTACAATGCCTTAATCAAATAAATTGAAATTGAAATTGATATTTCTAAGAAAAAAAAATTGACTCACTCATATCCCCTTTTCTTCTTAAATTTTACAAAACTCTACAAATCTAAAGACTCATCTAAAACAGCAACTCTATGCTAGAATTATCCTTACACAACGTTCCTTGTTAGAGACATTTTCTAGCACACTGTGCTACAATTTTTAAAATATCACTTAAATAATGATAGTCACCACAATACCTATATTTCCCACTAACATACCTTCTTGGATATAGAAGAATAAATGTAACCAGCATTTCCAGATCCACCAGCATAAGCCCATAAGATGAATCGTTAGCAATTCACTGGAGTGTGACAATTTCAAGTAGATACTTTTCACTACGTTGCCATTTCTCACGTATTCACACTTTTCTGTGTAATTTTTATCTCAGCGTGTGTTCGTTTTGTTTTTGTATTTTATTGTTTCAATGCTGAACTCATTCAGAGAATAATTGTAAAGTATCAAACGGCCAGGAAGGAAGGTGAACCCTGTAATGATAGTAAGTAGCTCTACTACTAACCAAACCACCAAGGTATATACACTGAGGTGGGGGTTTATTCGAAAATAAAACAACGAGCACGACTATGACAACGAAGAGGGCCGGTAACAACTTTTCCTTCAAATATCGATCGCGACGGAACTAAGTAGATTGCGCGCGCAGCTAATATCCATTTTCTTTACACGCAAAGAACACACAATAAAAACGCGAGTGTTTGGCAAAAAAAAACCATTTTTAATTAGTTTTTTGAATATTAAAGAAAAGTTAAAGTGAAAAAATTCAAGTCAAATTTAAAGTTGTGCAGTGATAGCGCACTTTCAATAAATTCTCGAATTAAAATTTTGCTTGTCGATCTTTTTATGATTTATGCGGCGCGATTACTTATTCCCGAATGGCAGTGAATTTTCTTCCAGCTTCGATTAAATATAGCCAAGTGATGATGATCATTATGATGATGATAAACGATCACAACTAATTCAAAACGTGATCGGCTTCTTATAAGTGAAATGAATGAGATTCAGTGACCATATTTAATGGAAATTCTGACGTTAAAATATTTTAAACGACCATTGGAATGGATCATACTGCTGTCGTCATATAGGTGACAAAAATGTGACCGGGATACTAATCAAGCTAAAAACAGTTTGTGGTTATTAATTCTCTGGATGAATTGCAACCTTTTTTTTTCCTAATTTTATTGAAAGGATTTTTTTATATAAGTAACAAGCCCAAAAAACAAATTAAAATCTACCACAACTAACCCTGCAGTTATGAAAAAAATAAATAAATAAATTAAAACTAAGCTAGTGCTACTGTGGTATAGCAATATTTTTCACGGGTCAATTATTTTCTCAGTGACGTTATTAGACGTTTGGTTGAGAAATTTTTCCGCTTCACGGTCGGTGATTTCTTTGCAGAAGAACTTACTCCAAAGTATTTACCATTTTAGGGTTACATATACAAGTAGGTGGTATGTGCAGATTCTTAAGCCATACAAAATGTACAATTGTATTTATCGCCTAGTTTTATGTCGGTATATGTGCGTTTGTAACTTTTTATTTCGATCATCATTTAAATGCAATTTTCCATATTTCTAATAGCAATTAAAATTACAATTATTACTCTTGATAGCTTTTGCGTGGTGTTATAAGAGTTATATATAAGTGAATTGAAAATATTTTATGCAACACATAGAGTTAATAATGCGTTGAAGGTCTAAAAGGCTTTTATGGTTATGATTTCAGCAAAAATCTTACAGCAATGGAAATTTGTAAAATCCGGAGTAGTTCCTGATGCCAGTTAATTTATTTTTGATATATAGACGTAAAGCATTCTATAATCGTATTGAACAATTTTCTGTGTAATATATTTTCAAATCTGATAAGGAAATCAGTGAATCGATTTGTTTTTGTCCAATATTAAAATGTTTACTGCGGCCCAATTCACTAGTGGACAATCATATCGCCTGCTTCAGCGAAATTATAATCTGAAACGCTTGAAGGCATGAACGAAATCAGAATTTCGAATATGATCTTAAACGTTCAATTCACATATTGTGGAGTACCACAAGGTTCAGCCATATGACCGCTTTTTTTTATCGCTGAATGAACCCTATCAAGTAGGCTATTGGGTTAATGACCAATTTTTAGTTTTATAGGTATAAATGATTTAAATAATTTCAGCATCATGGCATTCCTGAATGTTTCAAAATGTTTAGAAAATGTCGAAGATTGTAGATTAGGTTAGGTAAAATGGGTTCCGAAAGAAGACTATCCTCCATCACTTAGACC
Source organism: Dioctria linearis (assembly GCA_963930735.1). Classification (NCBI taxonomy): domain Eukaryota; kingdom Metazoa; phylum Arthropoda; class Insecta; order Diptera; family Asilidae; genus Dioctria; species Dioctria linearis. The sequence continues at coordinate 30,676,522 of OZ005740.1, read as the reverse complement.
TCCAGTTGGTTCGTTGTACCATTTGACCTCATGGGATAATCTTTTTGAAACCGCCCTAGATCCATCCTGCTTCCCTCAGGAATCTCAGGATACATCTAAACTCTTTACTTTGCAGCTCACAGAGACTTGAAAATATGTAGCTACCCATTAGCCTACTGTTTTTATTCATCAGAGCGGTGCACTCGCAAAGTACGTGTTGGACGGATTTCAATTGACCGGTATTGACCCCTCCTATATTCATGGTATTTGCTCTACTGCCATTATGGAGTTCTCTTGTCCTCTTCCTGTCATATGAAGGCAACAATTGCCTCGTAATATTCGGTCCATCGGAGGCTTATACCAATATTGCCTCCTGATAAATCGCTGCGATCTCTCGCAGTCCATAAAACTTATGCCACTGGCACTCTCTAGTTATTATTGTGGTTATTTTTATTAATTGCCTCCCTGAAAAGCTATTGAAAGTTGAAAACGCACTACAGATTATTTTAACAGATAAATTGGGTCTGCAAATTTCACGATTGTAAGGAAACTCCCTTTATATCTTAACTGAGATTTACAATGAGTTAGGATAGCAGTCATCGCTTTCTTGTTTTGCCAGTGATAAATTACACGCGATGTAAATGAAGAAATCTTATTCGTTAAACAAGCTTGAGACAAGTGTATTTTTTTTGCAATAACTCGCATTAAAAATAAGCTTAATTTAAACTTGCAAAGGACTATATATGCTTCCCTCCATTCATGCTTTACGACTACATGATAGACTAGATTAGACATTAGCCTTGCATTCACTGCGACCTGAAAGATCTATTGTGAATCCACGTTCAATTTACTCCCTTTCTAGTCTTGGACTGTCAATAAAGTCTAGAACTATTCTAGAATTGAGGTCCCACATATAGTTTGTTGAAGAAAAAGCATGTTCGAGGTGGAGTAACCTCCTCCTAGCCAATGCCTCACAGTTACAGAACAAGTGCCCTAAGGTGCCCATTCGAACATAAGATATTTTGTAAAGCCGATGATGTCCTTGGGGCCATTTTTTCAATATTTTCAGGCAGTGGGAATGCTTTTCCTAAATGTCTTAACCTTATGCAGTACAGAGCTTCACAGTCTCAGAGGACGTGTTCAGCGGTTTCATCATCTTTCATACAGAAGCGACAGGTCTTATCATCAAGCTTAACCATTTTTTTAAGATGATATCTAAGCGGGCCCGTTATGCACCTTAACTCCTTTCTGCTAAGTATGAGGAATGCTTTTGTCCTCTTTTGCAAGTACTTCGTGAACTTCTTCGCTTATCTGAGCCCCGGGATATTTTCCCAATGTGCCTTTTTAATGCTATCCTTCCAAAGCCTGATCTGAGCTGTGAGGTGACGTTTTAGGCGTCCAAGGAGGGGCCGATAAACAGAGATCTGGCTCCTTCCTTTGCAAGGCGGTCCGCAATCTCGTTGTCCTTAATATCTTTATATCCTCTGACCTAAATCAACGTCACCTTGTTGGCTTCAAGACAGTAAGAAAATCCCAAACCCGCTTAGTCTCAAAGGTAAACAAGTTTAACCCCTTAAGTGCTGCTTGGCTGTCTAATATTTTTGTGATGCTCGACTGTTGTATTTTTTATAAACTGATGTGTTTTAATTTCTCGGGTATGTTTTAGCTCCACGCATGTTCTGTGGTGAAATTTTGATCCATCTCTGTACCATTTAGGAGATTTTTTTCTAAGTGTAGGTCACCAGTGTGCCACTGTTGACGGTCCCCTAGATCACTTTAAATTGTGTCTCAAAGTTATGGCGTTTCGGCATAACGTCTGAAATTGGGTTAGCCATCGGGTCGTCTAGAAATCCTTGGAGGACATTCAGGTGGCCAACCAAATTGTTTGTCCTCAGAAGATTTGCCCTCTGCAGTCTAATTGCACTGAGCATGGCCTCCTTTCTAGCATACAAATGCAAAGAGAGTAGGTCCAGCATAGTCTCTAAGGCTGAAGTTGGGCAGGTACGCATGGCACCAGTTATTCCTTGATATGCAAGCCGTTGTAGTTTTTGTAAACTAGCTTGAACTGTCTTTTGTTTTGTTTTTGGCCACCAAACAAGTTAAGCGTATCTGACCATGGGTCTTATAATATATGTAGGTATATGACCATACACTTCACAGGATAGGGCTTGTTGCTGACCCTGTATGCAGGGTGTGCAGAGAGGAACCTGAAACAGTGACTCACTTTCTTTGTCACCGTCTAGCTCTCTCGGGAAAGAGTTACAGATTCTTTGGCTCACACCTTCTGTAGCAACTGCATGAAACCGGAAAAGAGGGCTGGGAGCCAATACTTAAATTCGTAAGAGCGTCCGGTTGACTCATAGAATCCAGGGTGAACAATGAGCCTTTTATGGTCTATGTTTCAGAATCTCCATAAGGGGTTTGAACCCCAAGTTCTGCCGAAAAGCCTGCGGCATGTACAGATTGGCACTGTGACCTTCTCCAGTACTCTTTTTAAGTGGGTTTTAAGTGGGAATTCCAGGTTAGTCTGCTATCTAGGGTAATTCCTAGATACTTGACCTCCTTCGAGAAGTTCACTACTGTTTCCACAAGAGATGGTGCTTGTAAATATAGCTACCTTATTCCCGTGAAGGGAACAATTATTATCTTACTAGGATTGGCTCGAAGTCCCATTGTTTGGCACCAGTTGCAAACTATGTTTAGGGCATTTTGCAATAGATCAGAGATTATCCGATCATGTTTGCCACTGATTGTAATGATTAGGTTAACTGCATAGCCCAGATTATCATAGCCGGAGTTGGTCAGCTCTATAGGAGTTCATCGAAAACTATAGTAAACGGAACAGAACCCCACCTTGGGGACATCCGTTGGCGGCCACTACCGAGAGGATATTAATGGTTGAGCCCATTTATTGCTCTTTTAATGCAGGTTTTGGCACATTCTTCAATGACTAATACCTCGGCCTGGAATACGATACGGGTAGAGCCCAGGGACTTTGATATATGGCATCTGGAACCGTATACATCCAGCCCAACTCCACTGTTCATTTTTTAACCTACTGCATGGTAAGAATCAAAGAATTAGGACAAATGCTTACAAAACCCCTTATATCTATAAATACCTATCGACAATGGATTTCATTCGAAACCCCTTCTCACGACATTCTGTATGAAACACCGAGGTTTAAATTGGAGATTTTCTGCACGAAGACAATGTATGAATAAACTTCATAAGAACATACAGAGACCATTATGTTGACAGAAATTTTCCAAGCAACATTTTACATATATAAGCTGATATGGTCTCCAGCTTGTGCTTTTATACTTATTCATATAGAAATATAAATATTTTTCTGCCGTTCGTTCAAACACGAAACATTTATATATGCAGTCTATGAAAATTTTCTTATGAAAACGAATTTCATCAATTGTTTCGTGACATTGGCACATAATGAAAAATTATTGTCAGAAATATGATCGAGCAAGTTTTTATTCTCTTAAATTTTTACCCTAAGTACGTGCATATTTAATCTACGTGAGAAAGACTAAACTAAATAAAAACAAAAATATCTGTGTAATATTACATCATATTTTTACAATATAATTGTAACAAAATTACAACTTACGTGTGACTTGGGTAGAATTGTAAATTTACATCACTGCTTATTAATGTATGCAAAAATAATACAAATACTAAATGTAGCTCCTTATTATTTCCACACAGGTGAAAGTGGGTTAAAAAAAAACAATAATCTTCGTCAGCAATTTAACATTCAAAAGTATTAATTCTACTATTTCTGTTACTATTTCTGTATTTTTACAAGTTTCCAAAGGATAATTTGTAAAGTTATGTATAGTAATTTTACATCCAAATATATTACACAACTTTGTAAATTTACTACGCTAATGTTGGAAAAAAAATTTCTCCAATATTTATCGTTATAAAATTACACAATTTTTTTTTTTTAGTCCAGGTGAAATTAAACCCTAAAGATTTGAGCTCAAAAGGTTTTCTTAACAATTCAACTACAGTAATTCCCGCATAAAAGCACATGAACAAGGGCCAAATTTTTTGTGATTTCAAGCGGGTGTTGCTTATAACCAATAAAAGTTCGCGATTTAAGATACAACAAACGAACTATTTCTTATAAGTAGAATAGCTGCTTATACCAAAATTTGAAAAAATTAATATAAATTTGCCAAGAAATACTTTTATTCAAGATCAATGTATATACAGGGTATCCAAAAGGAATAGTGTCAAGCGGATGTCTAGAGGTAGAGCACCCTTAGGTGTACCCGAATAACGTCATGTATGTTCTGCGATTTTTTGTAGTTTACCAGTTATGATTTTTTACCATACTAACTAATTCGAATACACTTTTGGTCTAGTGACTTTAATTGAGACAAATTACTGATTTTTTTTCCCAATATAGTTGAGTGTTACACCCACCCAGTGCTAAAAATTTGATTCCGTAGCTCATACCATTGCGCCAAAAGAAATTTTTAAATTCAAGTTCAAAATAATAAAATGTGCCAAAATCTTTGAGGGTAATTTAAAAAAGACAGTCACACGTAACATTTTCACTCAAAAGTGATTTTAAAAGCTTCCCCATTTCATTGGCTATTTACCATGTAAATTTTATTGAGATATCTCTTTGGCATCATAGCTAAAATTCTATTCAAAACGTACTAAATCTAGAATCTATTCAAACTGGGGTGCTAGATTTTTCGCAGCTTAGATTGACTTTAACTCGGTAGGGTTATGTCCGGTCGGAAAATGGGTTTCATTGTTCACCTCAGCTAATTATCAACTGCAATTCGCAGAAGATTTTATACTTCATACCTAAATGATGCCATATGAAATAGGGGGTGTGTATTTTCGTTACTTTTGAGTAACTGGAAGGTCTCGTTACTTTTAAATTAGGTACTCGTTACTTTTAAAATAGGTACTCGTTACTTTTAAATTAGGTACTCGGTACTAAATACTCGTTACTGATAATTTTTGGGACAAAAAGAGATATAATCACACGTAAATCTTGTGTTCAAATCAACCATTTGTATTTTTCTTGTCTTGTAAGCTATTAACATACTCCTTAAAGCTTAAATATTATAACTTTCTGATAATAACTCTCTTCCACACGTACATATAAGTATTTGTTTGTAAATGGCAGTAAAACAAAAATTCAAGTAAAGTATTTGTGCTACTTTTATTAATATGTTTTTGATAAAAAAAAACGATTCCAAGTATTAACACAAAATGAATAATAAAAACCGACGAAAACATAAAGCTATTTCCTTAACTTAATATAGCAATTAAAAATATAAAAAACGATTCATTGAAAAACTAAGGATCAGCTTAATAAATTTTTACATTTTTTTTACAACTAATTCTCTCGTCTTGCACCACTTCAATGGATCCTCCTTTCTGGGCAGTATTTGTTCTTCAGTGAACTGCCTTACCTCAATCAAACCTATAGAAAGAGGTGTCCTTTTCGAAGTTGATATCTTTTTCTCGAACTGACTCCATAAAATATCAGTCTCTTCTAGTTGCGCAGATGTAGATGGGACCGCATTTTCTGTTTGAGAATCGTTTCCTCTTGTGATAAAAGAAACCGCTTTTGTTACATTTTCTTTTACAGTTAATAAGGCATCAGAATTTTCGAAAGCGTTATTCTTAAATCTGGGATCCAAAAATGTAGGCCTGGATAAAACAGGGTTATATTCTGGTCTTGGAAATCTATTACCTAAGCCTTTTATAAGTGTGTCAAACATTTTTTTCACCAAAGCATGTTTAAAATTTTTCGACGTGTTTTCAAGGTAATGCCTTAATCCTTGTAGCAAGACAATAACTTTAGTAATTGACACGCTTTGCTCAGATGATAGCTCAACTGAAAGTTGCTGAAATGGCTTTAATAATGTACAAACTTCTCTCAAAGTTTCCCATTCTTCTTCACTAAGACCTTGAACAGGATTGTGAAGAACGCCAAGTGCGGCTTCCACATGTTCCTGAAGTCGTTCATACCGCTGAAACATTTCGTATGTGGAATTCCAACGGGTCACGACGTCATTTATCAATTTCAGTGATGTAATACTGCAGTCCGCTCGTTTTTGATAAGAAATCAATTTTTCTGTAGCAGTTGTGCTTCTGTGGAAATATTCGACAACAAGATTTAAAGAATGAGCTGCACAAGACCAATGATACCACCCCGTTAAACGAACAGCAGCTACAATATTGCAAGCATTGTCTCTTATAACAGTGTGTACTTTTCTAAATATATCCCAGTCATTCGCGACCCTTATTATTTCATCCCGTAGATTTTGTGCAGTATGTCTTTCCTCCATCTTCAAACAATCGAGTAAGATGTTATTCATAGTCCAGTTATTTCCAACAAAATGAGCCGTTACAGACATATAACTTTCTGTTGCACGTGATGTCCATGTATCGGTAGTAAGTGTTATAAATTCTGCACTGCTGAGCTCTAATTTTACATTATCTCTTACGTCTTCGTAAAATCTTGGCAAATAATCGCGACTTAGGGTTGTAGGGGATGGTAGCTTATAAGAACTGTCAAAGCCTCCACAAAGTTCTCTAAACCCCTCATCATCCACTATAGAAAATGGATGTTAATCCTTAAGAACAATTTTCAGAACTAATAAGTCCAGTTTTTTTTTGCCTTGAAATTGATATTGGCCGTGTAACAAATGTACTTTTGAAAATCGGGCACCTATACGCGTCGTTATTTTCCTCGAACTTCTTTACAACAAACAATTTTTCCAATTTCAAGCACCTATAAGTGTGTAAAATATGCTGTAAACCAACTTATTTCCAATGCAACAACCATTAAAGTACAAACAATTTAAATTAGCGGGAAAAGAAATTTCGTTAAATAATGATGATAGTTGCAACTTTCTACAAATTTCCCGTAAATTTAAATTGTTCTACATGTAAAACACTTACCAATATAAAAATGTAATTCCACCCATTATCCAATAGTCCAATCGATCATTAATTCATCTAGATTAATTTGATTTACTACTATTGAAGTCTTAAACTTTCGACACTAAAAACTTGCTAATTCACAACTCAAGGCTCACAGGTTAAATAAACAAAAACAAAAAGATATATGATTTAAAAAACATACAAACACTGGACAAATAGAACAAAGAACCAGAAATCCCTCCCTTCAATAAAAAATCAACGATGCCTCACCCTCAATTTTATTGGAAAAAGTAAAAGTATCTAATTGTATCTGAAAATAAATTCAGTCGACCACCAAAGTGAATAAAAATTTTGCCGAACCGAAACATTTGCTGTAAAATTTCTAGAAAAAAATTTTTGCTCATCTAAACAAGCAGATATTCGAGTGATACCGAATCTACGAATTATGAGTATACTACGAATACAATTCGATTCTATTTAACTTAAAAGGTAAAAAGTAACGAGTAGGTTTTAGAAAAATGGATACCGTTACTTCGGATTAGATGAAGTAACGAGTTCCAAAGTAACGAGCTCCAAAGTAACGAGTTCCAAAGGAACGAGTGGGTACTATTCGCACATCCCTAATATGAAATGAAGATTTTAAAATAAGTTTGGGGGGATAAAAATTACATAAGTCTTTTTTTTTTCAATTAGCCCCACAGATTTTGGCACATTTTATTATTTTGAATTTTATGTAATATAAAAATTTCTTTTGGGCAATGGTATGATCTATGGAATCAAATATGTTTGCATTGATTTGGCCTAACACTCAGCTAAATTGCGAAAAAAAAATCAGCAATTTGTCTGAATTATTCAAGTCGATTATGACCAAAAATGTCTTCAAATTAGGAGTTTGGTAAAAAATCATGAACAAAATCATAACGCGTAAACTACAAAAATCGCAGAGCACTTAAAAAAATCAGAAATCTCTTTTCTGTGCCTTGGACGTCCTTAAAGTCTATAAATTATTCTTTGAGTAAATTAGGGTTTTTTAATTCAAGATCATTTGCAACTAAATATATGTGCACAACGTCAAGCGCAAGAATCACATCCTTCCGGCTTGATACCTTATTGGTAGAAGCATCACTTTCAAGAACGTCAAATACCATTTTACCTTTTCAAAAGATATAAAGCCACACGTGTGGCCGAGGTCTACTGTAGATATAAAATGGTCCGTAACAGGGCGAACTCTATGATAAGGTCTGCCAAGCGCATATTTTTTGGCTTAAAGCTTAATGCTGATCTACCCCCAAAGAGGCTGTGGCAGAATATTCGTCACTTGGGTGTATATGGACGCGATTCTCCCAAAGTAAGTTACGATCCAAATGAACTGAATGAGTTCTTTTCCCACAGGTTCTGCGGTTGCATCTCAGGCAATGCGTGTTAATGATTCTACTGAAAAGTATCCAGTGGAGGGCTTCGCCTTCCGTTGCATTGATGAGAACGAAATTCTTCTGGCTACGAGTGCAATCAAATCTGATGCAACAGGACCAGATGGATTGCCTCCACGGTTTATTTTGATTATTGCACCTAACAGTATCAAAATCCTTACTCAATATTTAACCACTGCCTCATGACGTCTCAATTTCCCAGTCAGTGGAAAAGAGCGCTTGTGCTGCCTATCCAAAAAAAGTCCTCGGCATCTGTTTTAACTGACTTTAGGCCTATTAGTCTCCTGTGTTTCTTGGCTAAGGTCTTGGAGAAGATAATTCTTATGCAGGCTGCAAACTACATCAATCGCAATGGATATCGGCAATCTGGATTCCATAGCTGCGAAACGGCTATGCTTAAGGTTACCTCAGATATTCACGAAGCACTCGACAAAGACCAACTTACGATCCTAGCTCTCCTGGATTTCAGTAAGGCATTCGATTCCATCAATCATTACAAGCTGCTGGGAAAACTTTCAAAAGAATTTCTATTTTCTTCATCTGCAGTAAAACTTCTCAGGAGTTTCTTGAGTGGACGCAGTCAGTTGGTTAGGGTGAATGAGGTCTGCTCGGGTGAAACGTCTCTCTTATCTGGAGTTCCTCAAGGATCCATACTTGGCCCTTTGGTGTTCAGCCTATACGTGAATGACATTACTGACGTAATATCAGATGCTTCCATCCATCTATATGCTGACGATGTGCAAATGTATCTAAGATGGCCGATTGGCTTGACGGAGGACTGTGTATGCCGCTTCAATGAAGACCTGCAACGTGTATATGATTGGTCACTACAAAATAACCTGGAGTTGAATCCCAGTAAGTCAAAATGCTTAGCGATTTATAGGAATGGAATTGATCCTAATACCGTCCCACCAATACTCATTAACAACACCGTACTACCATATGTTGATTCAGCTAGGGCTCTTGGTTTTGAGCTTAACTCTAAGTTCACCTACTGTAAACATATTGGTGTTACGATAGGAAAAATATATGGGTGTCTGCGGCAGTTATGGCTGAGCTCTAGTTTTCTCTCACTTCATATGCGGATGAAGCTGGTCAGGGCTTTAGTGGTCCCTCACTTCACATATGGTAGTGTGGTTTTCTCTGACCTTGACTCAGTCTGTCGAAGGCGACTCTTGGTAGCACACAATGATGTTCTCCGCTTTGTCTTTAAACTGCCTCGCTTCAGTCATATATCATCTTATTCAACATGCTTGTTTGGTTGTTCTTTGGATGCATACCTAATCCAATGCAGGTTACAATTTCTGCACAGACTAATATATAACCAACAGCCCACGTTCTTATTCGAAAAGCTTAACTTCTTGCAATCGGCTAGACACAGGAATCTTCTAATCCCTCGTTGTAGATCACGATTTGGCCAGAATTCTTACTTTTTCCAATGTGCTCGCCAGTGGAATCTATTGGCGCATGATATTCAGTGCACGTGTGGCGGTAGAGCTTTTGGCAGACTTATTAAATCAGTGACTTTTGTCTAAATCGGCGGTTATCATAGTTTCGAATGTTGCTCAACTAAATCCTAGCTTATTTAATTTCTCTTTCACTGTATTCTTTTTGCTCTCAAATATTCCATAGCTTAGTTTTACATAAGTATAGCATATTCTCCTCATTAAATTTTTTTTCTTTTCTTTTTTTTCTCTTTGCACTCAACTCTAATATTAGTTTTATTGTTACTTTTGTTTAATTAGTTCGTAGTAATTTTTTCTCTTTATTTTTTTCTCTCTTCTTCCTATTTAATCCAGCACACTACTGTACATCTTAAGATTGTAATGATCTTTGTACTGAAAATAAATTGTCATTATTGTTAAAAAAAATATTTCTTCTTCACTGCCTGGACGATCTGCTTCAAGGATCATCTACTATCTCTTTGTCTGTTTGTTAATTTTCCAAGCTGTCATCACATTTTAGCTACTAGTTAAACTCCTCTCATCTTCTATACGCAATTCTAGAACCTTTGAAAATCGCAATTTGAGAACAGGTCATAGTCATACAATACATGACTCCCTTTAGGCCCAAATTACATGGCTTCTCAGTCTACTTCGACTTAGCCCAAATGGTAAACGCATTTGGCAAGATTAAATTGCAACTACGCATTCGCCTGGGGCTTCGACTGAAACTGAACTTTGCTAAAAAGTGCAAAGTTGATATCGGCTGCGGCCAACTTCAGTTCAGAAATAACCACGTTAAGGAAAAAGTGTGAAAGGAAATCGGCAAAGTCGATATCATAATTTAATTACAAATTACACGTCAGCATCGCGTTCGAACAAATTTTCGCGAAGCCAAACAATTGGCGTTCCGGCCCGAATTTTCATTTTAAAAGAATTATAAAAAATATAAAAATTTAATTTTCTAAAACGGCATTAACTGCAATTAGTTTATATAACTAAGTTTCCATAAATTGTAAAAAATAATCAAGGAAAAATATTGTCAAATAAAAAAGTTATAACAGAAAATATTGAAAGAGTTTTTTCCAAAGAAATTTAGCATTACATTAACCAACATATTCTGAAGCATTCAGGTATTTTAACACTTTTGCAAATCCATAAATTTTTTGGGCCACCTTAATATACGAATGCGCTGAACAGAAAAATTGAACCTGACTATTACAATATGCGGGGAAATTTACATTGAAAATAAAACATTTAAGATGGGTTATTAAAGGTTATAAAGCGGGTTTTGTTAACAGAGTAAAAGTATTCAAAAATACTAGGAAAATGTTGCGGGCTTCGACTATACAGGGTGTTTCCCACTAGGAGGTCAATAGAGCGGAAGGTGATAGTACTCACCTAGACGAACCAAAAATTGTATGGCAGGGGGGGGGGGGGGCATATCAACCGTTTAGGAGTTACAGGGTAATTAATAAAAAAAGCTAGTTTTTCACAAAACACCCTGTATCTGAAAAACTACAGGGCGTATGGTCACAGTTAAGAGCTCATTGTATGCAGAACTTCATAGCCTTTCCAACGCCTGCTCAATCAGCACCACAGCACTCTCCCATCAAGCATTATGGTTGTCTAAACTAAAAATTTCGGATTTTCTTACCTTTTTTTTTAATTTAACCTCTATTATTTTTGAAAAAACGTCGTTAACATAACTTTTTTTTATAAAAACTGTAAACTGTAGACTCCCCTCTTTAAGTTGACCTATTACAACCTGTGTGTTAACTGAAGCTCTTTAAGAGTTATTAGCTCTAAACTTTTTCTCAAACCTATTTTCAAAACTATTCTCAACAATAATTTGTTCCGTTAGCACGTCATTTTAAAAAATATCGTTTAATTTCGGTGTGACTGGAGTAGGTGTTGAGTTAATAACTGTTTAACGGTTACAGTTAACACACAGGGTGTAATAGGTCAAATTAAAGAGGAGAGTCTACAGTTTACAGTTTTTATAAAAAAAAAAGTTATGTTAACGACCTTTTTGAAAAATAATAGAGGTTAAATAAATAAAAAGGTAAGAAAATCCGAAATTTTTAGGTTAGATAACCATAATGCTTAATGGGATAGGGTTGTGGTGCTGATTGAGCAGTCGTTAGAAAGCCCATGAAGTTCTGCATACAATGAGTTCTTAACTGTGACCTTACGCCCTGTAGTTTTTAAGATACAGGGTGTTTTGTGAAAATCTAGCTTTTTTTATTAATCACCCTGTAACTCCTAAACGGTAGATATGCCCCCCCCCCCTGCCATACAATTTTTGGTTCGTCTAGGTGAGGGGTCGGCAACCTTTTGAGTCGGAAAAGTCAAAAATTACAATTTACAAAATTTCAAAGTTTTTAAAGAGCCACACAATTTTTTCTTGCCAACAATAAATAGTACCTACTCGCATAAGTAAAGTTTTTTGATAAAAAAAAACTAATCTATTTATTCATAGGAAAAAATATCAATTTATTCATATATGTATAAGTAGTGTTTTTCACAACAAATTAGATAATATAAATGGCATTATTAGATAATTACTTCTTATTTAAGTAAAAAATTAAAACGATTAAACATTTACTTACAACACTAACTTGTATTTCAATAACAAACAATTGAGCAAACAACTTCAATAGGAGTGTTCGCTTTGCATGGTTTTAGAAAGTTTGGATAAATTTCGCTCATAACTTGTTGTTTTAAGTTTCAAACACGACTCTAAATTTTCATTTGTTAGTTAGATTCTTACTTTACTTTTAATTATATTCATGCAAAAGAACGCTTGCTCGCACGAATATGTCGATCCGAATATAGTCAGCACTCCACATGCCCCACTTCTTCACCTCACTGTAGCAATCTGGAAGACTATTCCATGCATCGAACTCTCCTCAACTCGCGGCATTTCTTTTAAAGCTGTCCACTTTTGTTGCGTTACATACATACATTTTTGGACCTCCAACTCTTCCAATTTGCTTTTCAACTCTGTAAAATGTCCACTCCACAAAACTTTACTTTTTAAATATGGATCAATTGCATTTCTACAGATCAGTATCAATTCAAAATGGCTCAATGTGGATTTCGTTACTATTTGTGTTGAGAGGATTTACTATGAATGCTACAGCGGTTTTGTTGGTTTTGAATGGCTCAGATCTGTCAGCAAATTCATTTTTAATTTTTTTTTATATAACTGTAATTCGTGTCAACAGTTGCACTGGTTTTATCGCGATATTGCTTTAGAAATTGAAAATGGCGTAATTTATCGCTCTGAATTACTTGTGCAAAAAGAATTAATTTTTCTTTAATAAAAAACCAATTCTTCTACCAAAACATAGGCTGGGTTTCCCTTTCCTTGCAGTTTTAGATTCAGCTCATTTTAAATTCAACTATTCGAGTTACGGTATCGAATTTTACAATCATTATAAGTTTTTCAAATACAATATAAATAAACATAACCCTTTTCTGGGGGTACTAACAGATAACTAATAAAAAACCAAAAAACTCTTTTCTAGTTGAGCAAAATATTCTGATTCAAGTTCTTTCGCTAAAATTTTCGAATCAATGGTTTCCAACGTAAAGTTTTAGACATTTTTTATTTTTTAATTAGGTTGATCTGAGCTGAACTTCAAATATGCAGAACAAAATTACATAAATCTTAAAGCACCGATTATTGCTATGTTTTCTGAATGCTTAAATTTGGGAAAAAAATTCAATATCGTGATTAAAATTAAAATTTAAAAATTGCTTTCCGATTTGTAGTAGTGTTTGGAAAAGTATCAATTAAAGGAAGAATCGTTTTTTTGCTGTACGCAAAGTGTTTTAGGATTCAAAATTCTAGTTAAATGAACATTTAATAATTATTGAATTGAGAATATAATAATATACTTAAGAATTATTTTAAAATCAAAAAATGTATCCATCTCTAAAAAAGGTATCAAAGTATCCATTTCAAGAATTTCAAGTAAAATGTATCCCAAAATGATACAATTGTATCCAAGTGGAATCAGTGAGTACAAATGGCTGAGAGATAGAATCGGTCCCTAATCCTCGTTAATCGATTCAGAACGATTTTTAAACGTTTTCTTTTTTTTTTGAATAAAATAAATAATATTTGCGTGTGGAACTAAAGAGCCGCAGTTTCACATCCAAAGAGCCGCATGTGGCTCGCGAGCCTCAGGTTGCCGACACCTGGTCCTAGGTGAGTACTATCACCTCCCGCTCTATTGACCTCGTAGTGGGAAACACCATGTATATGATAATAAAAGGGTTTTGGTAATAAGCGGGTTGTTATTATCCGGGGATTAGTGTATATCAACACCCAAAATAATATTAAGTATTTCAAAACATTTTGGTTTTCTTAAAACTCATATAAACGAATAGTTACAGCACCGTCGGCAGTTTATATTTCGCCAATCGTAAAAAACTCATGCTCATTCATTATTGTTTTTTTTTGTAGTAGTAATATTAACAATATAAGGCCGCACTATGTGCGAACTGGAACTAAAAGCTTATGCAATCGTTTCAACGAATAAATAAAGCGATAAGACCATGTGAACAACACATGCAATACATTTTTAGTTTCTTAGTGCAATTAATTAAATCAAATTTAGTATGCGTATGAAAACTGGTTAGGCAAGTGAAGCAACAGCAACGACCACGCCATAAGAGACAAACATCCGCAGGTAAATCTTAATTCCATCATCGTTTTGAATAGCACTGTTCTATGAAGATGATAACAATACTTTTCATTAAACAAAAGAAAATTCAATAGTGCTTTTCTCACAAGTTGTGTGTTTTTTTATTTTCAGTTGCATCAGGCCACAACAGAGAATGTTGTCGGTGCTACTCATCAATTATACAATGTTGTCCTTAAACCTGTAACACCTCCATACAGAATGCCCCCACAACCCACAGGGGCAAGTGCAACTCTATACGGAGATGCTCCAATACCTGGAGCTGCATCTCTGGAAATAACAACTGGACATCCAACAACAAATAACATTACATTAAGAACGCACTCTTCAAAATTTCCGGTAAGTATAAAAATGGGAGGGGGGGGGGGGGGGGGGGGAGGAGGCAATCAATTATAACCATCCTTCTATTATTAAAAGTGATTGTGTGTATGAGAATTATTCGAATGGACAGGTGATTCCTTGACACTCTGTCTTTTTTTCTTTTTTTCTTTACTGACAAAGCAAGGAGAAAAATGAGTGAAAAAAACATTCAAGATAGCTACTCCGGCAATTGTTGAGAATATCACATAATCGTGGGAAAATTCCCACCAACAGCACAGCCGCACTAGCATCTATTATTGCGCAAAATTGTACAACTGTTAGCAACATAAAACTCTTGTAACGGAAATTCTTTGCTAAGATAATAATTTTTTTTTTTTGTTACAACACAGATTGAACGAGAACTGGTGCTGTCGAGTGAAAAGGGCTCAACAAAAATTCCGCTTATGACGGACAGAAGTGGAATTCATCTTCTACCTCGACCTACAGGAGCTGTTGCACCAGATCATCCCCCAAAACATATACAGGCCTGGGTGAGTAATAAAATTTATATATTTCCGAATGAAATAAAAAACAAGAATTTTTCTCATTTTTGTTTTTTTTTGCAAAAATCTCAAGATGAAACTCTCGCTATTTTTTTTTATTGGGTGCTCCATCTTCATTCTTTCTTTTTATACTCATGGTGGATGTACCAATTCTACCGAACCGACTTCCGTATAATTTTCTTTCCAGTTGTTCTGTAACGCCAAGATCTGATCAACAGAGAGGAGAATGCGTAAAATTACAAAATTGCAAAAAAAAAAATGCGCGGTATGCGAATTGTGATCTGTTTTTAAAGAAAGTTGATCTCGTTTCGAATTACAAGTGCTACCAACATACTTACATACATACAGGTACACATATAGATGAGATGCTCTAGAAATGAATGAAAAGTTGTATAGATAGTAATTATGTGACGGGATAGAGATAGTAAGATCTTGAGTTATGCCATTAGAAAACATAAAAATTTCTAACCAAGTTCTCATTTTACAGAGATTGCTTGCTTGAAAGTGATTGACAGGTTTCACCTTCTTTTGTACATTTAATCAGTCATAGTCGAAGTAAAAAATTTCGATTTAAATTAAACTCAATTTGCTAAGCTAAGAGTATAACATGGTGTGCAAAAAAATAATTCATCAACGTAGAGACAAGGTATCTATATAGAATACAAGCTATTCCCATTAAAATGTTGTCATATGTTCTGTGACGTAATTTCGTGACTAAATGTACATATATACATATATATATAGAAAAGACAGAGAGAGCGCAGAAATTATTGTGTTCTCTGTACCGTGCTTTCTTATACATTTTCACGATATTTCGTCACTAATAGCGGAACGTGGTTCGTAATGGGAGTATGTTGTATTCTATATACCTTGCGTAAAGATGAATTTTAATTTTAACTAATTTGAATAAAAATATCATTTATGAATATTGAAAATAATACCAGTCCTCCATTGGATTGGATTGAAACGAGGTTGAGATTCGGACTGAGTCCCTCAAACGTAGACCCATTGTTCACCCTACCCAACCGGACGCTCTAACAAAATTAAAAATTGGCCCTCAACCCTCCTTACCTGCTTCATGCAGTTGTTCCATGAAGTGTGAGGCAAGGAATCTGAAACGTTTTCCTGAAAGAGCCGGACAGTGACCAAGAAAATTGGTCACCGTTTCGGATTCCTCCTATTCATATTCATTGCTGCATACGGGATCGCCAACAAGTTCCATCCTGAGAGAAGAGAGTGCCCAGGAGAGTTGACACTAGAATTCTCAAGGTTGGCTTGTTTAGCTTCTTCGTTTCGTTCGGGTTAGGACTGCATTACAGCTCCTCGCAAAAAAGGCCTACTCCTTTGTTTTCTTTGGATTTGTACATCAAGGGCGTATACAGGGGGAGGGTCACGGGGGTCATGACCTCCCCTAAAGCGCCACCTCACCTTTGCGATGAATTGAATGTGGTGCTGAGCTGTAGAGTGAGTTTTAAACGTTTAACAGGACGATTTTCGTATGGTACGGACACAATGTGTAGTTGTCGCCAGCGATTAATGCTGGTGTTGTAACGCATTTTTTGCAATCTGCGGCGAGTGGAGTCTGGAGTGGGTATAATAGTCATTCGCTCGTAGCTCTTCCTCTTTGAAACGTGTACGATTTTCTTAGAATTTTCTTGTGTTTTATGTAGTGTCGAAAAGTCATTTATCACACTTATCACAGGCTGGTAAGTAATTTGGGAATACTACATATTTATTTTAGTAAAAAGATTGTTTAGAAAAAGGTAAGCAATGCTTAGCAGCCCGGTTATGAAGATGCTTTTATATTTTTGTTGCACGGACTAGATACTCCTATAGGTGAAAAGAACACAATTTCGAGATTTGAAAGTCTTATTCTTTCTAAGAAATTGGTCAGCGATCATAAATGTTTTTTTTACCTATCTGATTTTCCGACATAAAATCGATAACAATTCAACTTGGACAACTCTC
This sequence comes from Dioctria linearis, assembly GCA_963930735.1. NCBI lineage: Eukaryota > Metazoa > Arthropoda > Insecta > Diptera > Asilidae > Dioctria > Dioctria linearis. The sequence continues at coordinate 30,659,186 of OZ005740.1, read as the reverse complement.
AATAGAAGCATAAAAACTGAAGTAACGAATTTTGAATTGGGGTTCTTCCAGTAGAGCCCTAGTTCCATGCAATCAACGTCTACCCCCCCCCCCCCCCCCGGGTTGATATTCTATGGCGAAACTGATTCAAGCCTGAGTTGTTCAAACGTCTTACGTTCGTAGGGAAACATTAAAGTTTTCTTAGAAATATAACTTGCAAATTGTTCCTAAGAGCTTTAATGAATAACTGTTCACCGACAATAGTCCAAACGAATTGGTGGATTAATTCCGGTGGTTCACTCTTTCGGACAAGGGCACAAGCATTCAGTTTTCTTAAAAAGATTTGATATTTTTTCTTTAGATTTTTCATGCACTACTGGGGCCGGATTCTGCAATTCTGAGAGTTTGGGAGATGAGAATTTTTGTTTCATCCGATTAAAACCCCTAACTCTCTATTCATGGGCATAGTTAGGGAAAACGTGGGAAGTATCGCAATATTGAAGGACGGCTAACTCTGTGTGGGAGCGTCGTAGAGCATTGGGGGCTTTTCCATCAGATTTAAAGTCTATAGAGTACAAAAATATAGATGACAAATTTTTGAGCGAGGGGCTTTTTGGGATGGGGGTCGTACAACCCCTCATTGGAGGTTATTCAAAATACGTCATGTTTAGTATCAAATTAAAGATGGAGAAGCGAGTAATATAGTGGAGTAGTTTTTTTTCATCATTTTAACTTCATATCTAATTTTTTACCGCCGAAAGAAGGATTTTTTGCACTTGGTTCATATACACCCAGTTCCTATATTTTGCATATATTTGTTCCGTTCTTTATTTCACATCTATTAGTACTCTGCTGTGACACATTTATCTCATGAAAAATGAATTTCCACAACTTACCAGTTCATCATAATGATGCGTAGAAAATATGTCCATTTTTGTACCAAAAAGCGGCCACATTTTCTCATCTTAAGAAGGATTGATTCGCTTCTTTTGCAGTTATCTTCAAAACTATTTACTGGACTCAAAAACTAATTACACACCTAATTAGAGGACAAAATGTAGTTGCGTTTTAATTCTACATACATACTTTAACGTGCTTATCTAAATTTTCTATAGGATCTCTTCTGTACTGGAAAACGATCAAATTAACTATTTTCGCGTGATTTAAAATTTTTAGCGGGTACCTTGAGACACCAAAATTAATATTTCTTTGTAAGGATTTCCATAATTTGCTTTTGAAAATATATCCAGGATATGCAGTGAGTTTATAATTTAATTTGAAAATCCTAAGTACCTAGGTACCTTCACAAAAGACAACAAAAACAGCGAATACTGTCAGCTGAGAAATATTCTTCTTACTTCTCCACAACTAACACAGCCGAGAGTTTTGTCGAGTGGAAAGGAGAGTTTGGTACTTCTCAATACAAATTCGACGAGCTACAGAATTCCGAGCGTAGAGTTAAGTGTCAAAAGAACTCTCATCTTCACAACTCCACAACTGTCCGTGTTACTGAATCCGGGCCCTGGTGGCCGACAATGGCTCCAAGGAGTTACATATATTGATTCAGGTGTCTTGGCTGGTCCTGGTCGCGAATGCTATTAATTTTACCTTTTTGTTGTTGGAAAATTTACGGCAAAACTATAAAAATAAAATCCATTCGATTTCCTCTGCGGTAGTTAGTGTTGTTTAATTTAACTTCACGTTTACTTTTAATTTGTAGGAGAAGGATAAACTTGCTATATCAGCTAGCAATGGAAGTAGTAATAGCAGCGAAAGTGTAAAGCGGAAGACTGATAAGAGCATTGACAACTTTTTTCAGAAGAAAGCAAGATCAGTTAAGTTCCCATCAGAAGAAATAGTTAGTAACATATCATGCACTCCTACTCCCATTAAATGTGACTCAAGGAGCACGCTCACTCTCAGTCAATTACTTCACCTGTGAAAGAAACGCTTGCGTCAGCAACTATTTCTACAATCTCTGCACGAGAAGGCGTATATGGTTATGAGTCCTTAATGTGGAATGTGGATTCGTATGGAAGCTTTATTCCAGTGTGAATCCAGCTCTAATTGACATGCAGCCTCAGCCCAGCGATTGGCGCCCCCTTTTTGACGTGTATATCCTCGGATTGTACGTTGAGGATAACCTCAATAGTCCCAGAGCTGGTTGACTTGAGAGTGCTGCTGATCGACGAGGGCATACTACAAGAGAAATTTCTTGAACAGCTGATCGATAGAAAGAGATTACCCACGAGAATAGGACATCATTTGAAAAAATAAAATAAAAAAATGATTATAATATTTGAAAGAAAGAATTGCATGTAGCATTAAGGAAATTGAGCATGTGTGTGACAAAGAGAAATATACTTGTTTTATGTGAAGTAGAAATGTTTACATTTTTCAATAACCAGGCATGTTGTTTTTTACACACTGGTGAATAAGAATGTAGTGGTTCACTGTTGTTTTTTACACACTGGCGAATAAGGGTGTATTGAACAGCTGCTCAAGAAATTTCTCTTGTAGTATGCCCTCGTCGCTGCTGATAGTCAGCAGGTATAATCGTTGAATCCTCTCCAATATCTTACGATGATTAGCAAACTCCATTGCTTTCCACCACACCGTATGTTAACAAGGGTCGGATGACGCTAGTGTCGATCGTAGTATCATCTTCGATTTAAGTCCCCACTTCTTCCCTATGGACTTGCGGCACGTCGTGAAAGCTCTAAGAGCTTTATTCGCTCTGTCCTCAAGGCGTGGTTTCCAGTTTAGTTTTCTATCTAATGTGATACCCAGACATTTTACCCTGTTCTTCAGTTCCAAACGTTTGGAGCAGATAGGGGGTTGGTTCAATCTGGAAATGTTCCTTTACTTAGTAAAGAAGCATAGATCCATTTTCAATGGATTGATGTAAGGTCCGAAATCTCGCAGCCCAGTCTATGTCCAGTGGAATCGCGGTCTGCACCAGACCGCACAGTTTAGACACGTTGCTGGTCATCTACGTAACATACTGCTTTGTACCCCATCTGGTGAGTGTTAGCAAGATCTCATCCATAATGAGCCCCCATAACAAAGGTGATAAAATATCGCCTTGATGGGTGCCCCTGTGCACTGTTTTTACTCTGCTTACCCCGCCCAGTTCGACAAAGATAGATCTATTATTCAACATGTGTGCGATCCAGTATTTTAGGGACAGATGCACTCCATGTCTTATCAGAATTCCAATAAACTTATTTAGAAGAACATTATTGACGAGGAAACTCTTATCATGCAGGGCCATCTCAACTCTTTGCATAGGCGTGCTGGTGTTGTGACAATCTGTCTCTGGGAAGTGAGCACATCAATTCCCACAAATGCGCTCCAGTGTTTTGAATAGGTAAAACGTCAAGCAATTTTGATAAAAGCTCTAAAGGATGAATAAGTCACCCAAGTTTTGAAGTAGGACAAGATAGATGCCATTTTTGCCCGGGAATTTAAAGAATTTACAAGAATTCACTGCCCATTTTATCGATTCGTCCGTATTGAAGGAAGAGGCCCATACTCCATTACTATTTGTGATGTATTTGGGTTGATTGGATATCTGAGATAGACAGTTTTGGAGCCTTATCATCTCATTAGCACCATCTACATTTTCACAGAAGAGATACCACAATAATCGTTTAGATCTATGAATCGAGTATTTGTAATGACGTAGAGAGTTCTAATAATGCGATCACTCGTTTGCGCGATTTGATCTTTTGGCCCAATTAGCACAATTCTACGGTGATCTCTTAGTTCACGCGTTAGCCATGGGGTGGGCAGAGTTTTGTCCTGCCCTCTTAACTGGGCACTAAATCTCAAAGGACTGTATCAACGCAGTGCTAATTTATATTAGACTCCTCTATCTATCGAGGATAGGTTCGAATAGATATTAGCAAGCTTGTCGGTGAGTAGGTGATTGAAAGCTTCCTCAGTTGGTTCTAGTAGGATTTCTGTATGTCACCGGGTTTTCAACGATCATATCTAACTTGAAGCGTATTTAGCAATGGCCGGAGAATTAAACTTCTGCCGAAACCCTCCAGTTAAGAGCATACGATTGCGTGCTGTAATAGTCGGATCATCGCCCTTATTAAGTACATTCATGTTAGTAGTTACAAGCAACGATACCCACCAGGAGTGACTGGGAAGAGTGGTCGTTACATCCGATATTTCTATATTTACGGATGGCTCCAAGATGGCACGAGTCTTACAGACTGCCTGACAAATGCAGTGTTTTTCAGGCAGAGCTCACAGCGATTTATCAGCCGGCAACATTGGTATCCATGTGCAGAGATCCCGCACGGCACATCTGCATATATACTGATAGCCAGGCAGCCATCAGGGCGCTGGATGCTGGGCTGGTAAAATCAAAAGTGGTGCAGTTATGCAAAACCAGGCTTAAGGAATTGACTGTAAGGCACAAGGTGACCCTAAGCTGGGTACCTGGCCATAAGGATATCTCAGGCAACGAGATAGCTGATTAGTTGGCCAAAAAGGGCTCCGAATTAGATAGCTCCGCAGCTGTAGCTTACGTGAGGATCCCAATCGGAGCTTTAAAAGAGGAAATCATCATGGACGTCTATCAAAAGGCAGGCCTCCGATGGACCAGCAGGGATACCTGTCGTATTGCGAGGCAATTGTGGCCTGCATATGACAGGAAAAGGACAAGGGAACTGCTTAATAGCAGGAGAGCAAATACCAGGAATCTAGTAGGGATCATGACGGGTCACTGGGCTATAGGGGACCATGCTAGAAGACTGGGAATAGCGGCGCACGATTTCTGCAGGAGTTGTAGGGACTCGGAGGAAATTGAATCCGTCAAATATGTGCTTTGCGAATGCCCCCTCTGATGAATAAAAGAGGTAGGCTACTAGGTAGCTACTTTTTTTCAAGTCTGGGGAAGTTTCAAAGTATATATATAATAAATATTTCAAGGAGGCACCGATTACGAAATGTCCAACAGTTAGAAGTACTTCATTAAATAGGTCTCGATTAATATTGCACGAAGACGTTTCGGGCTTAGACAGTATCGGGGAAAAAGAATTCTTAACAATATTTATAAAAATCCTTGCGAATTTAATACAAGAAACTGATCACCCATCAGCTGAGAAAGAACAACTGGAGCTGATGTTTGTGTGTTGTGTGCGGGGTATTCTCCGCCTGGTCAGTTCAGTACCGAAAACCTTTCCGAACTTTTCGATGCTCTCTCCGACGTCAGTCGACAATACACTAATGCTATCGGCGGAGAGGACTTTAATGTCAACATTCTCAGAGGCAGCTCTTTGTTCCTCTCTAGCATGCAAACTTTAACTTTGAATGTTGTAACGATAGTCCCACGTATTATAACGCAGTGAATTCATCCCTATTGGATTTATTTTATGTTACTGACCTATTTAAAGTTCTCTTTTTTAACCAGTTATGTTTAAGCATTCTTGACCATGACATTATATTTATTTCGTATGACGTAAAAATTATTCGTCGCCCTGAAAAAACGTTTTTCCAAGTGGAGCGGGAATATCTTTATTTTCGATATGGAAGACTGAGGAACGTCGAAAGTCGTGACTCATACAAACGTATCAGAAATAAAGCAAATGTAAAAATCCGAGCAACTAAACACGCTTATTATAGGAGGAAATTTAACGTTGATGTTCCACCGAAAGTATTGTGGCGCAATCTGTGCAACGCCGGCGTCTGTGGTAAGAATAGATCTCAAAGTAATCTTATTCCTCATGAATTAAACCAACAGTCATCGGATTGTGCTGGAATCACTCCGTCACAATCAGAAATCAGAGAAGGCATTGCTGCATTCAATATACGTGAAGACGTCGTTGTCTTTAGTTTTCGAGGAATTGGTGGTGATAAGGTGCTTTAAGCAATTTTTGCTGTCAAATCGTATGCTTCAGGGCCTGACGACATGTCACCTAAATTTTTTCGCTGCATTTCTCCACTTCTCGTTGGTCCCATATCTCATATTTTTAATTCATGCATCACAAAATGCCAATTCCCTACAGCCTGGAAATTAGCGAATGTCAATCCAATTCCTAAGAAGGCTTTAGCTATGTCACCAGAAGACTTCAGGCCCATTAGTTTGCTCTGTTTTCTTTCTAAGGTTTTTGAAAAGTTGTTGTTTTGGCAGACTCAGCACTATTTAATGGGAAATGATTTATTGAGTTGCTGGCAGTCTGGATTCCGACCTAGGCATAGTTGTGAAACCGCTCTTGTCAAGGTCACAAACGATATTCGCCCGGCATTGGACAAGAGAGAAATTTCTATTCTGGCCCTCTTAGACTTTTCTGCTTTTGACAGTGTTTGCCATAAAAGCCTGCTCGAAAAATTATCCCACCGCTTTGATTTCTCTAGAAGTTCAATCCGCCTGTTGGAATACTTTCTGAGTGGACGTTTCCAGAGGGTAGTGTTGGACAATAATAACTATTCTGTCTTTCTCCCCCCTCAGCAGCGGCGTCCCACAGGGATCTATTCTGGGACCTTTGCTTTTCATCCTGTACATCAATGATTTGTCGCAAGTAGTACGTGATGTTGATATTCACATTTATACTGATGATGGTCTATTTAAGTCGTCCAATAGGTCTAATCGAAGATTGTGCGGCTCGAATGAACGGTAATTTGAATGAGATCTACAACTAGTCTAAAGTAATTAATCTGAAACTTAATGCAAGCAAATCAAAATGCATTGCCTTCTCTTCATTGACTATTGACTCGCCAGCCCTGCCTGCAATAACATTGAATGGAATCCCGATTCTTTATGAGAATAAGGTTCGCAATTTAGGCGTTATTCTTAACTCAAATATGACATGCTGTGATCATGTTAAAATGAATCTTTCCAAAATTTAGGCGCTTGTGGTTGTCGTCTAGCATGCTTTCGCCGAAAATGCGCTGCCACTTAATTAAGTCTCTAGTATTACAGCACTTTACATCTGGTGCCCTTGTTTTCCCAAAACTTGACTATCACTGCAGTAGAAAGTTAAATGTCGCCTTTAATGACTGTGTTAGATTCATATGTGGGGTACGCAGATTCGATCATGTCTCCCACCTTATTTAAAAAGGAGGGCCTTATTTTTCTTCTATAACCTATTGGCTAGCTCTCAGCCCCTTTATCTAAGTAGTATGGTCCGCCCTCTACGGTCAACGAGGGGTTATAAACTCTCGATGCCACGATTTCGTACTGTTATTTATGAGGCTTATAACATTGTTCAACTAACTCGTCTGTGGAATCTATTGCCCCACAACATTCAAAGAGCCAGCACTATCGGCACATTCAGGAAACTTGTAACTGATTTTCTTAATTGAATTTGTTATTTTTTTTCTCTTTATCTGATATTCTAATTCGGGAAAATAATTCCATATTAACAATCCAAACATAATGTAAAAAATCACACTTTGGTAACAAATTTCACTGCCAATCTTCAAACATAATTTTTATACAATACTATCACCAATTCACTACTTCGTTAACAAACTTAACATCTTGATTTCCGAAGAAAATTTAAAATTTTAATTAGTCTTCCGCGCATGAAAGCTACTCTCCATATAGAAGATAATCTTGAAATTAGCCTTCCCACTAGTTCAATAAACTGCGGTCCGATGATGATGATGGCTTTCTTTAATGCTCTTACCATCGCGCAGTTCTTTACAGGTAATTATTACCTATGGAAAACGCATTTCGACTACGAAAAATACCAAAGCAACATCAAAAGCAGTTTTCGTCTTCTAGAAACTATATCGCCTCTCTGTTTACCACTCACTAGCGAGACTTGAATTTTAATTACCTACTGATCTTCATTATGGCATTTATTTTCAGATGTCGGATATTGGGGAAACATAAACAAAATTTAGAATGGATGCCCTAAAATCAAAGTACTGCACACATTCTCCTCATACTTCTTCCGCTCATCCTTATAATAATAGCGCGATACCTTTCTGTAGGGGTAACAGGTGTTCTCATCATAAACGGAGTTTTGCTTAATTAACCACCAAGTCTGGGATTTTTTTTATATCTTTGTTTCATTTTTTTTTTTTATAAAGTTGAGTCGAAAGGCTTCTGGTTTAATATCTTTTGGGAACTGAAATATTTACTTCCTTTGAGACATAAGGTAAAAAAAAAAACGAAACGACTTCATTCAGACTTTTTCGGGATATCACCGTCCCGCACCGTATCTTTTAATATGTATAGACGACGATGACGAAGACGACGTCCATTCACGTATCTTTATACATTAATCGTAATTGTGCTCCTGAGTAGATGTATTAGAGAAAGAGAGGGTCAAGTGAAGCGCAAGTATTCCCTTTTAGTTAGTTCACTTTATACTGGCCAAAGTACGTGAAGATATTAATTACAAATTCAAAGTGGTTGCTTCAATCAACAGTGCATGAAGACCGAAAGTCAGTAGCGGGGTAAAAATAAGAAATTGTTCGTTGCAGACTGCCAAAAAGGATATGGAAAATTTACTTTTGTAATTATTAATAAATGTTTTAATTTAATTAGAATATTTGTCATATGAATTGTGAAGTTATATATTTTCCGGGGAATTAAATCCCGAGTATTTTCTGCGTTTTATGAAAATATTTCAATCCCTGAGATATGCGTTAAGCTTTCTCTAAAATAAATTCAAAAATTTCCGGGATTCAAAATTCGATAATTGTAAGTCCCTCCACTATGAAATCCCGCATTTGAATTCTGATATGATATCTATTCTATCTGCTTTAGATTTCTATAAAGCTTTTGATAAATTTAATCACTCATATACAAGCTTAAAAAATTGTTTAATTTCTTTAGTGATGCTTGTAAGCTTATTTGGTCATACTTGAAAGTGGTGTTCCACTGGGGTCAATCCTCGGGCCATTGCTATTTTCAGTATTCATAAATGATTTTATTTCAGTCATTTTAAATTGTAAATTTCACTTGTATGCTGATGATTACAGGCTATATAGTTTAAGACCGCGTCGATTGATGCTGTATGTAGACTGAATGAAGGCCTTAGATCAATATCCTTGTGGGCACAGCAGAATAAGCTTCTTCTACTAAGTCCGTTAAAGTCTAGGGCAATTCTTTTACACAGAAATAATCTGGACATCACAGACTTCCCCGAAATTACGTTAGATGTTAGATGTATGGAATAGCTATACAACAGTTCGGCAAAAAATTTTGAAAAGATTTTTAACACTACACTTCGTCACAAACCATATAGTGTGTGTAAGATTTACGCAACGCTTCGTAAGCTTTCCGTTACTTCTTTCGTTACTCTTCGAAATACAAGATTTATGTTAGTGAAACAACTGATTGCTCCTTTGATAGCCTACGGATGCGAATTGTTTTGCCAACTAAATTCCTTGTCGCAGAGAAAACTCACTGTCGCGTTCAATTCAGCTGTTCACTGCGTGTATGGTCTGAGACGATATGACAATATTTTATTTTATTTTTTTTCCTTGTTTTATTTTCTGTTAACTCTAGCCCAATAGTGCAGCAGCAGATTTTGTTTAATAATTTTACCTACACATAAGAAGAAAGCCACGCTTTTAATGTATAGATGCCGTAAATAAATGAATTTTAATTTGAAAATTCCGGAATACATAATTCTGCAGATGAAAACACCCTAATACAAAATTCTACATTTGAAAATTTTCAAATATTTTGAATTGTTGTTCGTATGCATTCCTACAGCATTTTAATAGTTTTCTAGAATGAAATTTTCACTCACTAATAACAAAGAAATAAATTCAGAATGTCTCCAGGAATTTTTAATTCTTGGAGCTCAAAATCCCAAGGAATACTAGCATTTTTCCAAAAAGTTGAAGAAATATTTTCCGGAATTTTGTTTTCCAGCATTTTTGCAGTTTTTCAGAAGTTTTTAATTAAATTTTTTTGCTTCCTTTAAAATTTAGTGATATTTGGGACTTCCTTCATAAGATATTTTGTAAGAAGGTTGGAACATGTAATTTCGGAATAGAAAATCCCAATAGAAAATCTCAAAATACGAATCTCCGGCTTTTCATCTTGGATGAGAAAATCCCGGATTTAAATATTTAGGAAATACGAAATCCCGGATTTAAACACTTTTCTGAATGTTTCATTATGAAATCCTTGATTATTAAAATCCTGCAAAACTTAGTAAAAGAACCCTTAAATATCACTTAATTCAAGTTATTACATTTTTTGAAATATGCAACGAAATTTTGTATTTCGGAATTTTATGCTACGACAATTTTTATTGCTAATTCTGCTAATTATTTTTCAATTGTGAGATTCTATACTTTCGAATTTTGTAATGTAAGAATCTCAGAGATTTTCAAATCCGTGAATTAGTTATATTTCCACTTTTTTTAAGAATTTCAAATTCTGTTGCGATGTATATTTACAATCCAAAGTGCAAAGAATTTTTCCGAGATTCCATTATTTTTCATATCCCAAAATCTTGTGTATAATTATAAAAGTCCCTTTGTTATTTTTTTGTGATAGTTTCAGTCTGAATACTTGCTCTGATTCAAACCTATGTATACAAAGGTTTTAAAAGTAACCCCACTATCCTGATACTTTTCTGTGACAGACAGATTTATTTGTGATTTACTCAGAAATTTTGAAACTACACACCAAGGTCCGTAATTGGTGATCTCCACACGAACAACTTTAAACTGACTCGAGAAATTGTGGGTACTTCTGTGACAAAATGTTTGTTTAATTGTCTACGGCGTTGGTGGTTTTCAAATAGCGTGGCCTTAGTTCCTTATTTAAAACAAAATATTTCACATTACTTCACTTCACTTCACAATAATTCACAAGTTCTTTTTATTTCACTAAACTGCTTACTTTTATAAAATTCACAAACAATTACCAATCAAGGCTACTTTAAGTATGGCTGACTAGTTCTGTACTTCAAATTATCCCAATCCAATTAGAACACTTTCGCCTGTTTCTTACACGTTCACTTCACTGTCTGACATAACACTCACTCCTGGCGGTGACCAGAGTTGTATTTATACTCTACAAATAATTTTCCAGAACCGTCCCTAAGATTCCATCCCAAAAACATCGATTCTCCGAACCTGAAGTTTTTTACTGTCTGCATCTTATTACTCACCTTACGCCACATTTCCAATAGATGTCACTTGTCTGTCTTTGTTGCACGTAACAATATTTTCAAATTTTCAATTCTAATCCCAGTTTAAGTTTTGGTTGATTGCAATTACTTGACTGGAGAGGTGTTCAATATTGTTTTCAGTTTTTTTTAAATGTTGTCTAGTTTTAGCATGAGCTAAAAGTTGTTCGCCTTGCTGTAGCTCTGCTGCTCAGCGTATACTTGTGGTAATAACCTAGTCTTCCGCAGGAGCGATAATGACAACCCTATCGCCGGGTAACTACAGAGATGTAGGCCGGTTTTATAATGAGGTTGTTAAACTGTTTCCGGTTCGATTGTATTGAACCAGCTATTAACAATTGCGACTTCTTCTACTACCTTTTCCTAGGGACAGTCATCTCATTTGGCGTAGCACCCTCGAACACTTACTTTAATATTAAAAAAAAGGTAAGTATGCTGATGCGTTCTAGAATGAAGCATCCAGAAGAATTCAGAGGTCAAGTTGTCTCAATGACAACCTGCCTAACTAGTTGCCCTACGGCAATGACGACGGAAACCAATATTGATGCAACGACTGGAACACAGACTGTTGTAATGTAGATCAGCTTAAGCTTGAAGAGATGGATCGAATATTACAAGTCAAGTAATGCCATAAAAGTAGGTGAGTGCTAGTATCGCGAAATGAATGGGAAGATTTCGGGCAGCCAGAGTTTAAGTAAAAGTCGACTTTTGAGTAAAGTTTCGATCGGTTAAGAATACGGCGTAGTTCTACATGATATGATAATCCGTCTTGCTTCCTTAAAGTTAGCTAGAGGTCAGGATGTCCCAGTGACATCCTGCCTATCCAGTTCGCTCTACAGCAATACCAACGGAAACCAAGCTGTCCAAAGATCGCCGGTCTTTGGCTGCATACACCAGCAGGATGATGTAAAGTCGGTGCCCTGCGAGGTAGCAGCTGGCTAAATTGGATGCGTGCAGTTTTCAAGGGGATCACCGCTAACGTACAATAAATTGAGGCTCAAACCAGATATAAGCTAGATAAATCTTAAAGCATGCTTTTATGTTGTTCGGCATGCATTAAAAATGAATCCTTGTTTGGCTATCTCTACATCAGTCTGGAATGAAAGTGTCGCCACAAAGTTTTAGCTCATCAATTTTTCTATCCTCCTCTCAATTTATAAAAGTGATAGAAGCCAGAAGTTGCGAAAAATTCGGTTTCCTTCTTCATTTTTGTCTTTTTTTTTTATTTTCTTCCATTTCTTATCATCTTTTTCATTTCCTTGGTTTCATTCTTCATCTTCTTTTTCTTCCTTTTCTTCTTCATTTTCTTCAATTTCTTCCGCATCTTGTTCTTCTGTCCATGAACTCAAATCTTGTTAGTAATCTGGACAGTACATGGGTACTTGGTCATACCACCAAGACATTTTCTTTCCATATGGTTGGAACTGATGAACTTATTTCCTCCATTTTCTCCATCAAATCAGAATCTATTGGTCCTGATAGTGTAGTACCACCGCGTTTTCTTAAATTATTGTTACCCTTTATTAGTAAGTACCTTTTTCATATCATCATTGGTTGCCTTGTCAGCTATAGTTCTACCTATACGCAAAAAATCCTATCCAGAATATCCCGATGATTTTTAGCCAATCACCATATTATGTTTTTTTGTCGAAGAGAAGATTATGTACCAGGCAAATACTTGAGCACGTGGAACCAATAATATTCTAACATGTTGACAATCTGGTTTTTAGTGCGTCGCACACCTATAAGTCTGCAATATTAAAAATAACCTTCTGTCATCAGAACCGCCATAGATAGGCAAAGTTTTGTTGTTCTGGTACTACTACTAGATTTCCCGAAGGCTTTTAATAGTGTAGACCATTGCATCCTCCTCCAAAAGCTATGCAACTCTTTTAGTTTGATTGATAGCTTTTTTAAAGAGACGCAGTCATTGTGTGATATTCAAGAATTTAGTATCAAATATTCTACTCGTGCTGTGTGGGGTACCACAGGGCTCTATCTTAGATCCGGTGCTCTTTAGCTTATACAGAGATTCACAAATTTAGTATCAAATAGTCTACCCTTCCTGTGTGGGGTACCACAAGGATCTATCTTAGGTCCGTTGCTCTTTCGCTTATACATTAACGACTTGCTGAATGTTATGCAAGATGTGAGTATCCACCTATAAGTAGATGACGTACAACTGTATATAAGTCGACCTATTGGAGTTATTAAGCACTGCATCGCTCACTTAAACGACGATTTAGAAAGAATCCATCGCTTTCTATAACAATAACGAAGTATTATCACTCGGAAGGAACTCGTTACCTGTTTTAAGCAAAGTAACCATCCTAGTAATTGTATTAAACCCGGATATTAAGTGCGGCAATTATGTCAATTTTACACTCAGTAAGATATATATATGTAGGGTTGTTGCGATATATGTAGGATTGTTGCGACTTGTCGAGAGGCATACGATCTAAACTTATAAAGACGCTTAATTTACCTCATTTTACATTTGGCAGCATAATCTATCCTAAGCTATATAGCCTCTGGTGCTCGCAAGTTAGAAGTTGCATTTAACGATTACATACGATTTATATTTAGGTTGAAGCGATTCGACCATGTTTCGCTTTTCAGGACTAATCTGTTGGTTTGCTCTTTTTCCAGCTAGAGAATTCTTAGAGAATTCTTCCAATTCACCTCGTCCCAATGAGGTCGGAATCTAATAAAGCCTCACTGCAATAGATCAGTAATGGAGTATTCTTATTCAAGGAGCTCAAATAAGATTTCTTCCCATATTCTAAACAGCCGCCTATATATTTTTCAAGCAAAACTGATTAACCAGTGTTGCGTTGACTTTGTGCATAGAGTAATCTTTTGATAGATCTTTAAAAGTCTTTTTAATAAGACATTTCTAGCCCCAGTTCCACCAAGGTTTTCGTATTTTTTCCTCAGATGCATTCAATCAAATCTGTTTTATTGTATAGATCCAATTTTTGGATGCCGCCTTTAAAACCTAAAACCCCCCTTAATACCTCCCTCCCCTCCACTACTTTATTTTAGATTGTTTTTTTTTTATCACAGCTCTCCTAAGTAAATATGAAATTTAAAATTAAATCATAATTATAGATCAAAAGAGCCGCTTTAAAAAAAAAAATTAAAAATTCCCCCACATGTTTGTGTCAAAATATTTGCATGCACGCCGCTACTGTTTAAATATTCATTCATTTACACACAACACGTAAAAGGTATTTTTTTTTTTTTTGTAATTTAATTTTTTTTCGCTGCTTTTTTTTTTATTATTTTGTATTAACGTTGGCTGAGCACAGGTATAACAATGCTGGGAACCATTCCCATCATCACATGTCTTTTATATTCATCAGAAACGGATGAGAGAGAGAGCCTAGAAAAAGTCGCATGAAATTTTGTGGAAAACATTTTTGTTGAATCGGTCTCGGTGTAGATATTATACATCCGCGGTAGCAGGTTTGTTCCCTGTTTGATGTTTTGTCAGTTTGGGGCCCACCTGAAACGTTATCGTCGTTTATTAGAACTCTCTTAAAGTGAACTAAACTGACTCTAACCCCACAGGTATAATCTGGTGGAAAGGTGTATACCTATACGGTGTATGTGCCCCGTAGCGGTCAGCTCAGATTTATTATAAAGAAGCCGGTAACGGATTAAGCTTTCAAGATAATTTCTATATCTCGAGTTTCAGTGGTTTTAGCAATTATTATAAACCGAAATTTTTGCACCGCATAATCAGAGTTTAATCAAATCAGGTGTAAAATTTCTTTTATTTCTTAAGTGTATGAAAATAGTAAGAAAAAAAAATAAATAAAATACAAATTTTTTTTTTTTACTACCGCGTTAAAGTGGTGCATTTTTTGATATTATGCACCTGTGAAGGAAATTTGATTATGTTTGGTGGACGACAATACATAGTGCAAGTTCATTGGCCTCACCTGTCGCCCGCGGAATCGCATATTATAAAATTTATTGACAAGCTCTTCATATGCGGATTGATGGATTCAATGTGGACATAAATGGTTAAAATTAACGATGGTGTAGTGGTGGTGTTTATGTGCGTGGGTGCAGTCAGTATGTGTTAATCGAAATCAAGAAAATGAAATGAATTTTTTTTTTGTAATTTTTTTTTCATATATATGAAACTAAATCGTAATGTCATCGATGTTTGTGTGTCGGTCATATATTAAGTATAGGCATAGAAGTTTTAGTTAATTACTTTGTGCCGTTTCTACGTTTATATTGAACTCAAAACGATTGTGGTTCATTCAACTCTAATTATTATTATTACTAAGCCGAACAGATACCTACCTATACACCTGCTCTTTGAAAAAAAATTTGCATTTTCCCAGAATTCATCGTCTCAGTGAACTCGCATAAAAAAAAGAATACAATTTCACACTGTAGAAATTAAAAAATAAATAAATAAAAAAATCGTTCACACTTTAAAGGGAGAAATACCATTAATGTCGACATGGTGGAATTCGCTCTAGAGAATGTAAGTAAAAATCTTTTAATTTCCGGCATAATTTATTTCGTTATGGGTTTTTAACAAAGCCTGAGAATTCTTTTATAATATTAAAAATAAAAAAAAATAAAAAACAAATCTTAAAAACAGGATGTGACCAATGGGTTAACATCTACATATATATCCGAATGACTCACATTGATATGGTCTAGTGGGCCAGAGTGGAATTCATGAGTTCGACAAGTCCTAAAAATGAAAGTGGTTAACTCCTTAAGTGCTTCTTCTTAAACATTTATTCCACCTATATATTTCTTCTCTATAGAAGCTAGCAGCATAATTTTTTCGTAGTTCCCCTAAGCATAGGTACTATCCAACATACATACATACATAGGTACTACAGACATACTTAGACTACACTTGTTTCCCAAAGGGGACTTGCGTGCTTTTAATGTTCCCTTAGGTCAGGTTGTTAGCATTTTTTTTTATTTTATTTTCTACCTGAAATGGGAATTATATATTTACACGAGTATGTGCGGATTAAAGTGCAATTTGTCAGCTCTGTTGTTCTGTAGAGACTTTTCTTCATTAAATGGCTCCATTAAAATATTCCAAGAAGAGTGAAATAATTGAACATAAGTAGGCGAATTAAATAAATTTCATCCAACGTTCTACTATGCAACATGACAACGATCATAGGCCTATGCATTTTATAAAAAAAAAAATTTTATTGTGTTTTTCTCTCACGAAAGGCACATAGAATGTTTTTTTCTTTTCTTTTTTGCAACAAAAAGTAAATCAAATTATGCCTTGTATGCAGAAACTGCATTCAACACTTTATAGTAGATCTGGAGCATGATGAAGCGTTTGAAGATAACAATTAAACATGATTTATAGTGTGATGATGATGTTCCTTGCGATACTAGGAAAAGATTTGTTTTCTTTTATGACACTTAACTGCAATCTCCTTCAGCCAGAGTGAGCTTAATAAATTTTTCGCAGCCAATCATAATTTGTAATCAGTCCCCCTTTAGAAAGTTTAAATGCCTTTTACTTTGTTTCCTCTCTAAAGTACTCGAGAAGTTGTTGTACTGGCAGGTACATCACTACATCCTCCAGAACGATCTTCTTAGTCAATGACTGTCTGGATTTTGATCTAAACATAGTTGTGATAGTTTCTGCCATAGTAACCTGTTGAGAAAGTTTTCCTGCAATTTCGATTTTTCGAACTGGACCATTCTCTTAATAAAAGAATTCCTTCACGCTCGGTGTTGCAGAGGATTACTACGTTGAAGCAAAATAATTCATTCACCTGGCGCTTCTTATCTAGCGAGGTCCCACAGGGCTCCATTCTGGGCTCTTAACTGTTCAGCCTTTACATCAATGATTTGATCAAGCATATTCGTGACTTCAACATTCACATATATGCCGATGAGACGAACAAATACACAGGGTGATTCTTAAATACGTATTCTAACATGATCCAATTGTTTCCTTATAGTGTTGTGATGAACGTTCGTAATGAGCAATTCTTCCTAAACCCCTCCTTCACCCGTTTTTTTAAAGGATAAAGATATTTTGGTATGTTTCCATTGCAACTTCTGAATGTTACACCTTATGAGGATGATTTAAATTTTGGTAAATAGATAATCTTTGGACCTTTCAAACGGTCTATAAACTTTTTCCTTCCTCCTCTCCGTTTTGAGGTTATGGGTCCACAACTTTAAAATTTCGGAATTTTACCCGTTTCTTTTTTATTTAACAACTATTTTTATCAAAAAAGCTCCACCAATACCAAATTTTCGTATTAGATTTAAGGAGCCCAAAGGCTTAGCTTTCTAACGAGCTATCAGACTATGTACCCAAAATGTAACCCGTTCTGCGTTATTTGCACTTTTTGCCTACTTTTTGGCACTTATTGAACTTTTTCAGCCATTTCCTCTAGATATGTTCAATCATCAATATAGGTTGTAACGTTCAAAAGTTACAGGGTGATTAATGAAAACATACCCAAATATTTTTATCCGTTAAGAAAATGTTAAAGAAGGGTTTTACGGAAAAATTGCTCATTATGAAGGTTGATCAAAACACTATAAGGAAACGATTGGCATATGTTGGAATACATTTTTACGAATCACCCTGTATATAAGGCGTTCTATAGGTTTGATTGAAGATTATGTTGCTCGCCTAAACAACAACTTGCAAAATATTTTCATCTGATCCTTGGAAAACAAGCTCAGGCTGAATCCTCATAAGTCGCAATACATTGCTTTTCATTGTGGATTTATTAACCCTATAACACTTTCTACCATTTCATTGGGCTACCTTATGAGAATCGAGTTCATAATCTTGAATTGACTTAAAATTCTAGGATGCTATGCTGTGACCTAGTCAACTCAAACATAACAAAAATATATGGCACTCTCCGCCGTCTTTAGCTGTCTGCTAGTTTACTATCACCTAACCCGGGAATTACACGAGTCAGTAGAATTGACACTTACAGCGTTTGACACTTACACAAGCTTGTGTAAGCCCCTATTGACTACTATTTCTTACTGACTAGTCTGTACTGACAATATTTGTGATCAGTCAGTACAGACTAGTCAATAAACTGTCAGATGTAAAATTAATATGGTGGAAATTGAAAATAAGAGGCAGATGCTAGTGGAATTTTGTGTTTGTACTATATTTCTAATAATCTCTATTCTGAGTGGGAAATGACTGCAAAGAGTTTGACATACATTTTAATTTCTATTTTGTAGACAATAATGACGGATTAATTAAGAAATCATTAGATATGCATATAGAAGAGGAATGTCTGCACCACTCTCCGACATTTTATTATGAACTGACTAGTCAGTTGAGCGAACGTAAATCGTTTTTTGTCAGTAAAATTTACAGACAATATCAGGGCGGCCCGTCAGCTATATTGACTCGTGTAATCCTCGCGTAAGCTCTGTTGTCATCTTATTTGGTCTCTCATTCTGTAACATTTCAATCACACCTATCTTGTCTTTTCCAAGCTCGACTCGCACTACCAAGGAAATTAAATGTCGTTTTTAACGATTGTCTAGATTTTTTTTTGGACTGAGGAGGTTCGAATATGTATCTCATCTTAAATATATTTGAAACAGAGTGCTTTAATTTTCCTGTTTAACTTGCTTCGCACTTCTTAACAGGTCTATTTGAGTATACTTTCTTTCAATGTACACAAGGGGGTACAAACTGCTAATTCCATGGTTCCAAACTTCCATATTCGACGGATCTTGCATTGTCCAACTAACTAGAATCTGGAACTCGTTGCGTCATCATATCCAGACCGCTAACTCGCTCGGCAACTTGAAACGACTCCTTTAGTCCTATCTTGGTATAGTTCATAAAACACATTACCTTTACGGTGACCTGTACGCGCAGCCCTTTTCTTTTGATAAATATGTAAATCTTCAAAAACTTTACTGACTTAATGTAAGTTAGGCTTAGCTTTATTTAGCTCTCTTGCCGCTTCATTTCGATGCTTGAAGAAAGATTGTAAATAGAGTCCGTTCCTAGAAAATAAATGAATTGAAACGCATAAAGACCTTGTTAAATATTCACGAGATCTGGGTGAATAGAATACGATTGTAATAAAGAAGTTGTCAACAGCAATTCTGTAGACGAATCAAAATCATTTTCGATCAGTTCCTGATAAATCCAGTTAAGGTGTCCAGAGTCCACTTTCAACATATTCCAAAAACAATCCAACAATGTCAACTAGATGTCAATTTCTACGGCGAATCAATGAATTTCAATTCAGTAATTAACGGTCATTTTAAATATTATCTCAGGGTTCAACCAATCTGCACTCCTACCTCCGTTGTCGAATTTGGATATTCAACATGTCCAGAATGTCACCAAAAATAGGACAATGAAATTCTGGTATTAAGAAATAGATAAAAAACCTTCGATGCCTGTCAAAAATAAAGGAACTATCTATTCTAGGGTAAATTATTTACAGAGATGATTGCTTTCAATGATACTAAGTATAAGTATCGCAAAACTTCGTTCAAATCATTACTAAGATCGTTGACGAAAGAATTTATCTAATCGAGGCTTCTTAATATTATTTACAACTACATTTCGCCATAATATCAAAGATATGTAGAAGTTGAACAGAATAGAGGCGAGAATGGATCCCTGAGGTAGGCCGTTATTAAATTTTTTCCTTTTGCTTACTTCATTGCCGAATACCATCTGGAACATATTTTTACTTTGAATGTTACAAATGAGTTAATTGTCAACCA
Organism: Dioctria linearis; assembly: GCA_963930735.1. Taxonomy (NCBI): domain Eukaryota; kingdom Metazoa; phylum Arthropoda; class Insecta; order Diptera; family Asilidae; genus Dioctria; species Dioctria linearis. Next base: position 30,639,330 of record OZ005740.1, on the reverse strand, counting down.
AGATACTCCACTTATGTCAGCTGGCATCATAAAAATTCATTATTTCCCTATTTTATGTATATTTGCAAGTAGACTAAAGATTAAATTAAAAAAAAATTAAAAGATTTGCCGTAATAAAGTTAGAAACCAAACTTCATTTTTCCTTTTTCATTTCAGAATACTCAAAACCAAACAACACACATACAATCCCATCAAGATACACTTCAAGCAAACTTATCCGGTGCAATTCCTCGTACTCCGGCTAGGCTACCTGAAGATGTAACTGCTCTAGCAGAAAGGGAAAATAATAAAGACAGAGATGCAAAAGATTCGAAAAATGCTGTAACAAAAACTTATCACACACTGAAAGATTTAATATCGTCGCGTTTTAAAAAGGACTCAAATGATTTCACAGATGAATTGAACAATGTTGTAACACAGCAACAAAATCAATCAAACATAACGGAACAGGAAGAACTTCGATCACCATATTCAGCTCTACCAGCACATATGAGACAAATGCAAGCTTTGAATCAATCTCAACCAAATATTTGGAATGCTGGTAAAATGGCAGTTCAGCAACATTCAAATGCAATTAACAATAATCAACAGCAACAACAACAGTGCTACACACCTGATTCTGGTGCTGGAAGAGGTGTCCAACAAAGAGCAGCCTCTCAACCTCAATTAAATTTATCCTTTGACCGAAAAGGTTCTCAAACTCTTTTGGATAGCGTCGAACGACGTGGTTCTCTTGCTAATATTGATGTAACTGATAGTGATGATGGAGGATTTGCATCACGATCACGTCGACCTCAGACTATGTATCAATTAAATATGCAACATATTCAACAGACTCCACAACAACAACAACAACATATTCAGCAATCCCAACACAATCAACAACAACCACAACAACATCAACCGCAGCAGCAACAACAACAACAACAACAACATCATCTTCATGCCCAGAGAAACTCTCCACATGTATTCCAAAATAATCAAAATCTATCTACATTAAGTGTTATGAGTGGTAACAATTCGTATATCAACAACTATCAACAGCCACAAAACTCCGGTTTCCAACAATATACGTCACCTTATATTCATGCGCCATCTCCTCAGGCAATACAAAGTCATCATGCTCATGTACAACAACAAATGAATTTGGTGAACCAATCACTTCAGAATAGACATGATCCGAGTAGATCATCTCTTCCAAGATCAATAGAAGTTCAGCAACAGTTTCAAGCTCAACTATCGGAAGCTCAGCACTTGAAGACATCACTGGCAGAACCTGGAGGAGGTAATGATCAGATTCTGTTAGATTCGGATGGGCCTCCTCCTAATCTGGGTAGACAACAACCTCCAAAGCTACACCCAAGAGCTGATAATAAAACAAAACAAATGCCAAGTTCGGCGGCTAGTTCTGATTACGATAAGAGCGGTAATCAAAGTTCAAATGTAGATTCTGGTCGAGGTAGTGCTGCCTATTCAAGTGGACGCAAAGGAACTGTGATGGATACTAGTCCAGAGAACTCAGACTCACATGGGAGAACAACCAAAGAAAACGATTCTGAATGGGTTGATGTTGTCGATGCAGAATTACGAAATATTCTAGAACCAGGTCTACAGGCTCTCAATATTAGACCAGATAGTACTGTATCGGATAGTGTCTCTTCAATAACTCCACCTTTACCACCACTTTCACCAGCTGGAAGTGCTAGAGCTAAACCAGGGCAGGCAAGTGAAATTTTTGGTATTTTTTTTTTCCAACTATTTTTATTTTTAACTATTCCCAAAATAACAACAGTCTAAAGACTCTACAAAGCTAGAGTATGGAATGGATAGTTATAATCGCCCAGGAAGAGCAGCTCCAATAGGACCATCAAGAGCTGGTTGGCCAGGTTCATCACTTCAAAAGCATCCTGCTCCAAGATCAGCTGGAAAAAAACAAGATCAATCAGTTCTTAAAAGACACCGTAAGTTTCTTCTATGTATATTCAAAGAGTCTGCTAATCAATGTGCATCAATTTCTTCTTCCTTTAAATATATAGTATTCGGCTTAGATAATGATCAAACATCTACAACAACACGATCACTAGATCTTGAATCACTTCTTGGAGGGCCATGGGGTGCTGGACAATCAGTAAGTGATTCGGAAACAGATACTCAAGGCTTAAGGCATATAAGAAGTCAACTCGAAGGTCTAGAACATATGTATTCAGAAGTATTACGAATGTTAGGTTCAAGAATACCTAATGGTCGAACCAATGAACCTCCACTGAGATCGACAAGAAGACGTCATGGAAGCTTATCATCTCTTCCATCTAGTTCGGTTAGTAGTCGACCGATTCGTGATAGACGAAGATCAGATGATAGAAGAAAAGTTCGTGATATGAAGGGTATTAATAAGAGATTTCAACGTCTTGAGTCACATGTTGTTACCCTGGCTAGAAGTGTTGCTCATCTTTCATCAGAAATGAGATCACAACATTTGGTAATGCAAGAGTTGGAAAGACTTCGAGATGATCTAACTACTTTGAGGTTAGTATGATGTTTATTGTTCTTTTTTGTTTTACTTTATTTTAACCTTAGACTTATGATAGACCTAGTTTCGTGTGACTCGGCAGCGAAGTATTATTTGAGGAATTTCTTGTTATTTAAATAGAAGCGGTTTAGTTTAATTCCTGGATTCTATGTTATCAGGGTTGTTTGTAAGCCGAGTTTTAATTAGGTAAAAAATTATAAAGTAGTGAGCCTTGTGGATTGATATGCATATGACATTAACTCTAAATTGGATTCCTTAAAAATTACAAAAAATGTTACCTGAAGCATCTGTAAACATTATAATATTTTTATTTTCTGTTAAATAATTGCTTTGTATGGTAGATGTGAGCTTTATCTCAAGTATGCAAAACGACCACTTTACCTCAACAGGTCCGGGGCAAAATGTCCAGTGACTAGGCACTTTTTCCACATAGATTTATTAAAGCAGTAAATATTGAACTTCAAGGAAACCATTTGAAAACTATTTAGACCTTGTTGAAGATACATATTTAATTTTTTTAAAGAAATGTTTAAATTCAAGCGAAAAACACAGGAAAATATTTAAAATCTAATTAAATTCAGCAAAACTGGAACAAACTATTTACCCACTACTTATAGATTATCTATAAAATTCGCACTAAACCTCGTCATCTTCTTGCTCGCAACCAGCATACTCCACGAGAGCCCACTGCTTATAGTTAGAACACCTAAGCCAAAATTTGCATTAGGGAACATGTTCGTATATGAAGGAAATATCCTACACTTGCAAAATCCCTTTATCACAGTAGCTGATATGTGTTATAACTCTTCCAGGGGTTGTTTATTTATTTATTTATTTAGAACTTCATCAAAGAGCTGATTACTAAGTTTACAAAAAAAAAAATTATACATATGTATACAATGATAATGACCAAAAGTGTACAAACAATATTAATAAAATGAAAAGTAACTTAAACTAAGCTGATCTCTAATTGACTTTTTGAAAGATGAAAGTCAATGCAATCAAACTGGTTGTTAAAGAGACGAGACATTGATGAAATTGGCTCGTGAAAACCATAGTTCGTACTATGATGAGGAACGACGAGGAAGCCGTGGTTCCTCAAGGAGCGCACAGGAATAGATATATTGAAAGTATTTAAGAGCTCAGGAGAATTTGTCGCTCCCTGTATACACTGAAACGCAAAAACAACTCTGGAAGCTTTTCGCCTATTTTCAAGAGAATCTAATGGAAAGAGTTTAAGCCTATCGACATATGTAGGTAAAATAATAGGGTTATGCCAATGAAGTCCACGCAGAGCAAAACGAACGAATCTCCGCTGCAAAGCCTCAATACGATTTATGTATACAGCATAAAAAGGAGACCAGACCGGACTGGCATACTCCAAAATAGGTCTAACGAATGTGCAGTAAAGGACCTCCGTTATGAATGGATCATTAAACTCTTTTGACCATCTCTTTACAAACCCCAGAGTAGCATTAGCCCTAGCAACGATTGTATTAATATGATCCTCGAAGGAAAGATGTGTATTAAGGAAGACACCCAATTCTTTGGTTTTGTCAAGTCTAAACTATAACTGAAGTTCAATGTCCTCCTGTTACGAGAAAAGGACATAGCAGTATATTTGTTGATGTTGAGAGGAAGACAGTTAATAGCACACCATTGATGAATGGTGTCTAACTCCAAATTTAGAATTCCACACTCGTTTTCATTAGAAACAATGCAATGCCGATGATTTTGGCATCGTCAGCATATCAAAGTATTCTTGAATTAGTCAAAATCAAAGATACGTCATTAATGAAAATAATAAAAAGGAATGGTCCGAGATGGCTGCCGTGTGGAACACCAGAAGTATTATCTATTACGTCAGAAAGAGCTTCGCGAAATATAACTCACTGCGTACGATCCGATAAATAAGAATGAAGCCAATTGACAAAAACAGAAGGAAAACCAAGAAGAGTCAGCTTATGAATCAAGATTTTATGATTGATTCGGTCAAAAGCTTTACTAAAATCCGTGGATATGCAATCAACTTGCTTTCCGCTTTCAATTGCAGAAATGCAGAAATTAGTAGACTCTAAAAAATTAGTCGTATTAGATTTACCCTTCATAAAGCCATGCTGAAAAGAGCGCAGAAAAGGCTTGCAGTGGAACGACAAAACATCGCAAACCATGGCCTCAAATATCTTATCAATACAACATAACTTAGCGACGAGACTATAGTTAGAAATGTCGCGCTTATTACCCTTCTTGTGAAAAGGAATAATCAAAGAAAGCTTCCACTGTTTAGGAAAAATACAACAGGTTAAAGATAAATTAAATAAATAACAGAAAACAGAAACGATGCACAATGTTTTATGAGTGTGGAAGGAACGCCATCCGGACCAATAGAAAAACTATCAGCTATGCTTGAAATGTACTTGAAGACCGACGCCTCATCGAACAACAGGTCCTTAGGTTGAAGAAAAGTCATCGAAAGCTTCGTCAAATGGATAAAATCGTTATAACTAATATCACAGTGGTTATCACAGAAAGCAGTTTTAAAGAAGTCACCAAAAAGATTGGAAGTCTCCAAGGGATCAACACTATCTATGTTTCCAAGACGCAACGATGAAGGGTATCCATCACAGTTGCGCTTAGAGTTCACAAACTTCCAAAATTGCTTAGGTTCCATACGCAAGGCCGACCTCATTCTATGTATATAATCATTATAAGAGTCAGTAAGGTATGATATGTACTGAGTACACAAATTAGAATAAGTTACGTAATCAGCATCGCTCCTTGAGGAACAGAACCTTCTCCAAGCTTTATTCCTCAAATTTTTAAGATGCTTCAAAGAGCCATTGCTCACGGTTGACAATGCGAAGTACGATTCGAACTAAGAAGTGGTACACAGTGAGTAAAACAAAGAAAAAGATGTCATAAAACGAGCTCACAGCTTTATCAATGTCACGTTCACCCAGAACACTGGTCCAGTCGCAAGCAGTCGCATTCATTTTATTAAAATCAGTTTTTTCAAAGTTATAACAATACTCGTAGTTACAAGAAGCATTCGATGATGAAGTTACAGGATCAAAAAACAAAACTATATGTACTGCCGGATGATGACTTGTTTCAGGAATCATAGGAGTTAAACAACGCTTAACGAGAGTATCATTGGGATCGGACGAAAATACCAAATCAAGAGATTTTCCAGAGTCATTAGTCACACCGCTAGACTGCATTAGGCCTGAAGAAATAATGTTGTCAATAAAAGATATGGCATGTTGATGAGTTGCTAAAAAAAGAGGGCAGCAGGCCCTCATCGTCCAGAGAGTGTACCCAGCTCACATTAGGCAGGTTAAAATCACCAAAAAGCAACAACTCATCGGCAGGCACCAGAATTTCAGTAAGCCTATCTATACATGAAGCCAACAAATCAAATATATCAGCAGATGGGCATGGAGGGATATAAACTGTAGCAATATATACGGTTTTGTGTGAAAGCCTGAGAAGCGCACAAATAAACTCCAGATCACCGGGAACCAACAAAGTCAACCAAGAAACAAGGAAGGTCGCGACCAACATCACAAAGTACTCCACCTCCAACAGGAGCATCCAGAGACAGACGATGCCGGTCACGGCAAAACAACAAGAACTCGGGACCAAAAAGCTCTTCCTCAGCGATCTTCCCACACAGCCATGTCTCGGTCAAACGGACCAGGTCGAAACAGGAATTCGTCGAACTTGTTGTGAAGTAGGTTCTCACAAGCTTGGACATAGAACGTTTTAGTGGTTGCCATAAATGATACATTTAGAGGTTTCAACTTGTACAATATGGAGGCAAACATACAAAAATAGCGTGATTGTGTCTCACCTTTTCTATAAAGTCGATGTTTTGGAGTAGGAATCATGTCCATCCAGATTTAGAAGCACTATGGATCTTCGGCTGTGGGTATGTTGTTGTGTTTCAAGAAATGGTCAAACTATTGTATGAAAATATTTGTCTGCATCCATACACTAGGATAGCAGGCAGGCTCAGTTCCCGGGGAGCTCCACCTTCAAGTTCAATCTTCATTCTTTTTCTTGGAAAGATCACAAAAGGAGGAATGAAGGTTCCTCCTGCGGACATGCATACTGCAAATGTGGAAAGCAAACCAAATCCGGCTGATATAATAGTACCCTTAAAACGTTGGTGTTTCTTGTTTAAACGCTTAAAAGCCCAATTTCCTCGACATTATATCTATACTCGATGCGCAGGCGCAGGATGAAAGTGTTTATCTTGTACTGTCTTAAGAATGTTAAAAAATTTGTTGATTCTAGTTCTATTAAATGCCTTTTCTGTGTCCATTGAAGTAGAGTCTGGTTTTCTAAGAACAATATTAGGATGCCATTGCTTAACCCCTGATACCAAATCCTCGCCTGCCATTTTCTTTTCTTTGCTGAATTGTTGCGGTATATTACTTTTTCGGCAAGTTCAAATGCCAAGTGACGTAAATCATTCAATGGTATACCATTAAATCGTTGTTCCATGGCAGACCTGTAAAATTCCAAGTACAAGTACCAGTACAGTACCAATACCTGAACTTGAAATATTTTAAGTACAAGTACAAGTCCCGGTACTGATACTTAAAAAATGTTAAGTACAAGTCCAGGTACTGGTACTGTTACTAGTACTTAAATACCTGTAAAATTCCTAGTACAAGTACCAGTACAGTACCAATACCTGGACTTGAAATAACTTAAGTATAAGTTCAGGTACTGGTACTTAAAAAAATTTCAAGTACAAGTCCCAGTACTGGTACTTTAACATTTTTCACGTACAAGTCCAGGTACTGGTACTGATATTAGTACTTAAGTACTTTACAGGTCTGTTCCATGGCAAAGATATGATTAAGGAGTACTTCCTCTTGTTTCTGATTAAATGCACGCCTGTAGCTCCCAAGAATCTTCTTTTCTTCGTTCGCATTACGATTTTTTTGGAGAGCCGTTTTTTGAGCGTATTTTGTGGAACATTAAGTTGTTTTGTTACTGTCGCAAACTGAATTTTATCTTTTGTTATTGCTTCTGTGGCTTGTTGTATTGCCTTCGAGTCCCATGACTGTTAGTTTAACGCACTTACATACTTTGAGGGCATCTTGATAACAATTCTTGATAACAAGAAACCATCATTGCAAAATAGCTTCGGTGTCATTACATACATAAATAATCATTTTTTAATCTATTAAAATCATAAATATAATAAATTTGAATTATTTTTCTTGTATTTGATTGATTGATTGAAAACGAGGTTGAGACCACCCGATTTCTAAGCTCATTGTTCATTTTCCCGGCTTATAAGCAATCGCTCATAAGCCCCAACCGAACGCTCTAGTAAAGCTAAAAATTGTGTATATTAATATACATAATAAACAAAATAACAATTTTTAAAAATAAACTGCAAAGCATGAAGTTATATACATAGGTACATACTTTGTTCCTAGATAAAAATTGTCGGTCGGGATACCTGGCAACTTTACCATACCCATTAAATGGTCACTTTTTCTGTTCAGACGCCATTACGAAAAATGTGGTCTACCTAGTTCAGTGGTCGGCAAACTTATTAGCCAAAGAGCCAAACAAGTACAGTACAACGATTAAAAATCATTTTGAGAGCCAAACCTGTTTATTAATTTAGCACTTCATTTAATTACGGGTACACTGAATAAAACTTGATTTCATACTTAATAATGATTTTATTCATTGATGATTTTATTCATTCATATGTTATTATAAAAAAAAAATAAACTTAAATTTAAATCACGACAATAACTGACAAAGATTTAATGCGAACAATGTCTTTGGATCTCCTTGGAAAGTTTGAGTAAGTCAGGTTTGTATGATGTTATTCGTAATTTTAGGCACGATTCCAGGTTCTCATCAATAAGACGACTTCTCAGTTTACTCTTGATAAAGTTCATACTTGAAAAAGATTGTTCGCATGAATATGTACATAGAACCGAAAACGGAAAGAACAGCAAACGCGAGTTTTTTCAGCTGATCATAAGAATCAGGAATACTATTCCAGGCGTGGAATATGACCATGTCTAACTTCTCCAGGTCTTTCAAAGCAGACCACTTGTATTGTGAACTAAGCTCACATTTGTTCTTCTCCAATATTTTCAAATCAACACAAAAACGTTCAAATTTACATCTCCATATTTCGTTGTTTTTTAAATCCAGCAGTTGTATTTCAAAGTTAACAATGCCAATGACACAAAAGAGAGATAATTTCAAATCTGTTTCGTAGCATTAAGAGGGTTTTTGACGAATGCTAAGTTCGCTCTGTTGTTTTTAAATTCCTGAAACCTGCTAAGAAATACATCCTTCATATTTGAAATTATTGTTTTAAAGTTGTGAATAGAGGAATTATTTCCTTTGAGATGGTTTAGTAGACTCAAAAAGTGAAATAATGTTTCCTTTTGGAAATCTTGAGCAAAAATGGATAATTTTTTTTCGAATGACATATAACTTCTTCTAACATTGAAAAAATTGTGTTTCGTAGTTTATGATTAATCAGATTTAAATGAGAAGTAAGGTCTACCGTGAAATAAAAGTTCTGGGTCCACTGATCACCTGTTAGTTCTGGATAGTGAACAAACTTCTAAAGAAGAAATGCTTTGATTTCTGCTAATAGGGATGCGAAACGTTTAAAACGTTCCCTCTTGACAACCAACCTGCCTTGGTATGAAGCATTTCAATTAAAAATTCTTTGAATTGGCGATGATTAAGAGCTTTAACTAAGATGGAGTTGATAATCGTAATCACCAATTCCATAATTTTACAAATTTCTTCTGGAAATGTCTGAGCACAAAGCGCTTATTGATGAATGATGCAATGGTAAGCAAGTATCTCGTGATTATTTTTTTCTTTCAAAATAGCAACAAACGCTTTTCTTGGGCCGGTCATATTTTTGGCCCCATCTATTGAAATCGACACAATTTTATCGAGAGGAATATGATGTTTATCCATACACTCAATTACAACATTTACGATATCCTCTCCACGCACCTGACTTTTGAGTGGCAATAATCCTAAAAGTTGTTCTTCATGACCTGTGTGAAATACAAATCTTACAAAAAGCGAAACTTGCGCTGTATCATTTATGTCAGAAGACTCATCAACTGCGATTGATAAAACCGAAACCAATTTTAGATCTTCGATTTGCTGGATGGTTATATCCGAAGACATTTTACTGGTTCTATCTTTCATTGTTTTGGCAGATAATGGTAACTCCATCATTTTTTTTAGAATATCTGCTTTGTTCTTAAAATCCCGGAATAGCTCTTCGGATGCCTTTATAAAACAACTTTTTATGTATTCGCCGTCTGTGTAGGGTTTCCCTGTCTTAGCAGTCTCTTGACTAACAACAAAACTTGCCAACGAATATAAACAGAAGCATGTGCGTTCAAATATCATAGGATTACAGCAGCAACTTTGGAGCCAACTCTGTCAATATTTCAAGAGGACCTGTTTTCACAAGAGCACAGAACATTTTATGAGAGTAAAATCTGAAAACTCATTTGCCATTCTGTTTCGTTCCATGTAATCTGCGTATTCACAATTTTTGTCTTTATTCAAAAAAGTTTTAAGAGAGTTTGATTATTTTGTAATTTTTTTTCTTCTTTCTTTCCATTTCTCGCTGTGTACATTTTAAATGTTAAATACTCGGAAAACTCTCCCGTGTCCTATCTTGTTATTAGGTTTTCTTTGACTTTGTCGTTCGGGTAATCCGACTTTCTCTCAATTTTTGTTTGTAACTCGTTGTCTCAGTCACACTGAAATATTGCAAACGACATAAGTATATGACATTACTTGTTTCTTTCTAGAAAGCACGAAAAATTTCCTATTTTGTCCGGTCTTGTTCCTATCTTCTTATTAGGTTACCTTGGCTGAAACACGTGAGTCTCCCCCCGAGGCCAAAGAGCCGCACTTTGCCGACCTCTGCCCTAGTTGACCTATATCGACCCAAACAAAAAAGGACTATTTTCAAGGCAAAAATCCGCAGTCCCAACAGTACCTACTACACCAAATAGTTATCATTTTAATTAGTAATAAACTAAAAACAACAATATTAGCCACTTAGCTACTACACGCCGTGGTGCTTAGACTTTTCTTTACTTGAATATGTATGGGTAACGTGTCGTTTGAAAGCTTTTAGCATTGTTCATTATGGAAAAACAGACACGTTTCATGTTTAAAAATTTATATAAAATAAATAACGCCTCTTTATAGGTCAAAATGTTAACTTTTAGAAAGAAAAAAAGTAATTGTTAGTATTTCAACAAAATTACAATTTGTTTCCGTATTTTCCTAAACTCTACCCAATTCGCTGTGAAATAAGAGTAGAGCTTTCGATCAAGACGCACATTCTTTTTTAAGTCTGGTCTCTTTCCCCTGCATGTCTATGATTTTCTAATGAATGACACATTCAAATACATAATATAATAATATAATATATATTAATTAAATTCCTTTCAATTACATTTCATTTGTTTGTTAGACTTTATAAAAACATTAATTTTAAGTTTTTGACCATCAATTTTACATTACTCCTCGAATTGCAGTGAAAGTTTTTTTTCTTTCTCTTTTCGCTTCTAAACAACTTTTCAAAATTAGAGATTGACAAATTTGTGATATAAAAAACAAAAAGTGAAAATTAGTGTTTTATGAAATTCTACGAACAAATGTCATGCAATTGAAGCAAATTTAATTATTATATTATTGATTTTTTCATTCATTAGAAAATCATAATTTACAGGCGAAAGAGACTTCAGGCTTAAAAAAGAACGTTTGTCTTGAGCGAAAGCTGTATACTCTCATTTCACAGCGAATTGTGTAGAGTTTAATAAAATGCAGAAACTCTTCGTAATTTTGTTCAAAGTTTCACAATTACTCTTTTGTTTCCTAAAAGTAAACATTTTGACATATAAATAGGCGTTTAGAATTATCGCCACCAGAGACGTTATTTATTTTATATAAATTTTTAAACATGAAACGTGTCTGTTTTTCCATAATGCACAATGCTAAAAGCTTTCAAACGACACGTTACTCATACATATGCAAGTAAAGAAAAGTCTAAGCACCACGGCATGTAGTAAAGAAGGCAATGGTCCGGATCAGGATCAGAAGTAATTTCCGCATTAAATTATTTCTGCAGATCTATGGTTTAAAATATTTTTGGCAAAATACAAATTTTCAATTACATTGCATATTGGAATAATGAAAAACGTAGATAAAAAAGGTTTTTTTTTAATCTATGTAGAACCCATTTGGATCAATGTTTGACATAAGAATTTTTATGTTAAAAATTATTTCAATGCAAAGTGTTTGAAATTTGTATTTTGCCAGAAATATTTTAAATCATAGCTCTATCGAAATAATTTAATGTGGAAACTACCTCTGATCCTGACCCGGAACAATAAGCGAAAAAACACAACTAATACTGACTGTATCTATTTTGCTAGTTGCAGCACTCTCCAGCGGAAAATATCCCGATGTCCTTTTTACCCGCCCTGGCCACTTTACCCGCCCTGTCCACTTTACCCATTGTGAAAAGAGAGGAGAACTATTTTTATACCATATACTTCCAAATTTTATAGATGAATACTACTTCCAGAATAGTTATAAGATGCCTGCTCTAATGTTGTCTATCATATCACGGCTCTGTGAGATGAGTTCGATGACACTAGTGAACCAAAATGGTACCTGTTGGATTTTGATCCCTATTTCCTTGGGATCTAAAAACCTTGTTGAACATTATTTGACACTTTAGATCACATCTGTAGCTTATGATGGAATACCTAAACTATATGATCTCGGACGGTCGGTGTATCGTAGATAGAAACTACATTGTCATCGTCCTCTTCCCTTGCCTCCACAAGTCCTTGCCAAAACTTATGGTGTTCCATATTAGAATATTTATTCTTTGCTAAATGTGCCCAGTCACCCGCTGCTGTAGCTCAGTCTGATTAAATGGAAAAAATTTAAGGCTCACGTTACAATTCTTGTGGGTACACAATATTCTTGTTGTTCAATTGTATGTACAGATATACACATTGTCTGGTTTGCCGACTCTAAAACACGCAACATATCATTGTCCATGTGCGAAGCAATCCGTGTCTAGATTTAAACCGCACAATTCTAAAGATTGGTCCTGAGCTTTGTTGATGGTGATTGCAAACACCAATCGAGTTGGGAATTGCAATTTCTTAAATTTAAATGGCATATCCAAATTGGAATCGTACCTTTGAAAGGTCCTGTCAAGATTGTTGCTTCAATAAAATAAAGTCGCTTATTAATTTTTATTGCAAGTGCGTACCGTTGCAAAACTTTGGCTGGTTGATATTTTGCAATATGATAATTGGCACGCCGATTTTCAATTACCGTACGTGCGGTGGCATCCTTGGCAAATCGAGTGAATTCAAAAATTCTGTTGGATAAAATCGCATCATCTGTTTCCACAACAGTTTCGATGGATTTTGTATGTGAATACCTCGCTTTGAATGTTAGACTGAATAAAATTGTTAAGTCCGTAGACGCTTTTGTTCTTGGCCATGCCAGCATGATTCATATAATTGGTTTGAATATCGGGAAATTCTTTTTCAACCAATTCTACTTTTAACGTCACTAAATTATAGAACTTAAGAGGGAATGAAATCCATCCTGAGGTCAGATAAACCGGTAACTTTCCGTTCACAAGTTTCAACAATCGATGTGATGAGAATATTTCAGCTGATCGATCATTTTGCAGCTGGATGTAGTTAATTTTCACGTCTTTACGTGTCGCCATAAAGTAGAATATTTTAGGAAAGAGTTTATTTCGTAAGCTGGTGTCGATCGAGGAATTACAGACAATATTTGCCTGAAATCTTCTGCAAGCAATATTAATGCGTTCCCATCAAATGGTCTTATGTTTCCACGCGAATCTTGCAATGATCGATCAAAAGTCACGAACGATTTTTGTACGCCATTGTGCATTCATCCCAAACCAAATAAGATTGCATTTCTGCAATACTTTTTACATTCCGGATGCTTTGGGAATGTTGTACATGGGAGTTTCAATGAATTGCAGCATGTTCAATAGAAATTTCAAAGCAGGATAGGCAGTTTTTCCACCTGGTAGCAGCTATTTCGGATGATGCAGTAGCTAAGACTATGCCATTTTGGGATCGAATTGCTGTCAGAATCAATCTAACTGGGAACGTTTTACCAGTTCCTCCTGGCGCATCTAAGAAGAAGATTTCTCCAACTCCGTAATTTATAGTCTGCAATATTTGATCGTAAATGCTCAATAGTTAACTTGGGAATATTTGATTGAAAATAGGACATAAGATCATTCGTATTGTAATTTTGTTCTCGACGCAATTCTACAACGAACATCGAAACAGCAGTAGAAATTCAATTTAACAATGTAATCGGAAACATTGAAATGAGTATACGACCAAGAGATGGCGCTGTTTTTTTTCGAAAACCTAATTTTTACCTGTCACAGGTGTGATATCTATGGAATAGTTGGTACTTATATAAAAACATGCGTGTGCCAAACTTTCAAAGCAATCGGGGAAGAACTTTCGGAGATTACAAAATCTTTAAACAAACGAACAATTACATTTTTATTTAAGTAGGTATATAGATTTTCCATATTTTTTAGTAACAGATCATTATTAATTTCAGTAATTAATAAAATAAATATATTAATAATTTCGTTAAATATATTTTCAGAAATCAAACAGTTCGTTCACAGAATATTTTTGGAAATTTTAACAATGATCCAGAACCACCAAATCTAACAAATCCAAAACGTGTGAAAAAACTTCAAAAATTTTTCGGTGAAGATCCACCTTTAATGAGACTTTTCTTAAAAAAGCTTGGATATGAAGTAAGTTTTTACTATACCTACTACACGTATTTAAATATAAACATAAAAAAAAAATACTAATAAAAATGAATTTTCCACAGAAATATGCTTCCCTATTTGAAGCTGAACGGGTGGGAATGGTAGAATTACCATATTTAGGAGAAGAACGTCTACAAAAATTAGGAGTTCCCTTGGGACCACGTTTACGAATTCTACAAGAAGCTCAAATATCCCTCTGTAAGGATACAACTCTGTGCATTGTTTAAAATTAAAAACACAAAACAAAAACTTGATATTTTTCGCACCTCAATTTTAAATATTTTTTTTTTTAGTTTTTGTTTTTTTTTTTTTATATTTTATATTTTGTGGCCATTCTAAAATTTTAGATTTTTAGTTTAGCAATTAAAAAATAATAATTTCTGAAAATGTGCTCACCGCCATTTTTTTTTTTTTGGGCCGGATGTGCAATGATTCATTAAAGTTTTCCAAAAAAAATGTGAAACATATTAAATAATAAACACCCTGTAATACACTATAGAATACTCAACTTATTGAGTAGCCCGGATTCAGAGAGCATACATTTTTGTATGGTCTTACCCCCTAATCTATATAACTAAATAATTTTAATCTCGTCATAGAAATTCCACAGAATCACAGATAATTTGCACTTGCTATAAAGAGCTCTCATATACCTATGAATGTATGTATGTATGTATGTATAACGTTCTGAACATAGGTTTTGTTTTTTTCTTTTATTTTTGATATACGTATTTGTTTTTTTAATTATTAATTTCATGAGTACAAATGTACTGTGATAGATAGCACAGAACGTATTCATTTTTTTCCTAAGCCTTATCAGAGGGAACAAGACAAAAAAATGTAATTGTGTCGTAGTTGCCGCTACTTTGTTACTAATTTAAATTTAAATAGAGAAAAAAATAATAAATAAATAAAATCGAGGCAACAAAAAGTAAATTTGAGTTAGAAATTGTAGAGAAACGCTAAAAAAGACGCCAAAGATTCTTTTATTTTTCACCCTGTAACTGTATTGTAATATTGATATTGTATTTGGTGCAAGCGATTCTATTAGTAGGTACGCATAGTGTGTCCAGTAAATATAATTATCTACATATAAATTATGTACTAATTATAAGTCACCAGCTCAATATATGTATGATGTGTATGTAGTTAGCCTCGAACCAAGTACAATTAATTTTTTTTTTTTTTTATTATAATTTTGTAAATATTCATTTGTAATGCAACTAATTTCGTATCCATTCTCATAAGTAATTTTAATAGGGTTAATGTTAATGCGTCTTCTATATATTGTACTTTTCTAGTTTGTTGTAAATACATATTTTTTTTCTAAATTAAGTAATTGTTTAATTAAATTACATTATGTAACTGTATTCGAGAAAAGGGAATTTTAATTAATTGCCTGATGATTTTTTTTTAGGCTTATAAAATACGTCAATTTAGTTGGGACCGCCATTTCATGGTAGAAAAGTTTTGAATACGTCAAAATTTAAGGCTCAATTAGGGCTAATTTAATGACACTTCCACGAATTTAATGCTCTAGTACTTCTTAAAAAAACCCATGTATGATCCAACTTTATTAAAAGTTAGGACCACCACTACTGAGAATAGGTTATGTAGCATTGTTACAATAGTGTGCAATAGTGGCATTAAATTAACCCTAATTGTGCCCTAAAATATTATGCAGTGCACACTATTGTGACAGTACCATTTAATCTATTCTCAGTACTGGTGGTCCAAACTTTTAATAAAGTTGGATTATCCATTGATTTTTTTAAAAAGTACTAGAGCATTAAATTCGTGGAAGTGGCATTAAATTAGCCCTAATTGAGGCCTAAACTTTGACGTATTCAAATCTTTTGTACCTTGAAATAGCGGTCCCAACTTAATTAACGTTTATAAAATTCCAAGCAGACGTACCAGTACCTGGTTTCCATACTTAAAAGTATAGGTACTGGTAGCCGAAGAAATCTGCTTTTCATTACCATATATGTTCCTAATTACGTACTTACAAGTATCGTCAAGTACTTAAATCCTTGTTAATTATTATTCAAGTGAGATGATGTTTGTGTGCACTTGAACTTGCACAAAAAAAAATTTCTGTTTACCTTGCAAGTCTACTCCATATCAAGAATTTTAATTTGGTAGCATGTAAATGTTTTTGTAGCCTCCAAAACAGCAATAGCCGACTTAATGCAGACATCGATTCAAGATTTAGTAGAATGTACGTCATAGAAAAAAATTTAGAGAGATTATAGTGATGTGAATTAATAACCATTTTCATAAGTGCTTTAAGGGGTAGGCCTACCTGCAAAGCTAAGAAAATGCA
Source organism: Dioctria linearis (assembly GCA_963930735.1). NCBI lineage: Eukaryota > Metazoa > Arthropoda > Insecta > Diptera > Asilidae > Dioctria > Dioctria linearis. The sequence goes on along the minus strand of OZ005740.1, from coordinate 30,622,560 downwards.
CATTTTCACGATTTTTTTTTTTTTTTTTTTATGAAATGCATAATATTTTCAAAACTTTTTTACAGGATTTATTTATTGTTCGATGGAGTTCGAAAATCGATTTTTTTTACATTTATATATGTGGACTTTATGCCCATGATACCATCTCTTTGAAGCCAATATTGTATAGCAAGTTGACTTCCGCTGACAACGCCTGACGACGGAAAAATCATCTGATATCAAAAAAATCCAACGGGATTACATTAATAACACCCAAGAGCAGAAATTCAGAATATAATAAAATAAACCGCAGCTAAATCGAACTTTTCGTTCTCGAGTTAACATTGTCACCGATTTTGAAAACCTTACTTTCGAGATTATGAATCGCTCTGTAAGCATGCGAGTCAAGAGTTCTTCACACGCACGCGATTTACGAATTCTAACGAATTATGGCGAAATTTTAAATCGAACCGATATCCCGGGATATTTGATAGTTTTTACTTAAAGGCTCTTTAATGCACTTTACACTTTAATTGTTCGAATAACTATTAATTTTATACTTCACGATGTCGAAAAATTATTAACAGCTTGTTGCGCGACGGCAAGCTGTGTTATTCACCCTTATTACAGTTGTCGACGCACCAAAGTGACAAGCTTCGCAGTCACTCTCACTTCACTTCACTTTTCATATTGTCATTGTCGAACGGTGTGACGTGACATTTTTCTTCGAAGCCTTATTATAGTTGTCACTTAAAGTGACAGATAGCATCAGGGCCTGCGTCAGGGTGTAGACAAAAGTGAGGTTTGTCTTATTTCGTGGTATTGTTGTTATTTTTGAAAGTGTTTAAAAGAAAAAAAAATTATAAACTCGACGTATTTTAGCCCTTTTGATATAACAGCATGCTTCACCATACAATCTATCATGACTTCAAATTGTTTTGTTGTTGTAATTTCTCAATAAAATTGCAAAACAAAAATAATTTAATTTATAAAAAACTATTGAATTTTATGTTTTAATGAACAACTTAGAAAGCCATTATAAAATTTATCATTTTCCGCTTGCATTTTCCTTTTGCTTACACACATCTGACATCTGTCACTTACAAAAACCAAGTGAGTAAAATTGTCACTTACATCGACATCTGTCTACTTAATACGAGAACGGTAATACGTCCAAAGTCGTATGTTTTCGACAAGTGTCACTTTAAACGACAACCATAATACCATTTTTGTGTCGTAGCGCCATTTCTCACTTAAAGTGACAACGATAATAAGGGTGCTTGTTTGTTATTTAAAAAATCTTGGGATTTAGAGGAATATCTTGCTGAGGATTGAAGACTGGCGTTTCTTCCAACATGATGAGAAGTATCCCGAAAGTCCAGACTGGTCCAGCGTTAATAAATCCCACGATGGTCGAGATACCAGGATGGTGTCCTATCCACGATGGTGGCTTCCTGTACTTGTAAAGAAAACAAATCTTTCGCCCAGGTAATAAATGTTTCTCGTTTCCGAGTTGATTAGGTGAAGAGGTGATAAGTGGAAGTTGTCAACTTGTAGTTGCATTGAAAGCTGGCTAATGAGGAGGTTAGGATGTTGAGAGATCTTCTCAAGTTCTTTGACTGCGAGAGAAAGGAGATAGTCCTCGATTGGAGTGATGTTTGCACTGTCATACAAAAAGCTGTTGGGAAAGTAGTGTCCATCAGCTTTCCTGTACACTCCTGTACAGGCTCTTAGGATCTTTCTTTCGGAGGCGCTGATTTGCTTCATATAGAATGGCGAAATGGTGTGCCAGATGAGGAAGCAATAGCAGATGATTGGGCGGATGAGCTATTTATATATAAGCAGCTTTGTATCTTTCGGGAGACCGTTTCTCCTTCTGATAATAGGGTTGAGTATGGGGAGTAAGCGTAGTTGGCTTTTCTCATGGTTAGCTTGGCGTGATTGTTGAATTTTAATAAATTATTGAAAGAGACACCAAGGTATTTGGTGTTCTTTGAAGGCTGAAGCTTTTCGTTATTTACTTCGATTTCGATGTTGTTGGCACGTGTGGGGATTTGGGGTTTTCCCCTTGTGGAGGGATTTCGGATGCAAATCATTTCAAATTTGTTAAGATTTATTTTCATGCACCACTTTCTGTAGAACTCGTTGAGTTTAAGGACATGCTACTCCACTTTGATAGCAGCGAAATTGGATAAAATGGAGTGGGCTTATGTAAGGGAGTCATCAGCATAAAGTAGTGTGGTCGTATTTGAGTTGTTGGCAGGCTGATCATAGGTGAAACTCTGTAAGCAGGCGAGTTCACAACGCGCATATAAATACTAGATAATATAACCTCTACCCATGCTACGTTTCATTTATGCATTGTATACCTGCATTTCAGAACGCCTTCGTCTGCGGCGCACTATATTGGTCCGCAATGTGATCGAGGTGGTACTCTTCCAAGTCGTATAACTTCTTCAATTTTTATCAGATCAGCTTAAAATTTTCACACAATAATCTTGAATATCTTCAGATAATATAAAATATCGATTTTTTGTAGTCTACAGGTAGACCTACACCTTAAACAAAACAAAATGTAAAGTAATCGAAATTAAAAGTATTGGATAGGTACAGGATTTAATAAAATACTGTAATTCCGAAAAATGGTTCAACCTTTATCATAAAATCGAAGAAATTTAAATATTTGATATTGCGCTTTTGAATTGTACTGAATTTCGTACTCCACAGGTACATAAACTACTTCTGTTTCTTTTATCGCAGCTCAAATATGTCCGATGACGACACGGTATCCGTATTTGACAATATTTCCAACAATATTGATCATTTGCTTTCTGTAGTCTCGCTCCCCCCCCCCCCCCCCCTCTACCGAAATCGTCCTGGTAAGCGATTTTAATGTCCATACATACCTTGGCTCAGACATTCTCTAGCCACAAGCCCTGCAACTCTTCTGTGAATCTCTTAATTTGCAACAGCTAGTGAATGCACCCATACAGCTGAAGATCAGGCTAATTTACTTGATTTGTTTCTAACATCTCACCCCGACAAATATTCTATTTCAGTCAATTCCCGTCTTGGTAATTCAAATCACTGTGTAATCACGGCTCAGTTTACCACCTTAAATCGATTGCACCCCCTACTTCTACACCTACAGGTAGGTTTCTATGGCAATATAAAAATTCTGATTGGGAAAACCTTAATCAGTATCTTAGAGAAAGTGATTGGTCGGTCTATCTAGCTTCCAGGTATGGTATAAAACGCACATTAGAAATGAGTAACAAACTAAGCCTTGGCATGCATGAATACATTCCATATTGCTACAGCAGATCTGGACAAAAGCAAAATCGCTCTTGGCTTAATGATAACAGCAACCAAGTTATAAGTTTTTCCCGCGGACGGGAATCGAACCTACACTTGTTAGAATCGGTCAATGATGGAGAAATAAGAATTTTAAGAACTTTTATTTTAATGATTCTAAATCAAATTTATAAATACAAGAAGAAAAAACAACCGCCTCGTCCGGGATTTGAAACCGGGACCTTCCGCTTGCCGGGCGACTGCTCTTACCACTGAGCTAACGAGACAGATGATTTTCCTTCTTGCATTTATCAAATTTGTAACTAGCCTACTAAGCCACGTTTTTGCTTTCAGCTGGTATTAACCAGTAACGATGAAAGCGCACAAATAAATTGTAAATTCAATTTTATTAATTTTTCCCGCGGACGGGAATCGAACCTACACTTGTTAGAATCGGTCAATGATGGAGATTTAGAATCATTAAAATAAAAGTTCTTAAAATTCTTATTTCTCCATCATTGACCGATTCTAACAAGTGTAGGTTCGATTCCCGTCCGCGGGAAAAATTAATAAAATTGAATTTACAATTTATTTGTGCGCTTTCATCGTTACTGGTTAATACCAGCTGAAAGCAAAAACGTGGCTTAGTAGGCTAGTTACAAATTTGATAAATGCAAGAAGGAAAATCATCTGTCTCGTTAGCTCAGTGGTAAGAGCAGTCGCCCGGCAAGCGGAAGGTCCCGGTTTCAAATCCCGGACGAGGCGGTTGTTTTTTCTTCTTGTATTTATAAATTTGATTTAGAATCATTAAAATAAAAGTTCTTAAAATTCTTATTTCTCCATCAAGTTATAAGAGCTAAGGAGTATACTTTTCGCGCTTATCAATTACCAGGGTTGTAAATGAGCGGACTCATTTATCATATCAACTCATCGCTCAACTCAGGATTTGAGTCCGCTCAATCATTGAGTCCGCTCAACAGTTGAGCGGTGGTTCATCGCTCGAAATTTGAGCGGACTCACTGGATGCCCTGTTATCGCTTATTCATGGTCAATGTTCCGATGATCTATGATCTATTCTGATCCCTTATAGAATGATCCCTGCACCCAACACTCGCACTGCAAGCCACGCACATTGTGTTACCTTGTTATGGTCATAGCGTAGGTACTGCATGTAGCAAAATGCTACACTGAGCAAAGTGTACATGGCCGGCCCATAGCCACATGAACGACCAAGAAAGACGCGCTGAAGACCGATGAGAAAAGAAGAAGAAGAGGAGAGTAGAGTTTGTGCTTTGACATATGGCAGTAGGTGAAAAAGGAAAAGGAATCAGAAAAAATCTATTTAGAAAAACGAGGTGTGACAAGTTTTTTTGGCATGATGAAAATTAAAAGGGTAAGACAAAAAATATTAGTGGAATCGACTAGTTACAGCGTCTGTACAAAAAGAATTATAAAACAGAAGGCACTGAAAAGGTTACCAGCCACGAATATCCTTGGTATCAAGTGTTAATTTTGCGAGCTATGGCGCTTTTTCTTGGGCACGAAATAAATTTTAAAGCATAATCCCCAGATGAACGACTACAATTTAACAAAAATTATATCTACCTCACAATATAACTCGCAGTTTTCCTTTCAATTTGAAGTTTTTGTCGAGAACTGGAAGATTGAACCGGAAGCATCTGGAGTTCGAAATTTTTGTTGCAAAGATACAAACTGTTAATGCGAGTTTGAGGTTACTACAAATTATTGCAACTCTACGACGTCTTTTGGAATTTAATTCTTAATCTACCTTATTAGACCCGAATAGAATTTGTGAATTGGAATCCGGCCTGGAGAACGAGGAATCATTTGTGAGAATCTGACGTATAACGATTTGACACCCCAAATTACTAGGAGCTATCACCAATTTGAAGATTTTGATCGGGTTTATACTTCAATCCACCAATAGGATTCATTAAGGTGGAGTTTTTTTTATCTACCTGAAGACCGAAGACTTTACCACTTCCACCTAGTAGCTGGGAGTATTTATTTTGGCGAAGAATTGGTTTCTAGACCTCACCAGATGACTAACTGAACCGATTGAATAGAAGTGCTGCTATCATTTAGGTAGAATAGTTTATGCGAGGATCAACTAGCTCAAGTAGTATAGTATTGAACTAGGCTAGTACCAGACGCGGCGATCCTTTTTTTGTTTTTGTAAATTTTGTTGTTTGAAAACATAATTCAATCCTTCACATGGATTCGTACCCTTCATTGTTTGAAGAGTGGCACAGCGGAACATCCACGGAAGTGCCTCTGCGGGGGATTCCAATCTACGAAAAATGTAAGTCAGTGCCTTTTACCATTTTTGATTAAAAAAAAATCGTTTTTTTTATATACATATATTTATTCATACTGATATTATTTTGCTTGAAAAGAAATTTATCGTTTACATATATTTCTTAATAGTTATATACAATTATCTGCATATTAGAATTACATTAACTTATGAGTAGGATCTAAAAAAAGATTGAACGGAGTTTCTGTGGTTGGAGAAAGGTTTTCCCTAGTTCGGGGTCAGACCGTTTGATAGTTTCGAAATAATTAAGAAATTGTTGTACGATGCTACGCTAGAATTCTTATACTTTAGTGATCTATATAACTGAAAGAGCGGGATACTTAAATTAGAACATATATGTATATATAGAATAATTTAGACGATTGAAGTCTTAAATATAACCATATTTTTTGTACATACTTGATTGCCAGCTTAGTATTCCCATATATGCTAATGAGTTTACCTCGAAGACTTTTCTCCAATCTTTCAATTGCAATATGAAGCTTAATAGGTTTATAATAATGTTTTGATTAAAGAAAAGGTGTAGGAGCTATAGACCTATGAATAATTAAAAAGGCAGTTTCAGAGAATAGTCGCGTTTTAAAGTTTGCACATTTTACTCTGTAATGTATTTATGGACTGAAAATCTTCCATGTAGAGAAAACCAATTATATTTTATTTTCCCGTTTGTATACTATTATCAGTAGGACATATAAGAATGTCACCATATATACATTACACTGAAGATGTTTTATAACTTAAAGATGTTGTAAGGTCTTTTAATTTTTCTCCACTCACTATCCTGGAGCCTTCTCTCGTGACAATGGTCGAATAGGTCCGCTCCTCTACTGTTTCAGATTTCAGGTCATCACAGGGACACTGTAAATGATCTGCCCTCAGTGTCGACTGGGTGGTTGGGGCGAGCAGAGGAAGGCAAGACATCTGCGCCTTCACAGGGACATTGGTAAGTAGTGTAAAGCTCCCTTCAGGACTTAATGTGCGCTACGACCTCTTTGTTTAGCCAGGCACGAATTTTTTTTTTTTGTATATGGCAGGTGGCATAGCGGCAGGTTTTCGTGGATCCTCCCCACACTCTCCACCAATAGCCAAGTGCCAAGTGCACTCAACGCTGCCCACCGAGTGATCTGTCAGCTCATGCTGGCAGTCTGAACTTCACGTCCAAGCCAATCACTCTACATAGTTCCATAACAACCTTTGAAATTACTTTTGGATGTACATTAAAATTCCATGATACTTTTTTATATCTCGAACTGTACGAATGTGGAACAATCTACCATCATCTGTTTTTCCTCGGGCATACAACCTGCAGAAGCTTAAGAGCAACATACGTAGGTACATCAGCACCTCCGCCACTTTCCTCACGTTCCCTAACTCCTTTCTCTATTTCTTTCTTGCCATGCTGTGCTTTGCATCCAGGGCTGAGCTTCTACTCCGATCGGAGTAGATCTACTCCTATTTGAGTGCAGAAAATAACTCTACTACTCTACTATCTTGTTTACCGAATCTACTACTATTTTGAAACGAGAATTTAGATTGGTTTTCCATAAGCCGGGAAACACAAAACGACCGACGTGACGGTCAGTTTTAGGCGGTGTTCATCTTCCATTCCATCATTCATTCCAATTCTGGAGATTTGGAGATTGTCGTTTTGATAATGCATGGCAGGACTGCTGGCCTATTGCCAAAACTACAAAGTAAAAACTAAAATAAAGAGGCGGAATTCTTTGGAACATGTCAATACAAAGAAGCTGTCTGCTATCTGAATTTCACTCTTCCTACAATCCTACGGCTACCTCTGTTAAGAAGTTAAGATCTAAATTGTATTGTTTTATGCGATGTGAGTACATGAATTTCGTGAAAATGGCAACAAAGTAGTATCCGATATTTGCACAAAATTTTTTAGCAAGCCAAGGTATATATAAAATTCTACACATAAGTATTGATTGAATAGATTTCATTTTTCAATTATGTGGATCTAATGATTGCAATAGCAGTAGTGGACTCGATATATTTAATGAGGGGGATTCCATAGAACCTCCAAAGAAAAAGGCTAAATAATTTCAAAAGTTTAAAGAAAAGTGGACAGAAAAATATACGTATGGGTACGTAAAACTAAGGTTAAAAGAAAGGGTGTTGATATCAGTGATTTTATGGAAGTACCTTTTTGCATTTTATGTTCAAAAACACTTTCCAATAATATAAATCATCTGGATAGACACAAGAAAAGTTCTTATCACCAGCAGCGTGAAATCGAAAGCAACAATAACTGCAAAATATCTGATCTTATATGTGATAATAATCGGATTAAATTGAAAAAGGCAGTGAAGATTTTGAAAATACGGTGTATTTTGTATGTTATTGAACATAATTTGTCTTTCCAAATAATGGATTCCCTTCCTGATTTTCTCCAACGTACCATTACTGATTCAAAACTCTGTAAAGAAATAAAATGTGGAAGGAAAAAGGCGAGAAAAATTGTAAACGAAATAATTGGTCCATTTGTTCAACAAAAACTTGCTACAAAATTACATCAAAATTATTTTTCCATTTGTATTGACGAAACCACGGATAATAGTTGTGAAAAGTGCCTTGTAGTTGTTATTAGATATTTTGACGAAGAAAAGATGCCATAACTGATAGATTTTTTGCTATGTTGCCTTTGAATGAAAGCACTTTGGAAGAAATTGTTTCTAAATTACTAGAACTTTTTCAAAAATGTTCAATACCCATTACTAACTTGATCGGTGTGGGAACTGATAATGCCGCTGTGATGACTGGACGACTTAGTAGTGTTAAAAAAAATTAATGAAACAAAATCCAAATATTCAATTGTATATGTCATTCCTTAGCATTATGCTCTTCAGCAGCTGTGAAGAAAATTCCTGATGAAATCGAAAAATGTGAAAAACGGCATATTTACAGTCATTTTTCCCAAAGTCCGAAATGCCAAAGTGAACTTAAAGAAATTCAAACAGCTATCAATGTAAAAATTCATAAAATTTTTAAGCCGTGTCAGACACGGTGGCTTTCCTTAGAAGAGTGTGTGAATAGAATCTTAGAACAATGGGTTGTATTGCAAAATTAATTTATTAAGAATAATTTCGAGAGAAAAAAACCTGATAACACTACAGATATTTTAGAAATATTATCAAAGGATTCGAATAAACTTTATTTCTATTTCTTGTCATTCATATTAAACGAGGTAAAGATGATGAACAAAATATTTCAAGCAGAAAGTGTACAAATTCACGTGTTTCTTAAAACCATTAAAGATTCTTTCCGAAATATACTAAAAAAATGTTGTTAAAGAAGAGTATTACACAAAATTCGAAAGATCACACGATCCAACTGATTGGCAAAATAGTGAATTCTTTCTTCCGCTGGAAAGTGTATATTTTGGCCTCAAATTTGGGGAATATGCATACGAAAAATAAATCGATTTTACCGATCTTCTAACAATAAAGAGAAATATTTTAAATTTTTACCAGGCGTCATGCTACCAAATACAGAAACGTGTTAACTTTCAAGATGAGCGTCTGTATTTATTAAAATTTTTAAACCCCGAGGAAATAAAAACCGATAGAATGCAGTCCATTTTACAGTTTTGTAAAGCTTTTCCATCTATATCTCCTTCTGAAGATCACGAAATAGAGAATTTAAATAAACAATGGCGAATGTTAATTGGCTAAAACAGATATCTAGATAGTTTTAACGGAGATATAGTTTTGTTTTGGTCGAATATTCGTAAGGAAAAATTTTTTGATGTGCTAATATTTAAAGAATTGGCATCATTTATATTAAATTTAGCAAGCTTGCCACATAGCACGGCTAATGCCGAACGAAAATTTTCTTCCCTTAATAATTTAAAAACTAAAAAGCGAAATTCACTCTTAATAGGTACAGTTGAAAATACAATGCTTCGTCAAGAAATTTTAAGTGGTTGTAATTCTTCAACTTGGGATGTACCAATTGAACTGCTCGCAAAATTTTAATTAATCTACAAATTGAACTTAATTTTGTATTTTATGCTTTGTTAATTAATACCCTACCTATTTTATATTAATTTTCTATATTACTAATTTGAAGTGAATGTATTTTACTTTATTATTGTTGTGTTTATTTTCTTTATTTATGTAATGCAATGTGAATAATTTTGTTTTTTTTTTTAGTATAAAATTATAAAAAACAAAAATCATATATTTTGGGTTTTTCTTCATCTACTACCCTATTATGATATCTACTCCCCCTTAATAAACTTCGTTCTACTACCTTATTATTTTCTTGAGGCACAGCCCTGTTTGCATCATAGCATATGCCCTGACCTTGGCTTAATAATATTTAAAATAAAAATGAATATGAGAAAATTCTCAAAAGGAAAAGAAAATTGGAAATTAAATACTGCCGAATAATTTGGAATAACAAATAAAATTTTAACTTCCAGGAAATAAAATACTAAATTTGTTTCCCTCGAAATTTTTAATTCCAAAATTCACCCAATAATATAACCAATGTTCGCAATTATTATATATATTATGGGGTCAGACAGATTAAGGCCTTTCAGAATTGAAGAAGCCATTTAGAAGGGCTCAAACAAGCTTTCGAGTAGATTGTCACTGAAGTTACCAGCCACTATCCTGATAGTACAATGACCTCATCACAAAAGATCCTAGTGGTTGCAGGAACTATGAACTATAGATGATAGAAGTAGTCTCTGTCCCATAATAACAATAATAATGCCACCTAGGCCGCCATGACTTTTCCGTATGTTAGCTTATTTCGGTTTACTTTTTTGGTAAAAAAAAAAAAATCGAACCCAGAACTCGGCTGCCGTAAAATGTCAGTAGCACTCAGCAGATATCCATTTTTTACGTCTAACTAACTTTTGGGTTTTAAATTTCACAAAAGTGTTTTTTTTTTATCGACAACTTTTTTTTTCTATAACGCAGACCTTCGCTACAAATTTGCATTTCGTATTTCAAAACAAAAAATAGGTAATGAATGGTAAGTTCAAAATAGGAGAATCCCCAATGAACATAATTCCTTCAGTAAGATTTCCGGTTTCCTATATCAAATCAATAATTGTGACCTAAAATATAGAGACCTTTACTTAGTTCCCTCAGTCTGTCGAACAAACTCAATGTTAATTTTCATACAATTTAGAACCTTATCTCTTAAACTTGTTTCTATAATACCTGAAATGTAAAACTACCTTCACGACAGTTTCACAATGATAAGACATTCTAATAATTTTCACAATGCCCTTATCTTTCTTAAAATATTTCAGGACATCAGTGAGTGAGTTTAGAATAAAACTAACACAAAGAAAACAAAATCACAGTAATAAATGATTGGTAGCAATGAACCACTTCTTGATAATCAACCAATACAATGTAAAAAATCGATAAGAAAAATTCATTATAAAACGTTATCGGAACTAAGGTCATAAGGTCAATACCAGTAATCGGAAAACAAAATATTGCGACGCTGTTAAGTCAGTGTCATCAAATTTTAAAAGTTTAATAGAAGTCAGTAAGTAGATATTAATCAGTAAGTAGAGTAACAGTCGTCGAGACTAAAAGATTTATTAAAGTTGTGCTGTCAGTAATTTCGGAATCGCGCATTAATAATTTAGTAAAAAAAAAAAAACAAAAAAAACATGGTGACCACAAGAATTTTAAGTTTTGTCCTTTTTTTGGGTCTACTTTCTGCGGAGCCTGTTTCATTTAAACCCTGTCCTCAAAATGGTATTTAAATATTTTTATTCAATTTGACAAAACAAAAAATGTGTGTTTGTGAGTGTAAATTTTGTAATTGATTGTTGTGTAATAATAACCGACCGGAAGTCCCCTGCAAAAAAATGCAAATGTTCAAATTTGTAAAAATAAATTCATAATTAAATGAAATCATTAGCCCAAGTTAATTTGTTGAAGAATTGTGATGAAAGGTTACTAATATATTACAGACGTGCGTAGATAGCAAAGGATAAGCAGAAATGAAATTTTACAACAAATTAAAAATTAATAATTGCATCAAACTGCTTTTCTGACTTCAAATGCAATAAAAATGTAAAAGAGATAAAAATTAGAAATGATATTACTAACCCTAGCAAAATAACACTTTACTGATGTGAAGAATTCTCAAACATATCTAGAAATTTGTGTATTTTTTTTCATAGTTTTGTGCATTAAAAATAAAATTATTTACATATGTATGTACCTATATCAATGCCAAACAAATAAGAATCAATTTTATAAGTAAGTGCAAATCAAAGCTCTATCAAATAACATTAGAAATAAATCTCTTCGATCAAAAAATCTTGTAAATTTTTAGTGTAAATTTGCTCTAATTATTTTACAATCTCATCAAAGAAAGTAGTGTAATTTAACATTTCGTTAGAGTTTTACATATACTAGACAATTTTCTGCCAGGAATAAAATTAGATCCACAGTGCAGTCTCGATTTTTGCAACTAATAAAAACATGGTATGTTGCAAAAATCGAAAAGGTCGCAAGAATCGAACATAATGGTAGTATACCATTTTTTACTAAAGATGTAATCTTATGCACATAAAAACAACTTCCCATATTACTATTAATATTTATTTAAACTTTTAAAGAAGAAAAAATGAGAAAAAAAGATGAAAAATTAACAAGCTTCAGCCAAAGAAGAAAATGAAAATAAATTTTATTTTTTAAAAAAATATTCAGATATTTTTGACTGAATCCTCGCATTCAGTAGCTTTGACACAGCTCTTTCACGCATTTGTTGAAGGTGCATCATATCCTCGACTGAAGAATCGTTTTGTTCCGCCCATTCCAAACATGTTGTGAAGCACTTAATTGCATCTTCCAGTTTTATTTTTGGTGTATGATGTGTAATTTCAAAAAGTTCTTCATCTGTGTCGTCGCTGTCGCCACTTTCAGCGAACGCATTTTGAGGAAGTTCGTTTTGGAAGTTCTCTGAAATCCATTCGGCGATATCATTTCTGTCAAGGCTCTCATTTGGAAACATTTGGTTTAACATTGTTGTTATATCAGATCTTTCCGAAAGAATTTGATTGCGGATTTCAATTAGTGGTACCTACATATGTTGTCTTCTTCGTCCCAGTTAGCAGTTGATATTTTCAAAAACATTTTCCAACATTTGCCCACAACGATCGAATTCAAATCTTTCCATGCGCTAGCGAGGAAACAAATTGCATGTTTTAAATCTAAATTTTTCAGGGAATCCTCATAATTACTGGAACCAAAGCTTTTATTTATAAGAAAGTTTTGTCAACCTTATAACATTCTGATCCATAGGTTGCAAGAGCGCTGTGCAATTCGGAGGAAAACACATTATTGTTATAGATAATCCATTTGCATCGATTTTCGAGTTTTTTGGGTAACAAAGAGCATTGTCAAGTAAAACCAAAACGTTTTTTTTGGCAAATTTTTGGATTAGAAGTATGACAAAATTTAGAAAAGAAAAAAAAAACTCATATTCTAAGCAATCGTCAGTGAAAATTATTAAATTCGTATTCACCTCTTTTGCGAAATAATTCTTTAACCATTCGTCAAAAAGAACTAAGGTCATCCAATCATTTTTATTACCATTGTACGTAACAGGTAAATCAGTCACATTTTTCCAGGCTCTTGGTTTTTTGCTTTCCCAATCACAAAAGGCTTCAATGTTATTCTCTGTTTTGAAGTTTTTCTTCCTGGTGCAGAAATTTCACGAAAATGTACCAATGTTTTTTCGGGAGAAAGTTTCCAAAAAAGGCCGAATTCGTCAGCATTGTAAATTTGATCAGGACTAAAATCTTTTTCATCCCTTCTTTTCTCAAACTCCAATAAAAACGGTTAAACAAGTTCAGACGCATTTGAAACTTTCTCGTCGCATGTCGTTAAAAATCAAACTCCATACCACTTTTTGAAATTTGAGAGCCAACAAGGACTTGTACGGAATTCTTCTGGTCTTTCTTTAATTTTGTTATGCAGATACTTTGCTTTTTCACACAAAATATGACTCGAAATTGGAATGTGAACTGCTCTTTTCTTCAAAAACCATTTATGCAGAGCCTATTTCCAGGTCCTGATTCAGATTGACCAACAAAACTCTTCAAATTTCCTTCCATTTGTTTGATCCTGCATATAGTTGATTTGTTGACACAATACTTTTGGGAAATTTTCTTAATAGATGCGCCAGCAGATAACTTCTTAAGAATTTCACTATTTTCTTGTACAGTGAGCCTCTTTTGACGAACAAGTCAAGTTTTATTCGTGATTTTCGGCATTGCTCAATTAACTTTCAATCTTATGAGTCAAAAACAATGAAAGAAATTTTTGACAACTAACCAAAGCCGAAAACAATTTATATTTTTAAAACTAACATTGATAACACTGAAATAATGATAGAAAATGCGTTCACTGTCACAAACTTTTACTAAAATCTAACGTACATCGACGGACGTAATAGAAAATGCTACTGCGATTGCTAGATGTGTGTTATACCCTAGGCAGACAAACAAAATCAATGATCATTCATTCGTAATTACATTTTTCAAAAATCTAATTACCCAAGATTTTATGATACAAAATGAAAGTTCTGTCAATTTTTATATGTAATTGACAGCACAATTTTAATAATTCAAATTCAAAGGTAAAGTGATTTTTGAAAATTCACAAAATCTTGGGTAGCTAGGTTTTTAAAAAATTTAATTACCAATGAATGATAATTAATTTTGTTCGTCTGTCGTATTTCCGTAATTTCAGTTTGCTATTTTCGGTAAAGCTTGTGTCTAATGAATGAAGGTGAAAATGTTCTAGACGGAACAATTCATTTCGGGTATAGAAAAAAAGGAGTGTTTGTGAAACGTAAAATGTCAAGATTATATGCGTCTGTTAATCTCTTAAATTTAAAGTCAATTGTTACTAACAACAAAAACTTAAAAGTTTTTGACTAATAACCCTAAGTAGGTCCTCTACCTCTGCGGCAATGGACAATCTAAAATTCAGTTTTGAGATTCAATAAAACTGTGTCAGTCATTCTGTACTGAAACTAAATTTCAGTTTACTCAAACTACTGAAATTACAGAAAATATTACACCAGCCTAATTTCAACAACAGCTCCAATTGACTTATTGGAACTAGATAGTTTCATGGACGAAATTCGCTGGTGGAACTTCTGTGTATGAATATGTACCATGCAATTTGCATTCATAAGGGTTCTTTTTAAAATTTAACAAGAAATTTGCAAATATTTGTAAAAATTGAGATAAAAAAATTTTTTGTTGCAAAAATCGAATAGTACCGAAACGAATGCGAAGGTTATAAAAATCGAGACTGCACTGTATTTTCATTTTTATAAGTTCAAACTTGACGTGAATAGTCATACAGTTTTTTTTTTATATATTATTAAGCCAAGCTCAAGGGATAAAAGCCTTGGCGTGGCAAGAAGGATATATGGAAGGACTTGTGAAACATAAGAAAAGTAGCGAAGATACTGCTGAATGTTACTTTTAAACCTTGGCTTCACAGATTGTGTGTCGGAGGAAAGACAGAAGATGGTAGACTGTTCCATATGCGCACAATTTGGGATAAAAAAGCATCACAAAATTTTACTGTGCAGCCGAAATGTTTTTGAAGGGTAAAAGAGGGCGTGCATGGATTGCAGCGCGAGTGTGGCGTGCAGGGATCATTCTATAACAGATCAGACTAGATATTTCATCGGAACATTGACCATGAATAAGCGATAATGGGGTGGAAGGTATCTGATATTGCGGCGGTGGTCTAGGGAGTCGATATGGCAAGTTATTGCCACATCGCTAATGAGCTTGAAAACTATCTTCTGGAAAATATCTAATGAAGTTCAATCCTCAGCCCAGATATGGGAATTATCTTCCATTCTGGATGTGAGGTAGGACTTGGAGAGGAGCGCTAGATTCGATGGGATGAAGTATTTCCTACATCTTTTTAAAAATCCACTTAGATGCTTCTTTGGCAACAGAGAAGATATGATCTGTCCATCTTAACTTACTGGAAATATTACAGCCTAGAATTCATAAAGACGGTGTATCATAAATCACGTCTCTCTCTCTCAATCAAAATAATAATAATAATAATATATTTATTTCTGGATATAGTACACAAGATTAGTAATCTTCTAGTTGTACAATTTTTAAATCTGGCGCTAGAAATAACTTTAAAGTCTAATAACAAACCACACTGAACATGTTGGCTAATAAAACTTAACTAAGGTAAAAATGAAGATAAGATATAAAGAAATAACGATATATATAAGAAAAAAGAAAGCAAAACTAAAGTATAATAATGTATAAAGCTTAGTGATAAATTACTGCGAAGACAGAAAAAACATCGTGCATACAATTAAGAAGATAGGAAACGTGCTCTAATAAGTCGTCTAAACGCGTTGACCGTGCCAGCCACCTTTATACTCAAAGGGAGAGTGTTCCATAAACGAGCAATTTGAACAGGGTAAGACTAAGAACTTTCCATGACTAATTTTCGGAAACCAGGAATAATGATGTTTCGATTTCGCCGAGATGTTGTCATTTGAAAAAATTCTCTGAGATAGCCTGGCTTACCTGAGTGCAACAAGTTATAAAAATATAGCAAAGCTCTTTGTTCCAGGTAAGCGACAAAAGAGTAGCCAAGTACCTGCGGTCTATAAAAGGAGACATGATCAAATCTGCGTAGTCCAAAAACAAATCGTACACAATCATTAAACGCAACCTCAACCCTACGTGCACATCTCCTATCTAGCCTTGAAAATATCAAACTCCCAAAGGTGAAAAGCGGAATTATGAGTACCCTCACTAACCTTAAGCGAGTGCCAGTAGGTAAAATGCTAGCTGAAAGCCACAACCTGCGAAGACCACCGTAAATTTTTCTCATCATAGCGTTTACATAGTCACAACATTTCATTTCGCAATTCAAAACTATTCCCAGATTAGTGACTTTGTTTGAAAAGGGTATAGTATAGCCATTTAAATTCACTGTTGGTATATCTGCTGTGTTCAGATGACTACTGTAGTAATAGATACACTGTGATTTCTTGGGATTGAGTGGCAAATCATTGCATGCCGACCAAGAGCTAATCCTATCGACGTCTTCGTTAATGCGGGCCATACAATTCTCAAGAAGCCCAATTGGTCTGCTCAGATATATTTGGACATCATCCGCATATAAGTGCATTTTTACATCTTTAACCCTTTGTGGTAAATTATCAATGAACATGCTAAATAGTAGTGGTTCGAGCACCGATCCCTGTGGAACTCCACGTGAAACACGGGACAGATTGGAGAAGATACCGTTCACATTTACTCGCTGTGTTCGCTCAGCCAGGAAGGATTTTATCAAGCCTAAAGCAGTTCTGTCTAGGTTGAAGAAAAGAAACGGGAATGAAAAAAACAATGATTTTGTTTTAACGACAACTTTGGGTCCTAGACACATTTAGTTCGGCACGATTATCTTTTCCCCAAGCGAGGATGTTGTCAAGGCCAGTCAGTATTCAATAATCTAATGATGCAATCTGAGATGTGACATTCCCTCTGGAGTCCACAAGAGTGTCAAAATAGTGCGAAATTAAGTTTACCGATTAATAAAAAAGATAGAGAGATAACAGAGCCCTGGGGCACACCAGCATTTTAGGGTGAGGTTCTGATAAAACGCCATCTAGTACAACCCGTATTGGCGAACGGATAAAAAACTTTAAAATCATAATAAGAAAAAAAGGGGAAAGACATTTTTTAAGTTTGCTAAAAGGACTGGATGGTAGATTCTATCAAAAGCCATTGAAATATCTACGGGAACGATTCTAGACTCACCCAAATTGAGAAGACTACGATTCCAACGTTCCGTAAAAAAATGTCAGCAAGTCTTCAGATGAGCGTCCAGACCGGAAACCACATTGGCGATCGTTCATAAGTTGATTAGTTTCTAGATACTTCATTAATTTGGAGTTAATGATAGATTGAAAAACCTTTAAAAGAATCTAAATGATTGCAATTCATCGATAATTTGAGGGATCGCTAGCCTCTCCTTTCTTAGGAATAGGCTGAACGTGAACTAGTTTCCAAGCAGATGACAATTTTCCTGCCGAATAAGACAAGTAGAATAGTTTACGCAGAGGTTTATCCAAGGATGAGGCGCAGCTTTTAATTAACAGGGGTGAAAAACCGTCAGGACTTGCTGCTTTAAAGACATTATGGTCTCCTTAAGAACCTTACGGAACAGGTATCTGTGAAGAGAGTCAACATCCATTCCGCCGTTGTTAAGTAGTGAAGGTATAAAAGAACAACTGAAATTGTTCTTGATGACTTTGATCAGGGACCAGGAACCTTTGGTGCCCAGCCGCAGATGTTCCGAGCACTCTTGTAAAATTGTTTGGATCTGGACATGAATGCAATTGATAGGCGCAAAAAGCAGACTCCTTCGCTTTTATTACTCGAGGGCACTTATCGTTAAACCAAGAGCGATTTTGCTTTTGTTGAGATCTGCTATAGGAATATGGATTTAATTTATTCATTCCAAGATTTTGTATATTACTAAGTTGTAATGTGCATTCATTAACATCCCTTGTAGCAAAATAGACCAAACAATCAATTTTTCTTATATACTGATTGAGACTTTCACCAATTACCAGTTTTATTGTCACGCAGAGAAGTGTACTTGTAGGTGGAGAAGAAAGGCGGCACAGGTTTGAGGTGGTAAATATAGTCGGGATTAAACAGCGATCTGAATTCCCAAGAGGTGAATGGACTTAGATAGAATATTTGCCTGAGTGAGGTGTTAGAAACAAATCTAGTAAATTAATTCTATCTCCAGCTGCATCCGGAACTCCCGTTGGTGCATCCACTATATATATTACACACTTTATTGAACAAAAGTGTTTAGTTTAAAAGTGATGATAGATTTAAAAAAGTGAGTGATATTTTGGTATGCACTGTAAATAAATTTACGATTTAATTAAATAAAAAACTCAGATGAGTTATGTTGGAACTGAAAATAAAAACTGTTTTTGCCTTTTATTTTTCCAAATTCTATGAGAAGGAAAATTACATTTAAAATAAATAGCTACAAAACTTCTAGCTTTGTTACGTGGGTATACATACAAATCTAAATCGTGAAAAGATTTCAACCAGAAATTCAAAATTTTCTAAAAAATGAAAAAAAAACTCCAGAAAACTGTTTGCATTCCAATCTACAAAAAATATCTTCTTGGTCGATTAGATTTTATCATCATTTGATAAAACCACACATCTAAGAACGTGACTTTCTCCTCTGGGGTCCTAGCATAGCGACTCCACAACAAATTATATATCTCTAGGTGCATTTCACAATGTATACCTACAGAAGACAGAATTACGGATAATTTCAATTCTTATCTTTTCTCCAAAATTGCTATCTATGCAACTTGCATCTTGGAGCGCGAACCGAAAAATAATCAAAATTATGTGATGCTCTCAACGAAGCACAGTTAATTATTTCTAATGTTTGCGTTTCTGGCAAAACAACTACAACAACTTTTTTCCAACTCAAATCAAACAAGAATATTTGAAATTTTTGGATTAATGAGTTTGGATTAAAGACAGAGACTAGAAATTAGTTGCTTTACTCATTAAGCACATCTCATATCAGCTTTTCAATTACATACCTTCTCTTACTCAAATTTTAATTTTTGCTTAAAATTTAAAGATGTTTCCAAGATTTTCTACTTCAATTTCATATTAATAGTTATGAACGCAATTTATTGGATAAAAAAAAACAAATATTCATCAAGACACTTACCCCCTCGGCTCGACCGCTGACTGCAGCTTCTTCATTTTTCGATAAATTTTATAAAAAATTTCTAAATTTCAAATCAAAGTCACTTAAAATTCCGAAAACAAACACTTTCACTTATTGACACCAAACTTCTTGCCATTTTTTAATTTCATATCAAAATCCGACACAGAATTACAAAAAACAAAAAAAAGGAAAAACAAAAAAATCAAAATTTTGATTAACGAAACACAAAACAAACGAAAACTCACAATTTTTCCAACCAAATTCCGAACTTAATTCTCACGCGCAGGTTTCCTGACTGACCTGAAATCCATCAATCCCGCACGGCAGATGGAAAAGCATTACAATTTTGATTACCGAAACCGAATACAAAATGGAATTACGACGATTAAATTTTTACTGTTAGATTTTGTTGTAAGTTGAGTTTCTCTACTGCTTTGAACAAAATGTTTGTGTTATAAATAATCTTCGGTGAGTAGGTACAGATAAATTAAATTCATTGATGTTGGAGGATTCGTGTGAATTCTAACCTGAAATGAAAAACAAAAATTAATTATTAGACAAATGAAAGCTATACGAAAATATCTATTTATTATAATTAGGTGTACCTACTAAAAAAAAATACCG
The DNA here is from genome assembly GCA_963930735.1 of Dioctria linearis. Taxonomy (NCBI): domain Eukaryota; kingdom Metazoa; phylum Arthropoda; class Insecta; order Diptera; family Asilidae; genus Dioctria; species Dioctria linearis. Next base: position 30,602,535 of record OZ005740.1, on the reverse strand, counting down.
TACTTGACGTTAGCAACCTTAATAATGTCAACAAACTTAAAATTTTAGCAAAATTACGACTTCGACTGTTGTTGGCTTATTTTATTGCAGAAATATAGGAGCGTTATATGGCTACGATGACGGAAATCATACGAAAACAAAAGTTTCCGGCTTGATTTATTTGATATCAAAAGAGCCGGCCACAAGATGGCACTATCTGTTTCGTAATAGATGGCGCTTTTTAAAATTATTTGAAAGTTAGTTTAAAAAATTTTTAAATATCAAAACATACTTTTAAGTCGCCTGATCGATAGAACTCAATGGAAGAAGTAAATTTTTCATCGAGATACATTTTCAAAAAAATTCCGAAGAGTACACTAGATATCGAAAATTTGTCAAGAAATCTCTTAGACATATCATGGAAAATTATTTCCGACTTTTGAAACTGAACGTTTGTCCAGTTTATACGGGTCCAATATGCTATCTCTGCCGCACGAAAACGTGCCGGTAAGATGCTGTTTTTTTGTAATTGTTCGAAAGGCTGTGGTGCATTGTGCAATTGTCGAAAGTTGGGCTTCCAATGTTTCGCAGTTTGCTGCAATTGTGGTAAGACATCTTGCTGAATGCTGCTCCAATCCAAGATTCGATAGAAAAAAGAAATGATATCGACGACCCAGAAGCCGATTCCATTGATTCCGAACAATCTTGGAATTTCTCAACAGTCCCGTGGGAAAATCAAGACCGATTCGAGCAAGAAGGGGAGGCAGCTGAATAAGAATAAACTATCAGAAATTAGTTAAATAAACAATCTTAATTTTTTTAGTTAAGATGAGGTTATATCTAACCTGACAATCTTAATGTTTTTATACGGTAGACCTTAACATCTATACTTTTTCAAGAAGGCATTTTTTTTTTTGGATTCTCCAGCACAACAGCAAAAGAGAAAAACAATTTTAATTTGCTATTTCATCACACAACCTATTTGATTTTGGATGGCAAGTTTCAAATCTTGGTTGTGACTCATCAACAAGTCTCAAATAGCGACATAACAAATAAAAACAATTTTCTCGCTTTTGCTGTTTCGCCGGAGATTAAAAAAACAACATGAACAAATATAAATGCCTTCTTGAACAAGTATAAATTTTACACGATAAAAATCATAATAATCATGTATCTTACACCTTGGTGGAATATAGGAGTTTTGCCCGAATTTATTCTGAGTTTATATGAAATGAGAACAATTTGGTCTGTATCAAGTGTCTACGGCAGGCAGAAACTAAGTCGTGCTGAAGAATATAAGGTTTCCGTCGATACGAAACCCTTATTTTTTCTGTTTTCACTGTGGGCTTAGACAGGTTCGATTCGTTTTGAATAAATCTGATTTTTTAAATTTTTTTTCAAATTTTTTCAAATTTTTCTTTTTTTTTATTTCTTTCCATTTTTCTATTTTTCATTTGTTTTTCCGAATCATTCAATTTCGATATTTGGGACCTGTTGATAAGTCAAAACCAAGACTTGCCACCCAAAATCAAATAGGATGTGTTTCTTCGGTTTGGATGTTGTGTCGGAGAATTCAAAAAAAGCCTTCTTGCAGTATAAAGTTTAACCAGGAATAAATCATAATAATCTTGCTTAACATCTACATGTTAGAATAAGAAGATCAAAAACAGGAGCGCTAATTTTGTACACTTGAATATAGATATTATTAGAAGATACCACACAGAAACCTCTATTCCGATCATTACATGCAATTAAATATCATTAGAAAATTTATATTGGAGTTTTAATGCCAGATTACAGGATAAATGTTAGTGTTATCAATAAACTTTATTCCACAATTTTTGTAGAGAATTTAACGCTTTTTTTTTATATAGGAATGAAGCACCGCTCTACCTACAGATTTCGTATGGCAGACTCAGCATACTGACCCGTCTAAACTAGGTGATTCTGATATGAAGTAGAGCTTCCATAACAGTTGACTGTATTAGCATTTTTAGAGATAGATAGTTGTTAGCGAAACTGATTAGCCTCTTGGTTAAAAAATTTCCTCTTCATATGTATCGTTTTTCGTCGAAATCTTCTTTATCTATTTCATTCTGACATCGCTCCATTTGCAGTTTACTGTAAAACTACTCAAACCTCTGTACTAGACCTTGTCCGATAAAATCGATATCCATACTTCCGCCAAGGTAATACTTTTGGTCATCTTCTTCGTAACACAGGGACCCTTACCCATTGAGTATAATTATTGAGTTACTAAGCCCTATTTGGATCAAAAATGTCTTCCGACTGATATAATTTGTCAGAATATGTGCAATCGGGTGAGCATAACTATTGCTGACTTTATTACGTCCTCCATGTGTTTAGCCTCGTTTCGTCCGTGATACCCAATACCTACAGTTAGCTAAGTTATAAGTTCTGAAAACCATGCAAATGAAAAATAGAATTAAGTCCTAGGAGAGATATGAATTGGTGACATAACTGTTGTAGGACTTATCGAAAACCGATGTTACGATGAAGAAAAACAAAATATTCTCAGATAAAAACGAAACTTTAAGCAATCTAACAAAGATTGATGTTGCTACCTCACCAAAGAATTCAGATGCAATCTTATAAACTGAAAACCTGCAGAGAATTCTTATAGCATGTCCGATCAGACTGAAAAATTTGGCAATATGTAGTGAAAGGCTAGGCTTCAACTGAAGACGCATAAGATGCCACTAACAACAAGCTATAAACCAGATTATTTGAGTCACTAGATCTCATTCCTATAGGAGATGTTTTATTTTTAGAGTAGGGGTACGAAGGATCTTAAGCACGGAGGCCAAGGTGACCTCATAGAGGAGATATCTGCTATAACTGAATTTTTTTTAATTGTGGGGAGATATGTAAAGGAATGTTGTCAGGATTGACCACCCTTTTGACTTTTGCCCATAATTTCCGTGTTGGAAAGGGTCTGGGGAAAAGGAACACTTTTGCCTGAACGTCGCAAAATGATTGGCTGAAAAATGAAAAAAAATATAGGCATTAAAAAAAAAGTGAAATGCTGTAAAGGTCGGCCGGTGCTGTCTAGTTTTGCCCAGAAAACGAAAAATGGGCTGAAATAATTGAAAATGTCCTTGAAAAATTAATTAAGTGAAATAAGAAGCCGAATATCTTCAATTTTTCTGTTTTTTTGTCAAAATTTGAATGGTACATTATTCGAAATCGCATTTCCGGAAATTGTAACAGCTCGTCATTATATTGGCGCACTTCAACTGCGCCACTCTCTTGCATTGTCCGAAGTGGGCTTTTACTGGGCTTTTTTGGGCGCGCATCTTCCCTTAGCTGCTGTTTTGCGCGGACTTCAGTGAGATTGATTCTGAACATTATTTGGCAGTCTTTGAAGCACACAATCACAGTGAGCCAAGCCAATCCTGACTACACAAATTGGCCAATTTGACAAGCGCCATTGCCGTATCGCGTGACACCACAACCAAACATGTTACAAAGAAATTTTGCCGCGATCGCATATTGGTGGTATAGCGCCAAAACTAAAAAAATCGCAGTTAGCCGACCTAGACGACGGTTCAACCCTGACCAGAGCCATCTTTACGCATGGGCCAGCTGTGACTTGGCTCAGGGCTCCACGATCTATGGGGCCCCTGGCCACTGTGATAGTAGCCCAACCGATGATCAATTCTTCAACCAGTAAGACAACCTATTACAAGTTAGTTTAATTGTTAAAATTTGGCTACTGAAAGTAGACCGTGGAATTTATTCGAACTTCTATACATGGCAACAAATTTTCCTAAAAAGTATATTTTAAATTTCCCGCAGTATCAGTATCCAAACTCAGTGTTGGTATTTAGTAATCAGCGCAAATTTTTATACTGTTGTTTCTTGTTAGGCATAACGCCAACTGGAGACTTTTTGTCATGCAACTTTTTGGTCACTGTCGCCGTTCGTCGCCGAGGGCTAGCTTAGTACGCACATAGTGAGTAACTGTCACTTCAAAAAGTCATGTTTTATATCACCATTCATCAATATAAATTTCGAGGAGATAAACTACGGTCCTATCCTGAAAAATTCCTTTGAGATTTCCGTATAACTTATTGAAGTATCAGATCATCAATTCAACCCGAAGAGACTTTTTTTTTTTTTGAAAACAGGGGGAACAGGAGATACCCAACCCAAACACGGAGGCCACAGCGGCCCATTGTACTATCGTGAATCCCATTGACCAAAACCTTCCTGTCCTCTTAATGAAGCGCAACAAGTCTTGGTTAGAAAGGTTTTTCAGCTCATCCACGGATAGAAGGGGAGACCCTAGAGTATCCAGTCTGTCCGGGCGAAGGCCGGACACTCACACAAAAAGTGTTCGGTTGCCTCAGGCTCTCCCTCTATGCAGGACAGACACTCAGGGCTGTCAACAACTCCCATCTTTGTTAGATGAGCGTGAAGTGAGCTGAGAAAATTGGAGATATTCCCATTGGGCCCATCAAGAAACAGTTTTGTACACCTACAAGCACTCAGGTTCTCCCATCTCTGCTGATGTTTCCCCGCTTTGATGAGAGACCCGATATTCGTGGTGGCAACGCCTACGGCGGGCTTCGGTCCGAGGAACGGAGAATCGGAGCCAGCCCTAGCTAAAAGGTCAGCGCTTTCATTCCCCATGATCCCCATGTGACCAGGAACCCACAGGAGGGACACATTGTTGTAAAAACACAACTTATCCACTGACGACCTGCAGTTCCCCAGTAACTTAGACGTTATCCGAGGGCCATTCAGAGCCATCAAGCTGCCTGACTATCCGAAAGGATAGCGATACCTCTCCCCTTGATTTGCATATCAAGGGCTAAATTCGCTGCCATTGAGATGGCGAATACTTCAGCCTGGAAGACAGTGGTGTGTTTTCCAAAATCAGGATCAGGAAAGTAGACACCTGCCCCAGCTCCCTCATTAGTGAGAGAGCCGTCGGTGAAGATTTTTAGAGCAGACCGGGGAAGGCACGATGAGACACCTCTCTCAGTCCACGATTCCCTTGCAGGAAAGCTTACAGAGTAGCGACGCCTGAAACGATGCTCTGGTACCATCGCATCCCGTGGCATACCGGCTAGAGGGTTTTCCAAGTCCAGCCGATACGCCATAGAGCAATGAGAAGAGCCAGTCCAGCCGGCCTCCCAACATCCCCATAAGCGCAATCTGCACACAGCCCTTTTGGCCTCTGCCTGAATGACAGGGGTGGCAGATTGAGTAAGACCTTAATAGCCGCAGTAGCCGTAGATCGCATGGAGCCCGTAATTCCCAAGCAGGCAAGCCTTTGCAAGCCTGCCAGCTTCCGGATCGCAGTCCCCACAAGCGTCCTCGGCCACCATACACAGGAGGCCTATGTGAGCATGGGTCTGACGTTCGAGGTGTACAACCCTCGGTCTCATGCCCCATGTGCAGCCAAAGGTTCTGCTGCATTGAGCGAAGACCCTCATAGCCGCATTGGCTTTTTCCTCTACGTGCATTCCCCATGTCAGCTTCGAGTCAAGGAAGACTCCAAGGTGCTTGACATGAGGAGAGAGTTGCAGAGTGTGACCAAAAGGCTTTGGACGAACAAAAAAGAGAGACATGCTGTAACTCTAAAAGTGAAGCTGCACGGCAAGAGATTTTGGCCTCCAGAGACCACTTTTTTGTTCTCTGGGGACCCACAGACCCATGTATACACTTCAGAAACGCACACAATCTCTAAAGAGACCTAGTTTCCAGACTCTTTTTTTGGTTTCCGGTCTCCCATCGTGTATTTTAAAACATCTAGGTCTCCTGATTCTGTGTCCGGTTTCCAAAGTTTGTTCATTTGTTGTCTCCAGGTCTCCGGAGACTATATTTGTGTTCTGTTAAGTGTAGGTCTACTCGTAAAGGAAAAGGAATAAAGTGGAGTGAGTTTGACATATAGTTAGAAAAAAATTAATAAAAATATTAATAATTAATATAATTGATTTAGGCCAGAAAATTTATTTCATATATAGAGTTCTGATTATTTTTTGGAAAAAAAAATATTACACGAATTTTTTGTGTTTATTCTATAAAATTTGTACACCAAGGATATATATCTTTAAGCTTTTTCACTTTTCCCATAACATAAACATTTTAATAACTTTTGAAATAATTCTTTCTAATAATCTCTAGATTGACAATTAACATAGATCTCTGGAGATCTCTAGAGACCAAACTTCATACTTCGTGTATACACTTCGGGGACGTGTCTCTAGAGAGACCTTTTTATTATGGTGTCAGGAGACCTAATTTTTTGGTCTCCAGAGATAAACATTTCGGAGATTTTAGTCTCTGTAAACCGGAAACTGGAGACCAAAAGTCTCTCACCATATATAAATACCTTCATAGATATTTCTTTCCACATTTTTATCTTCAAATTGCTCTCAGAGTATTCCTTCAAATGGTTCTTGTATAGGGGTGGTCTCATCTGCACTTCCTGTGTTAATGCTTCATTATTTATATCTTTCTCTCGCAGATATTTTTCAAAAGAATATGTGTAAATTTCTTCCCAAAACAATATGGCAGTCAAGCGCTATGTTGTTGACGGTAGTGAGAAAACGGTTACGTAACAAAAAATCTCCAGTGCGCGATAGGCCTTAACATACTTACGTTATTATTCCTTTTGCTAACACAAAGTATCTTAGAAAATAATTTCTGTTAGTGGGCCCCCATATCCTAAAGTGCTCAGGGCCTCCACTTGGCTAAAGACGACCATGACCCTGACAACATTCCCTTACTTATTCCAGAGAACGTTTGAAACTTCAAAAGCTATAACCCACACGCGGAAGCTTTTACGGGTGAGAAGTATTCGGGGGTAGAAAAAATTCCGTGCTACCAAGACGATTGTACAGATGTTTACCTGCGATTTGAGGTGATAATATAATAATTTAATAATCATTACGTGTTGTGAAAATTGTCATACAGTTATTGTTTATATCAAAAACAATGACTTAATTGAACACGCACACAATTAATTTCCGTAATCATATAAGGAACTACGAGGAGTAACATTATTGTGCTGGCACGTCTAAGCAAAAGGGAAGGAAATTCCTTCCGTCTCTAAAAATTCTCGTGTGGATAGGCCCAAGGACTACCACCCATATTTTGTATTCCACAAAGTAAATAGAGGAGAGTTTAGAACGTGTAGCACAACATTTCAAATTGTTTTATAAGATAGTTTTCTCGGTAGGGGGGTTGTATCCCTTGCCGTCTTTTACAGAAGTGGGTTTCGGGATGTTCAACGTACCTATGTGCAAAGAAAGTTGTAATAATAGCTAGTGATATCACAGTTATGGTAAAAGACGAATTTGTTTGCTTAATACCATATTTGAAATAAGCATTCCAACAAAAACTTGCTAGATATTATCTGTCTCATTAAGGCAAGATATTTTTCGGTTAATTAATGAACTGTTATACAGGGTGTCTCAGAACAACCCGACTATTTCGAGAGTGAACGAGACGCAAATAAGCTATGGGGGGGGGGGGGGAGTGTGGCATCTCTGACAAGATCTGTCTTTACATTTTTAGTTGCCACCATGCCTTACATGCCTTATTTCGAGAACGATCGGTCGCTCATTCGCGTTCGTCGGCTATTTCGACTACATATTGCGCAATATTAGAGAAACCCCAAGTAACGCCACTGTTCTCGCTTGGATCCAGGCATTCAACGATACTGGAAACGTAATAGGCGAGATTCATCATGGGCGTCGCAAGAACCCCTGGAAACATCGCGAATTCTGTAAGTTGACATTGAGTGGCCACCACGGAGCTCTGATTTAATCCCACTTGATTTTTTTCGGTGGGGTTATCTTAAGGGCCGTAAGCACCAACCAGAATAATCCATATTCACGTGTAATGCACAAACATCAACCAAGATTACTCGAGATTTAATCCATCGTATTACACCGGTGTAATATTTTATCCGAAACTTTCCGGGGGTAAAATTTCTGTTCGAGGATTATTCCGAATAGTGATGGATGAACAAAATTTGAATTTAAGTAATAATTACAGCAGGCAACAAAAAATAGCACGTTTCCGTGCCAACGATATTTCTGTTAGATACACTGATCTTAAATTCTTTCTCTACTAAAATTGTTTTTTTTTTAAATATTATGTAAAAAATAAAACTGAAAGTTAAATAAATTTTGTTCATTATATTGCGTATTCAACATTTCTTATTTTAAAACATAATACTCTTTTATTTCGACATACCGAAAATATCCGAAAGTAATGTCACATAAACAAAAACTCTTTGTTTTACACGAGTTGGAGTTTACGACCAAAACAAGTGAGATTATTCTCGGATAGGAATAATCTTTACACAGGAAATAGCATTATCCTCGTTGGTGTTTACTACCCTAAGAGTACTGTTTACGACAATATCCACTCATTTTGGCACATTTAAGAAAAAATATTGAAGAAAAGTTACAACTTCTTCAAAAAGTCTTCGATAATGTCCGCAAAATGTTTGAAGAGTGTCGCCAAAAAATCGGCCGTCAATTAACCAATGTAATATTTAAAAAGTAAAATTTCGTTCACTATGTACATTTTGGTATCTATAAATAAACATTTAAAATAAGTTCCTCGTTTTTATAATCGTTTGAAATAGTCGGGTCGTTCTGAGATACCCTGTACTAATGCAATACATATAGCTAAACTGTTATAAAAAAATTGCTGATATTGAGGTTTGAATCAGATAATGTGCTCTATATGTACTGTCTCCTTTCAGGACAATCTGACTGATTACCTAGACTAATTAAAAGTGAGCTTGAAAGACCTACTGGATACATATAGTTTTCACTTATTTAAAACGATCAGAAAACACTATTCCTTCTCTAATTGTTAAAAAACTCACCAGGAATTTTAAAATAAAACTTTTGATTTTATTATACTATATTTATCATTTTACATATTTACCTATATTTTTTACTATAGCTGACAGTTGTAAAATAAATGCTGTCCGAATACAGCCCTGTCCAGAAGCAGCTTCTAATCAACCTTGCAAAATAAAGCGCGGTAGAAGTGCTATCATCGCTTTTGATTACACTTCAGGTACCTACTTATAAATTAATAATTTTAAATCTCTCAATTTCTTTTTAATGATAAAAATGATAAATAAACAAATTTAAATAAATTTTCCTATAGATTTTGATGCAACAACAGCGTCATCTCGAGTCTATTGGGCTTCTGAAATTGATTTACCACTTATGGATATGGACACAGACTCATGCAAATATACAAAGTGCCCCGTGGTAAAGGATCAGCAACAATCTCTTAATCAATCTTTTCCACTCTCAAGGAAATTCCCAACTGTAAGATGAAAAATAATTTTCTTCATCATGCCAGTGATTTCGACTAATCTTGATTTTGGTATATTTATTTACAGGGAGTTTACGAAATTAAATGGCGAATGTCTTCTGATGAGGACAAAGATAAAGAATGCTGTTTCTTGACTTCTATTAAACTTACAAGATAAAGTTTTTCGTGTAAATTCTGTTTTTATTCTTTATTTGTTGTTTTTTTGTGAAATTAATAAGAAAAATTAAACAGTTTTTTTGTTTTATGGTATGTCGGTAATTAAAGGATACAAAAGGAAATAAATTCGAAAAATTATCGAATATTACCATATTTTTTAAGGTAATCTTTAAGCTACTTTCTAGGTTATTTCTAAAGCTTCGTTTCCACTAATCCCCTTTTTGTACCCGACAAGTCTTGAAACAAATTGGCAAACGCTATGTGAAAATTCAGACACATGTTGGCAACTTGTCCGATATCGGCTATAAAAACTTGAAGAATTTGTTGGGTTTTTTCACTTAAGAGGAGTCAGTACTCAGCAAAAGTTTAAATTTAGATACCAGTGAGCACGCAGGCAATAAAATTTACTATACGTAGGTTTGTGTCCCGAAAATGAGAATATTCATATAAAATTAGCCTACACCGCGACCAAAAGTCACATTAGAGACATCTAGCGTAAAATACAGAAACCCAACAAGCGATAATTTAATACGAAAAATGAAAATTTGCAGTTCAATGAAATTGAAAATTTTTAACGAGAATTACCTCTCCTAAAGTTTTTTTTCTACATAATTGTTAAATATACTATTTTGCTTTGTATTTCAATAACATTAATGAAATATTGTAATTTCTCATCGGTGAAATATCGGGAGAAAGAACAAGTACTATTAGAGTCAAGTAATTAAAAAAAACGTTACTAAAAATGATAAAACTCGAAGTTATTTGCTAGATCTAGGCTTTATCTTTCTAAAATAGTCACAATCTAAAGAAATGAGAATTCCTACTAACAGGAATTTGATTTAAAAACTTAAATTTTTACCAGTTTTACAAGTTTCCGAGCCAATATCTCAATTCCAATAAATTTTTTTTTCCCGACGTTGTTTACTAGACATCTTCGTCGTCTTTAATTTAAGATATTGTTGCGGGCGTGGCCTTTGGTTCGTTATTTAAAACACAATATTAAATATCTAATATACAATTCCTTTATTTCACTCTAATCATATAATTCATATACTTTCAATTAATCAACTCAACTTTAATTATCGCTAATAGTACTTTCAATTATCGCAATCCAATTACAACACTTCCGCCCGTTTATTACATTCGCTTGTTAACACTGCGACGTCTAAGACAAGACTCTTTTCTTGGCGATGACAACTGTTATTTATATTTATACCCTAGAAACTCTCCAGATTATTCTGGAGTGTTCTATTCCAGAAGCTTCTTGATTATGCTATTCATTCTATTCCTAAACCTTCCCGAAGATTCCATAATCGATTCTCCGAACCTGAAGTTATTTACTCTCCATTGCCAGTAGATGTCACCAGTTGTCTTTTTCTATTGCACATAACACTATAAATCATTATTCTGCTACAAATAGTTTGCAGAAATTGTGTTGGCTAAATCAGTAATTCTAGATCAAGGGTTCTTTCAGTAAGTTGAAGGCAATGGAGTGGACAAAAGCTGCTACCATAAAATTAATTATGAAATATGAAAAATATTCGGTCTTGTGGGATGTTATGTTAAGAGTAGTGACCATAAAAATGCAAATAATAAAAATGTCACGTTGAATGAAATTGTTTCAGACTGAGAGTTGTATTCGGATTTAATTTCCGTTGAAAAAATATATATTTGCGTTCTCAATATTTCCGGGAATTGGCAAAAATAAAGAAGAGAAAATGTACCTAATAATTAAATTATCACTACGTACTGTGAATTTGTGATACAGTTATTGAGTATATAAAAAATTGGAACTTAATTGATCACGAGCACAATTAATTTCGGTAATCATAAGGAACTACTCGTAGCAATATTATTGTACTGGTACGTCTAAGCACAAGGGGAGGAAAGTCCTTCCTTCCCTAAAAACTTCTCGTGTGGGTTGGCCTAATGAGTATAAGTGACACACGTACCCCATTTGAGACGAAAATCAAGCGCTTCTGAGAGAATTTAAACGTTTCCCTATATAGGCATCATTTGGAAGCTATTTAGAAGAATATTCACTGATCTATCCAGAAAAACTAGCAAAAGCCTATAGCCATTACTTGGAAGCTCTGTAGAGAGGATTATTTGATGAGCTCTAGCAGAAGTGCAATAAGGGCTGATTTCATTTATTTTTCCACCAATTTTTCAGCTATAGATTTCTCTACTATTGTGCGAAGTAACGCATTTCTCATTTGTAAGGAGTGTACTGAAGCACTTCTTCGAAAGCATGCACCGCCGCCTTTCTCCACTCCAGTTCCTTGCCTCATGGGCTTATTTGTAGTTGGAAACCCCTTACTAGTGTCCACGGGAAACAGTGTTGAAGGCCTGTAATGAGATTAAGAAGCACTTTGAGGATTATTCAAAAAGTTGGTTAAAGCTGTTTAAAAGACATCTTCGAAAATCTTCTTGACCCATCATTTAACATAGCTCCTGGAGTGCTGCTAGAACAGCAGTGGGCGCCTTTAGGTGTAGACCATACCAGGTTGGAAGAATTAAAAGCGTTTGGTCACAACCATGTAAGGGTACCAACCACTTCGATATTGTTTGTAATTACGCCGAGGAAAAGTCAGTAATTTTGACCGGTTGGTCTCCGGATAAATGCGCCCAGAGAAACGCTTGCCTCTGCGGGCATGCCTAGTAAAAAGGCAATTAACTGGGTTAGAGAAGAGAAACGCTGAGAGCTTCCAGGGAAGCGCTCCAGGAAGATTTTTCGAGCGCTCTTTTTCCCAATGGGACCTTCCAGGATACTACATATAAGTAACACAATGTAATAAAGAATACTTTAGTTATTCCTTCTACTGTATTTCGTATGGCTTTTGGTTCTAGGGAACAAATGTTGGAAATTGCGTCATAATCTGTGGGAAAACTGCCCAGCAATTCCCATATTGGAGGGAATTTTCACCACAACCAGCTCCCAACACTGAGTATAGGTTCTGGGTGTGGTCCCACTGGGAAAGGCAGCGCTCTAAGAGCCCTCCTGAAGCACTTCCCAGGAAGCTCACAGCGCTCCTTTTCCCTATCTCAATTGATTGCTTTTCAACATAGGCATGTCTGCAGAGGCAAGCGGTTCAATGCTGCTTATAGGAAGGGCTCTAAATAGCGGAAAAATTCACTGCTTACCCGGGGGCTACACGAGATAGTACAGCTTGTATGCAACTTGCACTGCCATGCTTCTTGCACATGTAATCCCCACTGCCATGCAGGCAGCTAAGTTTTCAGCGAATTTCCATGATGCTGGGAGATAGTAATTTGATATTATACAGTTTTCAAGATGGCGGAAAATAAATGCTTGAGAGAAATTAATAAACTTATACTGGGAAAATGAGATTTTCTGGGATCATTTGCATTACATTATTTACCAACACCGTCCTCCTCATTTTTCTTGGGCTTTTATCATTCTGCTACTTCCTTTATTGGTATAATTTTCCAATATACGCAAGACTTTACGTCTCAGTGACATCTTTTAAATCAACTCGCATACAAGATGATAAGACATCAACCGAATTGCTGTCAAGTTTAAAATCGTGTTGGAAGGCAGGCTTGCATTCAAGCTGTACTATCTCGTGTAACCCCGGGTTAGATTCGTGGAAAATGAGACGAGATCACACCTTGGTGCACTTCAACCTGCTGGAGCTCATCAAATAATCTTCTATAGAGCTACCAAGTGTTGACTCTAGAAGTACTTGAGTTAAGCTTGAAACACAGTGCTGGCTTTTCCAACCTGGCCGGCCTCGCAAACTTTGTCCATTCTGTAGAATGTATGAAATCAGGTTATCTAGCTCCCAATGGCAAATTTGGTGAGACCGGCCACAGTAAGGTTGAACTCGAGTAGGTCTACTTTATACTTTGTTGAAACTTTGTCAACTTTGACAGCTAATTTTTGTTATCATTTGATGCCAGCATTGTTTACCGAAAAAAGTTAAGGAAAATTTTTAAAAAAAAATTGAGAGGCATCTTTACCGTCAAAAGTTAGATCTGCTGTAGTAAATTATTACAAAATAATTAACATTTTCAATCCAACAGCCCAATTAACTGCTATCATACAGAAGTTGTCAAGGCCCGTATTGGGAATTGGAAAAGATTACAAGGCTCATCATTATTTTTATGGATAGATCAGTGAATATGCTTCTAAAATGCTGCCAAATGATGGCTACAGAAGCACTTAAATTGTGCTTCTTTCAGAAGCGCTGGTTTTTCGTCCCAATGAGGTGGAACTAAGAGTTGTGGTAACTATATAGAAGAAATTTCTCATACACCTTCAAAATCTCATTTTAGACCAAAGATGAAGAAGTACAATCGCAATTACAAAAACAACATAAACAACAAATTCGAAGGGCGTTATCTACACTGACATGCTGTCTCTTTTTCGTTTAAGTACTGTATTCCACTGAACTTGAAATAATAATTTTCATACAAAATCCACCATAGCCCAGTTGCAGTCCAACGTATTCTCCAAATGAATATATAGAACAGAAATAGATGGCAACTCTGTCCCCATAACTAATTTTAGGGATAGGCAGACGAAAATTACTTAATTTTATTCCTTAAAAATCGATTTTAATGAATATTTTATGTTATAGGAGATAAGCTTCCAATAAAAATAATAATTTTGAATAGGTAGGTATATTTGGAATTTGTTTAACTTGTAATACATACGAATGTTAAAGTGAAAACGAAACTTTAAATTAAGATATGTAGTTTTCAAACCCCTGACAACAAAAGTGGACCCATATAAAATAGAAGATCAAGCAGCCTATGTTTATACATGGCAGTGGTTGTCAGCAACACCAGTTTAGAATTAAATTTCATGACGTATACCTACGCGTAGCGTATGATGCAGAAGTTTTAATGACAATTTTGTTTTGAATGCATGACGGTAATTCTTGTGAAAAGTATTTTTTCACTGAAACTCAATGTAATTGTCATGTTTAAAAAAAAAACAATTCCAGGTAGATAGGTCCATGTTATATATATATATTTTTTTTTACAATATTAAGCCAAGCTCAGGGAATACTCTATGATGCAAAGCACAGCATGGCAGGAAGGAGATAGGGAAAGGATTAGGGGATATGAGGAGAATGGCGGAGGTGCCGATGTATGTCGCCCTTAAACTTCCGCAGATTGTATGCCGGGGGAAAACACAGAAGATGGTAAGCTGTTCCACATTCGCACTGTTCGGGATAAAAAAGAATCACGGAATTTTACTGTACGGCCGAAAGTAATTTTAAGGTTTAAGGGATGTGCGCGGTTTGCAGCGCGAGTATTGCGTCCAGGAATTCTACACGGGATTAGACTAGATATTTCATCAGAACATTGACCATGCATATAGCGATAAAGGAGCGAAAGGCATCCAACATTGCGACGGTGCTCGAGTGAGTCGATATGACAAGTTATTGCCAAATCCCCAATGAGCTTGAAGGCTCTCTTTTGGACAATATCCAATGAAGCTAAGGCTGTGCGACCAACCCCGGCCCATATATGGAAGTTGTATTCCATTCTAGGGCTAATGTAGGACTTGTAGAGGAGCGCTAGATTTGACGGGTTGAAATATTTCTTACACCTTTTCAGAAATCCAAGACATTTCGATGCTTCTTTGGCAACAGAGAAGATGTGATCTGTCCAGTTTAACTTACTAGAAATATTAATGCCAAGAATGCTTAGTGACGGTGAATCAGAAATTAATGCTCCATCAAAAGAAACGGGTGTGGTTAAGTTATGATCTTGTTTTAATCAGATGAGACAGCTTTGAGTCTTAGATGCATTGAATTCGACGCGATTCGCTTTGCCCCAAGCGAGGATATTGTTAAGATCGTTATTCAATGATCTAATCATGCAATCTTTTTTAACACATGCGGCGTTCCCCCTGGAGTCCGCAAGAGTGTCAAAGGAGTAAGCGAAATCAAGAGTACTGTCATCTGCGAAACTATGTATGGGATTGAAAGTATGGGAAAGCAGATCATTAATGAAAATTAAAAAGAGAGTTCGAGAGATAACAGAGCCTTGAGGCACACCGGCATATATGGGATGCGGTTCAGATGTAACGCCATCTAATACAGCACGTATTTGGCGACTAGATAGGAAACTAGATAGATATAAAGCAAAAAGTAAAATTCCAAGGCAACTTGTGGAACTCCAAAGATTGCATATAATAGGTATGTTCGATGAAAACCCCGGGTGAACCTAGGGCTACACCGGGCTAGACTATCTTGTTTTTTTAAAAACCTGGGCTACGCCGAGCTTATACTAAAATTTTTTGGGGTAATGGATTGACATTTGTCACTTGAGAACTGTCACTCTCAATTTGTTGCTGATTGGGGCATATAAATTACTTCTTGAGCAAAAATATGCAAAAATTAGAAGAAAATATATATATAAATAGCTACACATTTTATTTGTCTTCACCCATTTTATAAATACGTTTTTATAATCATGGATGTGTTCAACTTTTGGCTATAGCCAGAATGGCTGTATTTTTGTGAGTAAATGTCAAACTTGCGTCATTCCATAAATTGTTTCAATTTCATTCTAAGAATTATGTCGAGTAAAAAAGTAAATTAGTTGTAATAGCAACTATAATAAAAGAATGGATTGATTCCCTAGAAAATAAGTGAATCACAGCGCAAATGTTTAACATTACCGTCCTTGTCTGTTAATAATGGCACATTATTTTCGTAAATAGTTTCACCTTTGTTATCCACACAGTAATAAAATTGTGAAATTTTTTTGGTCACTTGACATCAAAAACTAAACAAACAAACGTCAAGCTACTTTGGCTTCACCACCACAGCACTAACCAATTTGGCTATAGCTGGCTACAGCCAAGAGTTGAACAATAAATTCTGACAATTGAAAGTTGAACACAGCCTAATTGTACTCAGGAGAACTGTCAGAGAAATGTCATTACACTAGACTTACCCGGTGTTTTTAAAACTTGTTTGATGAAGGCAAAATTTTAGGGGAAATTTACACGGTGTTTTCATCGAACAACCCTAACATGTTTACTCGGAAAGTGATTTTATACTAGAAGCGCATGGTATAACGAGTAACAAGGTAGGTTCTTCTCAGTATGAGAGAAACACTTTTTCTTTTTTTGATGCGTCATCACTTGCCAAAATTTTTACAGCTGTTAAGAAATCTCAAGCACGTAAATCGAGTTGAGTTTTTAAGTGCACATTTAATAGAAGTTAAGCAAAGGAAATCTTTTAAAATGCTTAATTGTGAATAAAAGTTGCAAAAAATGAAAAAAAAAAAAAAAAGAATTCCATACACTTCCTTGGAAATTTGGCAACTAGTGTCGTTTTGCCTCAGATGAAACTTACCTTGTTACTCTTTAAATCTTGCTAGAAGCGCATGTCCCATGAACTCAAAATAGTTCGTATAAATTCTAAAGAAAAATTTAATTTCTAAGAAAAAAACAAGGGAATGCTTGTCTCATATTAAATGTTTAACAGGACAGAATTAATTGGAACATTGTGTCGGCATAAAAATTCTAAAAAGAAATCTCCGAGTGAGTTCTAAGAAAAAAAACAATGGTTCTCCACTCCAAGAGTCTCCAAGCTGTCTTTAAACTCTTTTCGGTCCTAGCCGGGAGTAATGGCAAAAAAATATATAGAAAAATTGATTGTGCCAGACAAAATTCCAACTAATTTTACTTTCATTCCAGCTAACTTTACTTGATAATGGTTATAGAGAAAAATAAAATATATGTTCATATTTAAAAAAATAACGTTTACAATAAATAACTTAAATTGCACTAAAAATTAAAAAATATTTTTTTCTTTCTTAGTGATAAACACAAGAAAAGTTTCATTGCAAAGTAACCTACTCAGATTAAATCTTAAAATTGAATGTATTAAGAATATTTCAAAATAATAATTATCTCTTTTGACTTTAAATGTTTGAACTCTTATCAGAGAATTATGTAAATTTATAGCTTTTCAAATGAACTAATAAAGCGTGGGCATCCAGAACTATAATATCATTTGTAACCTACGAATATCACTGAGATGAAAAAATATTTTTTACTTTTTAGTGCATTTTATTTATAAAAGTTATTTTTTTTTTTAAGTTTTTTGTCATAACTAAAGGGTTTTCCAATAGGGACTTGACAATTTTGAATTTAGTTTGTGAACGCACCTTTTCACTTAACATCGAACTGTCACTGTCAGTTTATTCAGTAGACATAACCTTTTCATCATGGTGAAGTACACGAACGAACAACGTCTTAAAAATTTACTACAGAAATTCGAAGTCGGTGGCCGCTACTTTAAGAGCGTTAACTCCGATTTTCGGTCGTAATTCTCGCCCTAGTAGACAGGCAGTAACAAGTTTAGTGAAAAAGTTTGAGTCTTCATATTCGTTGTGTGATGTTGCCGTGCCAGTGAGACTACGGGTTGGTCGAAGTGTCGAAAATATCGCTGCCGTTGAAACGTCCGTAGCAAATGATCCAAATCAGTCAATTCCACGGCGTTCTCAAGAAATGGGCATCAGAAAGACCACTTTATGGCGAATTTTGCGTAAGGATCTTACTTTACACCCATACAAGATCAGGCTCACTCAAGAATTGAAGCCGATGGACCATTCGAAGCGACGTACGTTCTCCGATTGGGCTCTGGAAAAAAAGTTGTCAAGTCCTTATTGGAAAAGCCATTATAAACAATTAAGAAATTTTTTAGTTGATCAATTTTAAAATGCAGAAGGTAATTTTCTCATATGCTCCATTTCTTAAAGAGTATCAGTATTGCATGGTTTTTGCTTGTTAATTGTACTCGATTTATATTTTCAATTTATATTCCGTCTAAAGATCTAAATATACTTTATTACATTTTCGCTAAGATCTCATATAACGGTACATAATCTATCTCGCTCTCACATATGCATATTAATTCGCATCCATGTTCTCACAACGTTCGCATCCGGATGTAATGTAATTTTTTTCCTCTGTGGTGAGTAGTTTAGAAGGTTATCGCACTTTAATGTAAGTAGGTACTTCCATGTCAAAAAAAAGTTTACATATAAAATCGGGGTTAAAACCCATAACGGTTAAATACAGAAAATTTAAAATGTTCCCATGCAATATGTAAAACTAAAGCAACTTATCTGTAAAAAAAATTGGAAAGTCACGCATTGTAACTAGAGCTGAAAGTATCCGGATAATTTACTATTCGGATTATCCGAGATAATTAGGATCCGATTCCTCAAATCCCTATTCGGATCCTAACTATCCGAATCTAGACTAAGCAAAAAAGGTCTAAATTTTCGTCAGATTGCATTGTTTCATTGGGAAAATATAAATTTCATGATATTCTCATTTTCTCAATGAAACAACACAATTTTGAAGCATTTTTGCTTAGTCCGGATCCGGATAGTTCGGATCCGGATCTTAGGAATCGGATATTTCCGGATATCCGGATATTAGCAAATCCGGATCCAATTTTCAGCTCTAATTGTAGAGTTATTCGGGTAAAAAAAGCCTATTATAAAAAAATTAAAATATTCCATTTAATAGCACTGAGCAAGAGCTTTAATTTTATATCATACACGGCCCAAATTGCACAACCTCAAGGGAAGTAGTTACTACCACCACCCAAAAACCCTAAGAACGTAAAGCTCCTAGTACTCATGTTAACCCTATATAATTCCATTCACTCATTTACTAGCCTAAAACAATTCCCAAAATTTTACACTTTCGTCATAGCCGTCTCTAGACACATAGGGGTCTAGGCATTTTAGGATATGGGGGCCAATAACAGGTATTCTTTTCTAAACTACTTTGGGGTATCAAGGCAATAATAATATAAAATAGAATCGCAAATACAACATGAAAAACACACCGATTGCAAGTTTTATAACGAATTAACTGCTTTCCAGACCCGATAAGAAAAATAATGTAAAGTGATGCTAAGGGGAATCCCCGTTCGAAGCCGAATGTCGTATGTTGAGTAAAGGGAAAGTTCCGATCGTTCGAGTCAGTTTAGTGGTTTTCTATTTGCTAACCTAAAGGCGAAGATCAAATGTACGCGTCCGTTCGGCGCATCATTTGCTTCGGTCCCGGTAGACGGATGTAGAGCTTGTGCAAGACTAAATAAACGCGTCGCATCATTTTGACAGTACGTAATATCTCTTTCAGGCTAGGTGGTTAGTGTTGCTGATTACCTAAAAATCATTCATATTGGTGTACTTAACGCCATCTACAGGCGATTTACAATATTGAGTTGTCTTGAGTTTGAACATGTTTATACGCGAATGGTGGCAACGCTGCAAAAGAAAGTGATAGAGCAAAGTTGTCGATTTTTAAAAGTTATATCAATTTGTTTTTAATTTTGCTTTTGTTACTACATAGGTAAGTTTTCTTTACAATTTTTTTGCTTTTATTATGTGTTCGATCAATTATAAAAACAAACAGTTGAAATGAAAACTGTTGACTTTTTGGGTTAAAAAATCATATATATAAGTGGTTAGTAGCTAGTAGTAGCTAACCACTGTGACACATACAGGAAAAACTTAATTGTTTTATATAGAGAATATTTCTCAAGTTATTCGCCTAAAGTATTTTCATCCAGAATGGCGCGTAGAACACTGAGGGAGGAGAATATTTATAAATTGTTATACGAAGAGATTCCTGATGGAGATAGCTTCTGTAGAGGAGATTCTGATGAGGACTTAGAGGATATTGCTCTCAGCACTCGTGTAGAATATATAGATTTTGGTGAAATTCTGGAAGAATTTGAAGATGAGGCTGACATCCCTCTAGCCAGGTTATCAACTTATTCTGCGAATTTTCTGCCACTCAACAACGATTCATTCGATGAGTCATAGGTTAATTCTATATACCTGATCCTAGCGAAGTGATTCCCAAATGGAAAAGATCTTTTCATATGGCAGAACAAGATGAGTTCACTGCGTCTGTTGATCTACCTGAACATATTTTGAATTTTACAGAACCCACGTCAATTCAACATTTCCAGATGGCTTGGACACGTTAATTACAGGAACAGATTTGTTTTCAGACCAATTTATATGCTACTCAAAAAGGGTTTGTATTTACACCTACAACTAAGGAGGAAATGGACACTTTTATTGCTCTAAATTTGATAATGGGAATAAAGAAGAGTCCTAGCTATAAAGATTATTGGTCTTCTGCTCCTAATTTGAAAGACATTTATATTTCATCATTCATGTCACTAAACAGATTTGGTTGGTTATTGAATAACCTGCACCTCAACGACAATGTCGTTATGCCTTTAGCATCTAATCCTGATTACGATAAACTGTATAAAGTAAGACCAATACTAGATCACATGAGAGCGAAATATTGTGAAAATTATACGAGTACTGCAAAGGTTGCTATAGATGAAAGCATGATAAAGTTTTCAGGAAGATCGTATCTCAAACAATATATGCAAAAAAAAACCGATCAAAAGGGCCTATAAAGTGTGGATGATATGTGCGTCAACATGGTATTGCTTAAATTATACACGGGAAAAGATGGTGATAAGGTACAGAAGGATTTAGGCGGAAAAGTAGTCAGGAAGTTTTGCAGTAATCTTGAAGGCAAGAATTTTAAAGTTTATTTTAACAACTATTTCAACAGCTACCCATTGCGAATTACGCAAACTATCTGTTTTGGCTTGTGGTACAGTAAATGCATCTAGAAAATACCTGGCATCTTTGAAAGAAGATAAACAACTGAAACGGTGGGAGCTTGATTATAAGATAAGCGATACCAACGTGAGCATATTGAAATGGAAGGATAAAAGGTCAGTTCACATTCTTTATAATTATCATGATCCCAAAAATGTGGGCGTAGTTATGAGAAGGGAACGCAGTGGCAATCCTGAGTATGTAACATGCCCGGAAGCGATAATGGACTACAATCAAAATAAGAATTTTGTAGACAAATTTGACAAATTGAAAAGTTGTTACTGTATTCGTCGAAAACCTGAAACTCGAACTTGCCAAAAACATATTTTTTCTATTACTTAGAAATCTCGCATTAAATATAATACCATTTTTTTTTCCTTTTTGAATCAAGGATATAAAAGCGCGGCTGAAAGAGTTATTGAGATTTATGTACTTATAACAAGTAAAAAACCTAGAATTGGTCTAAGACCAATTCTTATGATACCCTAGTTCATCTGTGCATGTTTACTCGTTGAAGTGGTTTTTGGCATTTATTTCTAGAACGATTCGTCGGACAGAAAAAATGATTATAACCAATTTTATAGGATTTCGTATTCTGAAAAAGTTTTTCGTACAATAAAAATGTCTAGAACTGATCGTTTTCACAGTATATGTAAAAAACTTAAATTTTTATATGGCAACAGCAAGAAGGGGTTTTCCGATTTATTCCATTTTTGAAGTTATATTTGTTATTATTACTATAAAAATACCATTTATCAAATTTCAGCTATCTGTGTTTACGCGTTCTCAGGTAGTGTCGAAATATATAATGGAAAACGAAATTTTTGTATGGCAACCCAACGAAGCAGTTGCCCGATTTGTCTCATTTTCAAACTTAATTTTAGAGTCTTTTTTTTTACTCCATATACAACATTTCAGCTCTCTAAGACAGACGGACATACAAAAATCAAAATAACTTTTAATTTTACGCGGGGGTGTCCAATCCATTTTGCTCTACCATCAATATTTCCGTGCGTTACAAACGGAAATATTGTGGAAACTGGAAATTCAAAGGATTGCGCGCACGCCAACAGCTTAGTGTGTGGCTTCCTAATCACAATTGCCATGACTCTGGCCAAAACCCTCGAGAATACTTCACAAGCCCTGAAGCAGACTCCCTCCCTACCACATGCGAGGCCCAACGGAGTCCTTACATTCTAAAATATTTGCAGTGTTCTTATGTAAGACTGACAAAAGTTTTATTTGAATAGCTCCTCGGCCCTAAACTACTATTCATACAGAAAAATGGTGTTCTAATAATCTTAAGCTTGCTTTCTTATCTTCCGAACCGTAATAAAATTTTAATACCTTTCCTAACAAAATTATTTAAAAAAAATTATCTTAACCAAATGACTACGATTTCACAAACAAAACTTCTCAGCTGAGTAATCATTTTAACGTCGCTGTGCTGTGGGCTGATGATATCGAATGTAGTTGCCTGCAGATTTGAACTCCGGCTGCACGCACATACGCACATGCAATTATCACTCAGTTGAGAAGTATTGAGCGTAAAATTGTAAGGTTACTTCGTAATCAAAACTATTTTATTATTTTTTATCCTATATACCTTAGGAAGTGTAGCCTTTGGGAAAATAAGGAACCAAGCTTTAAATTTCTAGAAGATTCTTTTCCTGTATGGATAGTAGTTCAGGCTCTATAGCATATATAAAGTCAGTATTAGCATAGATGGCACAAGAACTAGATGTCACATGCTGTACCAAAAAAGTATACAAAATTTATATGGCTGGGTGGTCCATTCCGGAATGGACCACAACATTTGAAATGATGTATACGTCAAGTGATTCATATTTTTTCGTATCTAAAGTGTTGACGAAGTCGATCAAATAGACCTGTAAAGTACTTAAGTACATTGGTACTTAAGTACTAGTAACAGTACCAGTACCTGGAGTTGTACTTGAAAAATTTTTAAGTACCAGTACCGGGACTTGTACTTGAAAAATTTTGAAGTACCAGTACCTGTACTTGTACTTGAAATTTTTTTAAGTACCAGTACCGGGACTTGTAATTGTACTTAAAATATTTCTAGTCCAGGTACTGGTACTTGTACTTGGAATTTTACAGGTCTTTCAAATATATACAAAACTAGTATTCCATGCTACATCTAGTTCTTGTGCCATCTATGCTATTAGGCACTTTTCCGTAAGTATCAATATAGAAAACTTTAGAAATCGGACTCACAACGCATACATATAGATCTCTGTTTCATGGCTTGGGAAGTATTCTCGAGGATTTTTCTCTGGCAAATCGAACACAAAATGGACTTGAGTGTTAACGCTAAAGCACAAACAAAACACATACATTGTATTCTCTGTACCGTGTAGCAGCCCTACAAGGGACTTATCAGAATTGTCCCATTTCCGAACTTAAATCTACACTTTTTTCTTTTAAAAAGGCCATGTGCAAAATTTTAGCTCTCTAAATAAACGCGTTTTCGGGTCCGAGACTTTTTCATATTATGCACCCACGCAATCCAATCCAATCTATTTTGCTCTACCAGCATTATTTCTATTCTATAAACCAATGAAAAATTATAGAGGTGTCTCTGTTATGAATACAATTCCTAAAATTCTTGACTCGTTGATTCATTCTAAAGTTACATTTTTAACCAAAGAAATTATTTCATTGGAACAGCATGGTTGTATTCCTGTTCGATCATGTGTAACTAATCTTACTAATCTTACTTACTAATCTTACCTACAAGTATCTAACGCTTCGTAGAAAAGCAAACATTATCTCTACCTCAAATCCATTTTTGTTGAGTTTTAAAGCACGCAAAGAACTGTCATAACATACAAACAAGACTGGGCAACTAGAACAAAACCAGTAACGTCTCGTTTGAATATAAAATCGACGATGCTCCGACTTGATGACATAACCACTGACATGTATAATATGGACTGACTACGTTCATAGAAATACACTGCAGAAAGTGGCCTCACTTCTATATTGCTAACTCTTTCCGTCTAAGTACCAACTGCGAGAGAACTGAAAACAACAAATAAATTAGTGGATTCGTCGAAATACATGATTTTAAATTAATCATTTAGGGTTATTACTGATAAAAACTGTTTCACCAAAAACATTATATTCATTAGATACACAGAAGAAATTCTAAATATTTTATTAAAATCACTTTCCGAGCTGCGTGCTCACTTTTTCAACTTCCCGCCAATGATTTTTTTTAATGTTGGCACCGACGTAAGAACACTTTTTGACACAAACAATTGTGCCCACGTGAAATTGAAAAGTTAGCAGTCCATATTATATACTTCAGTGGACATAACCAAGGATAAGCAAGCAATGCCTCGCTCCAAAATAAAATCAACGATGCCTCGATCTGATGTAGGGAAGGCCTTAATTTTTTCTTAGAAATTTTTTCCTAGAATTTGTTTGCAATATTGGAGGCGATAATGGGTGCTTGGGCGGACCTCTAATAGTTTTTATGAGTGTGGCAATGAGAGGTGAAAGTTTTACTCTACCTGCAGCGCCGAAAACTATAAAAAACTATAGATAGTAGCCACTGGTTACTATACATATTATAGTTCTCAAAAGGTATTTATTTATTAATATCTATTAACTGAACTCGATAAACTTCATTATATTACTGCCAACGTACAAAGATTCTAAAAAAGTACTTTAAAAAAAGTACTTCAAAAAGTACTCAGTACTTTTTATAGACTTAGTACTTTTCATACATGCGGTACTTGTACTAACGACGAAGTACTCGCGCCTTCGGTACTTGTACTTATACTTAAGTACTTGTTCTTTGGTACTTGCCCAACTCTGCTCTGGCGTGCCTCAAGGTACCCACTTAGGTCCTCTGCTCTTCTTGCTTTTTATTAACGATATTGTAGAAAGTTTCAAATTTACTAAATGTTTGTTGTTTGCTGATGACTTGAAATTGTTTTTAAAAGTCAATTCTGTGGATGATTGCGCACTCATTCAACGTGATCTTAATGGTCTCTCTGATTGGTATTCTACAAACAATTTTCACTTAAACATTCGTTAATTTAAAACTATGACATTTCTTCGTTTATCCAATCCAATAATTTTTAATTATTTTATAAATAATAGTACTCTTCCTAGGGTTTTTGAAATAAATGACTTGGGTATTATACATGATATTAAATTGAGCTACATTCCAAATGTTGAGCTGATTGTTTGTAAGGCTCGTAGATGCCTAGGTTTCGTTAAGCGTAATTCTAAACACTTCAGATATGTTCACACTCTTAAAGTTCTCTACTTTGCTTTGGTAAGGTCTATTTTAGAATATTCAAGTTTCGTTTGGTGCCCCTATTACAAAGTTCATATTGATCGTCTTGAATCAATACAGAAAAGCTTCACTAGATTTGCGCTTTACAAATGTAGCTATCGATATAATAATTTACCTTCAAATTCTGCAAGATGTTTACTGTTGGGTTTATCTCAATTGGAATTACGACGGGAGGTTAACTGTACGACTTTTGTTAAAGATATTTTGGATTACAGAATTAACTCGCCAGAGTTATATCATTGATTAGTATATGCTCCCGAAAGGTCAATTCGCTCTAGATGCTTGCTATATATTCCTCATCACAGAACGAATTATGGTAATCACGAGTCTATTTCAATTGCTTAATAAATTTTCATCAATTGTCGATACTTCCATGCCAAGGGATAGTTTTAAATCCTGTACTTTCGATAATTATAGAAGATTTAACTCATCTTAGAATTAATTTATACATTAACTGCAGGTCTGTAAGATATTGTAATCTGTAGACAATTAAAATAATTAAATAAAAATGAAATTATTCCTGATTTGTTTATCTTGTCTTAATTATTTTTGTTAAATAAATCTACGATTTGAACCAATTTTAATCTTGGATTCATGTGAACGTTTTAAGTGAGCCATGGGTTGTAAGTTTTAACCATGTTTTAATCATGTATTTATCATAGACATACACCAATGCATAAAAATGAAAGCTTTTAAAAAAAAAATTTCCTCGGGTAAGTACTCTTCTACCCGCCTTCATTTCAATGTTTTGTTTAAAATTTTCCAATAAATAAATTTTCCGTATAATTTCGATTATTCTTGTTTTCACTTCCCCTCCCGTAACCATATGATCTCATTTTCCACAATGTATAAAGAAAACACAAAAACCCAAGCTTCAATATTTCGCGCTCTTCATTTTCATTCCGATTCCAATGTACAAATTTCGTGTTCGTGCAGTGCGCTGTATGTGGGTTGTGGAAAAATCATATCAATTTCTCCCCTGACTGGGCCGGCATTACCCGCTTCGACTCATTACCAACAGAACAGCAGAAACGCAGCAGCCAGAAACAGTTCAGTTCGGTATATGAAGGTGAACGTTTAATAGGTGATTCCTTGGTAGTGTCGAGTATTTTTTTTTCTTATTCGAAATAATCATAAAACGATTGTTTACTGTGAAACTAGAAAAAAAGATAACCTAAAATAGGTTTTTGAAAAAAAAAATAATAATAAAAAATTTTATTTTGTTTACCTATTCTAAATGTGTTGAAATGATTTTTACTGTTGTCTCGGTTAAAAAAGATCAAGATCGTTGTGTTTAATCAGTTGAGTCTGGTGCGCATGTCATTATTAAGCAAAGATGCAAACGAGTTTTTAAAAGTGTTGGTAATAATTAAATTTTTCTAAATCTAAATCTTCAGTGTAAAAAAATTTCAAAAAAAAAATTAAAAATTAATTAAAAAAAAAAATCAGTGGCAAAAGTGTTTTATTATTGGAAATTTGTGTGTATCGAAACTGGTTGTTATAGAAAGGTACCCACATAAATAACTTGGATAAGGCGCTGCATTTTGCCCACTTGCACTCTTTGGTAAGTTGCTTCATTTCCTGTTAATTTTTATAGTTTTTTGCTGTTTTTTTTCTGTCAGTTCGGTTGCCGGTTCAGTGCTATCATTATGGAGTAGGTTTATCATATATCCACTACCACAAACACCTGTTGTGTTTATTCCCCGGCTGGCTATAGTAAATCGACCAGACTCGCCCCTTTTTTCTGTGATGTTCACCTTCCGATGTCATTCTATGTTTCTTTTGAAAACATTAACCGTCTGCGTCTGCGCCTTTTAGTTAAGCATACCGAAACTCATCCAATCCAGGCTTGTGCACACATAAATTCCAACTCATTCAACAATAACTCAGGTGGAAAGTTTTTTTTTTTATTTGGTTCTGGTTTTTAGGTGATATATTATGTATAGAGCTACCGATATTTGCTAAGGTTTTATTCTCGCAATGAATACATCCTTTCCTTCCCCACATAAGTTGGTACTCACTAAGCTCAACCTTTGGAAATAATATCCCCTCATACATATCCCAACAGGAAATTGTCACAGCAGTGCGCTTTGTCAAGGTTTTCAAGGCGTAAAATAAATTTGTTTGAAGTAAAAAAAGGAATAAATTCGCTTGAATGATGGCTTTTGTTTCTAAAAACCCCTGTATAACTGCTGCAGGAGTCTATTATTTTTTTTTTAATTATAAGAGCTGAGTTCAAGAAAGGAAGGAAGGAAGAAATTAGGGGACATGAAAATAGTTGTCCATGTGTACCTACCTACAATGCCAATAAAACTATGTTATCTTACGTAAATTGTACCTAGCTAAGTGGGGTGAAAAATACATAGATGGTAAATTGTTCCATATTTACATAGTACGGAATAAAGAAGCATCTCGGGATTTTATACTTTAACGACTGAAAATATTTTAAATGAAATGGACGAATGTTTACATTGCAAATGTTGTGAGGGAGGATCTAATATTAAGAATTTATCTGCATACTAGGATACAGATGACGGTATGCGGAATACAATATATGCCTATATAGGCATTTCATACTTAATTTAAAATACATTCAGCCGTTAGAGTAAAATCCCGAGATGCTACTTTATTTCGTATACTATATGCAAATATGGAACAATTTACTATCTATGTATGTTTCGCCCCACTTAGACGATGTGACGTTGTCATAAGTATTTTTTATATTATAGATTATAACGGGTGGCCCACAAAAGTACTGGCACTATAGAAATTACTTATATTTTATATGACATCTCCTGTCATTCTGATATTGAAAATAAATGTAAAATTACTAAAAATAAACATGAACCGTTATATTCCCCAAGAACGTGGAATAATCGTATCAATGTTTTTACGGAATAATTCATCAAGAAATAATAAGGAACATATCGCAGGAAGTGTTAGGGCTAGTTACGGAAAATGTCATAAATAGGGCTGAAATGTGCATCAAATCTGGTGGTCACTATTTAAGGGACATCATCTTGAAATCCTAATCCGACGAAATTTCATGCCACAAATATACATACAGGGTGTTTCCCACTATGAGGTCAATAGATCGGGAGTTGATAGTACTCACCTAGACGAACCAAAAATTGTACGGTAGGGGGGGGGGGCATATCAACCGTTTAGGAGTTACAGGGTGATAAAGAAAAAAAACTAGTTTTTCACAAAACACCCTGTATCTTAAAAACTACAGGGCGTACGGTCACAGTTAAGACCTCATTGTATCCAGAGCTTCAGAGCCTTTCCAACGACTGCTCAACTAGCCCCGTACCCCTTTCCCATTAAGAATTACGGTTGTCTAAACTAAAAATTTCGGATTTTCTTACCTTTATTTTTTAATTTATTTTTGCAAAAAGTCGTTAACGTAACTTTTTTTCTAAAAACTGTAAACTGTAGACTCTCTTCTTTAAGTTGATCTATTTCATCCAATGTGCTATCTAAAGCCCTTTAAGAGTTATTAGCTCTAAACGAATTCTCAAACCTATTTTCAAACCTATTCTCAACAATAATTTGTTCCCTTAGCACGTCATTTTGAAAAATATCGTCTAATTTCGGTGTGACCAGAATAGGCTACAGTTAACACATAGGGTGTTATAGGTCAACTTAAAGAGGAGAGTCGACAGTTTATAGTGTTTATATAAAAAAGTTATGTTAACGACCTTTTTTCAAAAATAATAGAGGTTAAATTAAAAAAAAGGTAAGAAAATCCCAATTTTTAGTTTAGACAACCATAATTCTTGATTGGAGAGGGCAGAGCTTAGATATTTTTTCCTAAAATGTAGGGAATATTCCCTACATTTTAGGGAAAAATACATAAGCTTTGTGGCAATAATTGTGCACATTTTTTACAGTGTATCTAAACACAGTGCAGAAAAATCCTAGGTGCCTTCGTTAACAACTTATGTCTTTTATGGCTGGTTTCACAGTCCAGGCTTAAGCAAGAGCTTAGCTCAGCCCGGGTGTGGCTTAAGCCCAAAACTTAAGCCTACTCAGTAAGCTGAGGCTTAGTTAAACCGCAGATGAAAATGTTTAAGTTGTCAGCACTGCTGTAATTGTGAATTTTTGTAAAGGAAAATTGCCATTGTGGATTAAAAACCAAGAAGAAATTTTTATTTACCAGTTTATTGTGCTTTTTATGTGGAGGGATATCAAACCCAAAAACCATTGTTGCAGAATGTTTTGACAACGTAAACCATCATAGCCGAATGTGTCTGCAGTCAGAACCGAGAAAAATGCCTAATCTACTATGCGGGGTAAAACGACATGAATTTTTGTGTTTGCTTCCCACTCTTGCATTTGAAAATTCATACTTGCAAAAATATTTCTTCTCTTTCATTAATTTAACGACATGAGCACGAGCTTATGTGTAGTAGTTAATCAGCAAAAATGATGTAGTAATACCTGAGGTGTATTCAGCATAATTTAGAACCATGTAGGGGAATTTAGAGAAAAACAGCTGTAAACTTGCACTTTCAGTATTGAAAACAAAGTTTTATATTAATTGTCTTGTCAGACTGCACTCTACATAACTTTTTAGTTTGCTATAATCTTATAGTATAAATTATTGAGACCAAATACTTCCTTTGATGTAATTCTGTAATGAAATCGAGAAAGAAATTACATTTATGATAATTGAAAGGTCAACAGCTGTTTAATTTGGCAGGTTATCACTACTTACATACATATTTCGTGTATATATATATGCATTCTTCAACAAACGATATCTATATGTTTTGACGTCGTTGGTTTTACCATGCATTGTAGATTAGGCATAAAAATCAACGTCATCCTGTTTCTCGCAATGTTGCGGGTGCCTTCTCGTTGTTTATATTCTCTGCAGCAGATAAATAACCCATTTTTGTCTTAAACTTTTTGGTTTCTAGCTGCCAGTTGATTTTGAAACCGAAATATATATTAAGCCTTGGCTTAAGCCATCCCTGTGGGTTAGGCCTTGACTGTGAAACCGGCCATTAGACATGGCAGGATTTTATCCATTTTAAATTTGTAGTCTCCAAAATAATAACTGAGCAAGTGCACAAAGTTTAAAAATGTTGGTTGTTTTAGTTATCGACGTGCAGCCTATACTAATTTTTATAAAAATCCATTATGACAGAATTGGTAACATTTACCCCCATTCAAGAAATTTAAACTACAAATTTTGTCGAAAGCTTATATGCAAAATTTCAGCGGTGTACCTCCTCAATCGGATCCAAATTTGGGCTAAAATCAATCCAGCCAAAACAAAATACATAGGTATGCAGGATTGGATTTGGCCAAGCTGTGTCGAGAAATCCGCTGTTGTCTATTTCTTTAATACGCACCCACGATATCTTATACTGCTGCCTTTCGTTGCACCTCACAATGCTTTCAAAGCTTCGCAATTCTTGAGCTCCATCTATCACTGGTTTTTTTTTCCCCTTTTGGATGTTGGATGGAAATGAATATGTAATATATAGCTTCAAGAATGTGTATACAAATGTCCCAATATTATAACAGAGAATTGTTGCCCTAAATTTAAGACCTCTACAATATTTAGATTTCGGAAATATTCAATGCTACTATATCTGCCCCCTCCTAGCTCAGCAGGGGATGTGATCTTTCAATATTCATTCCTAGCCTTTTTAGTCCAGGCATTGAAGACATAAAAGGGGGCTTTCCGGTACAAAAGGTCAACGAGAGTTGAAATTTTATAGATTTGTACAATTCGGTGTCCTAATTAATATTCCGAGCTTACGACCTTGGATATTGGAAAAACTGTACCGAAAACCAGTTTTTCGAGAATAACTTCTCTCTAGCGCCACCTAGATATAGAACATAAAATTTCTTGCAACTTTTGTAGGAAACATTTTTAAATCAGATGAATAGTTTACGAGTTACAGCGGATGCAAGCTTAGCAAATTCTATAATTCACAAAAATCTCTGCATCTCCGTGGCAGCGTTTTTGTGAATTGTAAGTTTTGTTGAGTTTG
Organism: Dioctria linearis; assembly: GCA_963930735.1. Taxonomy (NCBI): domain Eukaryota; kingdom Metazoa; phylum Arthropoda; class Insecta; order Diptera; family Asilidae; genus Dioctria; species Dioctria linearis. Next base: position 30,571,047 of record OZ005740.1, on the reverse strand, counting down.
CTGCCGCTGTAACTCGTAAATTATTCATCTGATTGAAAAATGTTTCCTAAAATTGTTGCAGAACATTTCATGTTCTATAATTTTTGTAATGCTATTTTTGATCTAAGAGGTGCTGGAGAGAAGATATCCTCGCAAAACTGATTAATGGTACGGTTTTTCCAATATGGCGGCGCGAGTGGTAGTCGCTCAAAGTAGCAAACTCAGTACAAATCTACCAAATTTCAACTCTCCTTGACCTTTTGTAAGACAGCAACACTGACTGACATGTATATAAATTGACTACTCGTTGAACCAAAAATGCATGAAAGCAAATGGCACTACGTTCATATTCCTGTTTCTTTGCGTGAGAGCATACTTTCCCACTGACTTGTAAAGATTGGGACAGAGAATTTGAAGTTCAGGGGTATTTCCAGAACTGACAACTTGGTAATCAAAACTTTCATACCAAAACAGTCTTGTAACAAACAATTCTTTCAGGTCATAATTAAAATTTAAAAATACAGATTGTACCAAATACTTTTGTGATAAAGTCGGTAAATCCCACTGACATGCATATAAGCATAGATGGCACAAGAACTAGATGTAGCATGGCCCACCAGAGCAGAGTATACACATTGTGAAATGGGTAGTGCATTCTGGAATGGGCCAAAATACGGTTTAGAGTAGTCCGAGAGCAAATGTTTTTTTTAACAGCAGTTTTGTATTCGTTTGATCGATCTCCTCAACATTTCAGATACGAAAAAATATAAATCACTCGACATATACATCATTTCAAATGTTGTGGTCCATTCCGGAATGGACCAGCCAGCCATATAAATTTTGTATACTTTTTTGGTATTGCATGCGACATCTAGTTCTTGTACCGTCTATTATATAAGTAAATTCGCAAATAATTTAAATATAGTGCCAGTTTACGACAGTGAGACCATACTTTCTGAAATCAAAACTGGTACCACATGAAACAGGAGATCAATCAGTTCATTTATATACATGTCAGTGGTCAGCACCTACCCATTGCTACTTCTTTTACAAGAAAAACTCCAAATTCATTGAAGCTATAAATTTGAATATGAAATTTGTGTGAGTGGAAAAGTGTGTGAAACGGGCTGATTAAATGAACTGAATTTACATGCAAAGACCATAAAAACTTGTTCTATGAATTCGACGGACATGTGAAAATTCTGAAATTTTAAAGAAATGTGCTGCCTTTTTTGCGGCCAGGAATCGAACCTATACTTGTTAGAATCGGTCAATGATGGAGAAAGAAGAATTTTAAGAACTTTTATTTTTTAATTATTCTAAAACAAATTTATAAATACAAGAAGAAAAAACGACCGCCTCGTCCGGGATTTGAAACCGGGACCTCCCGCTTGCCGGGCGACTGCTCTTACCATAGCTAACGAGACAGATGATTTTCCTTCTTCCATTTATCAAATTTGTAACTAGCCTACTAAGCCACGTTTTTGCTTTCAGCTGGCATTAACCAGTAACGATGAAAGCGCACAAATAAATTGTAAATTCAATTTTATTTATTTTTCCCGCGGACGTTAATCGAACCTACACTTGTTAGAATTCCTTTAACTCGTACACGAATATGTCTGTCTATTTATTTAGATATTTCTTTTTTACTATTTTCGACACTCTCGCAGACCCACTTTTCGTCATCACAGCGAGCTGAAATTTGGTAAAAAACGAATTTTCAAACAAAACTGAGGCCAAGCCGCATGAAAAAGTAGAAAATAAACTTTTCTTCTTTTTTGAATATTCTTTCTCTTCATGAATCAAATCACTTATTTCTTCTGATTGATCATACTGAAATATATCGGTGATTGTCAGCGAATAAAATCTGAGTCCACCTCTGTGTGTGAAGAAAAGTTTATTTTCTACTTTTTCATGCGGCTTGGCCTCAGTTTTGTTTGAAAACTCATTTTTTACTTATTTTATTTCCTTTAAATGATTTGTTTGCAATAATTTTACTTTGCAAAATCTAATCTCAATCTGTAAGTAGAGAAAATAAGCAATTTACCTGAAACGAGGTAAAGGCGCAAGTATCCTTATTTATGTTTTTCATTCCGTGTTCAGTCAGTCGTTAGTTAAGCAGTCTAAATAATGTTTGTTAGTTTAAAACGTTAAGTGCCTTAAAATCGAAAATACATTATTCAAGTGATTTATTAAAAAGAAAAATTATGAAATTTTATATAGCGTTTGTAGTTTTTTGAGTGTTGAAAACAGACAAAATCTAAAAACATTTTTTTTTTTAACATTGACCTTGTAAAAGACGGTTGCCCCATGAAAAACTACAAGTGATTTTGGCCTTATTGAAAACTAACATGTTTTCCAACCGAGATATAACAAAAAAAGAAAATATTTCAAATTCCACAATTGACATTCTGTCAAGAGATTTGCGGTCATGGGTCTTACCGCTAGTAAGGTCTTACCGGTAGTAAGGTCTCACCGCTAGTAAATAAGCGGGTAAATTGCCATAGAATTCGGAAAACGACAGAGAGAACGGATACGAAAATTATCCGTAACTGTGTGGTGCAATGTAGAATATCCGGTCGTGTTTTCATAAGGCATCTAAATGAGCAAGGAATTGATATATCCGTCATGACTTAGCGGCGAAAATTGTACGCGGCAAATTTAGAGTGTACGCGTCCCACAAAAAAGTCTAAGCTGACGAATCAAATGAAGAAAACGCGATTGTTAGGGGCTCAACTTCGCTGGTATCTTACAGTTGATTACTGGAAAAAGGTTAAACAATTTTTTTTTACTACACTTTATTTCCCGGTAGTTTTCGTAAAAATTTTAGAAATAAACAAAATTTTACAAACTCATTGGTGATATTCAGTGATAAATGTCGCATGGAGGTAGTGACGGAATCTTCTCAATTTATGAGAAAACGACAAAGAGAAAGATAAAAAGACGACTAAATACTACGAACCGTCAAACATCCACCGGCGATAATGATTTAGAGCTGCATCAACGCAGATGTTCCTAGTTCCATACATTTTGTTGAAGAAACGATACGCCAGGACTAATATAAACTGGTCCTGTTCGATATCCTTTTTGCATATATTAAATCTCTTCACTATACTAAATCTAATTACACTTTATGCAAGATGTAGCTCCCTGTCATACAGCAAAATCTATTGAAAACTTCGTCACAAACGAAAACCTTAATATCCTTTCTTGGCCCAGCAATTCTCCTGACTTAAACCCAATAAAAAATTTCTGGGCTTACCTCAAATCAAAAGTTTATAGTATTGCTAATCCCACAGTAGATATTCTTTGAAAAAACTATAGAAAACATTTTGATAATTGGGAAGATTTGAAAAAAAATGGTAAATGTCTATATTTGTAGTAGTATGTCGACGCGCATAGAAAGTTTGATTGAATCAGAGGTAAGTGTAAAAAATTATTCGAAAAGAATAAATTAATAAGAAAAAAATATTAATTTCTCCAAAAAACAAAATGTAGCTTATAAAAAAAAATTTTCTTATATTTTCTAAATATTTAAGGTGCGTCTAATTCAATGAACAGCTACTGTAGAAGTTGGAGTTTTATAATTTAATTGCAACTTAAAATAAAAAAAATATCAAATATTAATTTATGAACTACGAAGACTATAGTCGATTACGTGCCATATTTTGGACTAACAATGCTCTTGAAGAACATTAAGAACATTTTCTATTGGTTAAAAACATTTTTTAGCTACAATTTTCAAATTTCAAATTTATTATTAACATAACTATTGTACAATTAAGATATAAATCTTTTTTATTTGTACAAGAAAATCCAAAATAAAAACAATATGACTAAGTAGTATGTATGTACCTACCAAAGGACGAGAGACAAAAAGCTCAAACAATTAAAGAATAATTAAATTAAAAATATAAAAAAATACAATATAGCGTAAAAAAAAAGCAATGCTAACTACTAGGATTAACTAAAATAAAAACACTACTTCTAATTGTAGTTAAAGTGTTGCACTGGACCATGTCTTTTATTGATTGTGGTAAGTCATTCCATATTCTAATAGCATGGCAAAAAAACAAGCGTTCGGTGATAAAGAAATTATTCCGCGGTAGTAACAAATGATGTGTTCTGTTGAACCTAGAGAATACCAAGAGATCGTAAAGATACCGAAGACATTTAAACTTAATAATTTTGATTAAATAAATTACTGAGCAGTAATCAAGATAAACAGAACTATAGCACCCCAAAATTGAATTCTTAAATTGAGAAACATGATCAAATCTCCTGAGCATATGCACGTATCGGATAATAGAATTAAAAGCAATCTCAACTTTTCTTCTATTATTGTAATTAAGGTTTCCAAATATTTCACATCCATAAGTGTCATAATAGGTATTAACAATGTACGCACTAAAAATAGTCGCCTAGGCATGGGTGTGAAATGGCTAGACACCCATAGAGAACGAAGTCCTGCATAAACTCTACTCACAACAGAATTTATATGAAGATTCCATGTAAGTGTTTTATTGAAAATCAGCCCAAGAATTTTAGCTGAATCAACAATAGGAATAGCAGTGTTGTTAACGGAAACTGACGGAAAACCATCCATAATTAGTACACGCCAATGTATCAGCAAACACTTAGATTTTGAGGGATGACCACAAGTAAATATCCTCCAAATCCTCATTTACCATAGAGATACAATCCTCAATCAGGCCAAGTACACTAGATCTATACAATTGAACATCATCAGCATATAAGTGCAGATTAGAATACTTGACATGAGCAAATATATCATTTATAAACATGGAAAATAACAGGGGCCCAAGAATGGATCCCTGAGGTACACCAGATACCACTGGTAAAAAAGATGATTGAGTACCTACCATTTGAAAAAACTGCTTGTGACATTTTGCTCAAGTAGTCATAAATTAACTTTGAAGAATGAGAAGAGAAGTTAAAATTCCTTATAAGTTTCATGTGAAGAAGACCATGATTAACGGTATCCAAGGCCTTGGAGTAATCTAAAAGAACTAGTACCGTTAGTTCATCTTTATCGACCACACGCGCGATATTATTGCTCACTTTAAGGAGAGCAGCTATGCCCAGGACGGAAACCTGATTGATACTTGTGCATAAAACCATTCAAAAATAAATAATGAGAGATTTGTAAGTGCATAATTTTCTCAATTAGCTTAGAGAGAAATGGTAATATACTTATAGGCTGAAACTCACTACAATGCGAGTTGGTGTTTTTAGGTACTGGAATTACTTTAGCGGCCTTCCATGACAGAGGAAAGCTACTAGTAGTAAAGCCCGAGTTGCAAATATGTGTGTGAGTGCAGGAAGAATATAGGGCAAGCACATCTTAATGAATCGAGGGTTGAGGTTATTATTATTATTATTTATTATTTATTATTATAATGCTCAACATAATTAAGGCCAGAGGTCTTATAACTATATGTAGGTAGATGTAAAAATAGTGTAAACAAAAATAGCTTAGTCTAACTTACGTATACTTTACAACTAATAATGTACCATAAAAACAATTAGTAAGTAAAATATTACGGAAAAAAAAAGAGAAATAAAAATAAAAAATAAATTCTGAATTTATATTTAAGAGCAAAAGAAATTATAAAATAGGAAAAAATAGGAAAAAGAAACAATTTAGCTTCTACGACAATGTTCAAACAATACATTCTTGAACCTAATACCAACGCCTCTTTCTCTACGCAACATCAAAGGTAGGCTATTCCAGGTTCTGACAGTTCGAGCAAAATATTGCTTCTCAGTGACCGAGAAGTTAGCACCAGATACAGATAGACAAACACTACGTGACGATTGGGACAAACAAACTTTTTCATATAAATAAGTAGGTCTGCCAGAGGAGAAAACACAATTGAGAAAAAGGAAATCCTTAAACAGAAGATATGATTGAAGGGGACATCCAAGGATAGTCCTAGCGAAACATGGTCAAAACGCCTTAAGTTATAAATATACCGAGCAACGGAGTTATATGCAATATTCAATTTACGTAGGGAAACAGAATCAGATTTGGACCAAATTTCGCTGGCATAAGTAAAAAGTGGTACTATGAGTGACTTAGCCAGCATCATCCTAGTGGAAAGTGGAGTGTAGGAGGCCGAGATTGAGAGCTTACGCAGACATCCATACACCTTAGAGATAACACTAGAAATCTGATTGGACCAAGAAAGTGTATTGTTAATAATGATTCCTAGATTCACTACTTTTTCACGATAAGGTAAGATGACACTATTGAGTACAACACAAGGCAGTGACGACGTATCCAGTCTATACCTACAGATTAAAATTGCATTTTACTTGATTGAATTCAAACGAAGCTTATTTGGAGTACACCACCCATGTATAGAGCAAAGGTCATTATTAAGGCGATCGACAGCATCTTCAATTAAGCCAACTGGCCTTGATATATAAATTTGTAAGTCATCAGCATATAGGTGATATTGAGCATTAAGAATAACATTCGGAAGATCATTTATGAATAGGGAAAATAGTAGTGGGCCTAGTATTGAGCCTTGAGGTACGCCACTAGTATTTGGTAAAAAGGTAGAGGAATTTCCATTAAATGTGACTTGTTGATACCGATCAAAAAGATAAGACTGAATGAGATTGGTAGCCGAGCTTGAAAAACTAAAATTAGTTACTAGTTTGTAGATAAGTAGAGAACGATCTATGGACTCAAATGCTTTTGAAAAGTCCAAGAGAACGAGAATGGTTATCATGTCACTATCTAATGCCAAACGTAAGTCATCAGTGACCTTCAGTAGAGCAGTGTACAGCTATGCTTGCACCGGAAACCAGACTGAAACTTATTCAAGTAGCTATGACGTTCGCAATAGTCCACAATTTGCAAATGAAGGAGTTTTTCAAGAACCCTGGACAGGAATGGCAGTATCGCAATAGGTCGGTATTCAGTGGCGTTCGCTTCAGACTTTTTTGGTATGGGAATAACCTTAGCCAACTTCCAGGAGGATGGAAAATACGAACGAAAAATGACATTATTTAGAATATGCGTTAAAGATGGCAAGATTATAGGTATAAGTAATTTTATAAACTTAGGATGTACGTCACCAATACCTAACGAATTTGACTTTATTGAGAAAATTGCTTTAAACACTTCCTCCTGCGAGACGCAAGCAAAAGAAAATGTATTATTGGTAGCTGCCGTCGTACTATGTATAACCCGCCACAGTGGGTGGAGAGGGTCGACTTGAACTGCAAGTGACGAAATTTAAGTTTAATTCATTAGGGTCAATGTAACTCTTGCATTTCAAAGTTCGCCCAACTAACTCCAATCACTTTCAAATTGCGCCACAGCTCCTTTGAGGGTAGCTTCGTATCAAATTTCGATCGAAAGTAGTTCTTCTTAGATTTTCTAATTTCATTAGTCACAAAATTGCGTAGATTACGAAAATTTTGCCAAGTTTCAGAAGTTATTGCGCATTGAAATCAATGTTTGAATTCGTGCGGTAAACCATTGACTACCGGAAGTTAAAATACTTTTCGTTCTGAGGAGAACATGTGTCTCAAAAAGATATTGCAGTAAGTGCATGAAGTAATTAATTTGTTCATCAACACTTCTCATGGAATAGATCATTTCCCAATTGCAGGCGTAAGCATCACTAAATAGAGCATAAATGTTAATACCTTTAAAATCTCGGAAGCTGATGGTAGACACACGAGGATTGCGTGACGGTTTAAAGTCATACGTTAGGAATATTAGGTCATGTTTGGAAAATGCCGGAAAAGATATTTGATCATTAAAGAGAACCATTTCATTGTTAGCAGTCAAAAACATATCTATCAAGGTCGCAGAAGTATCTGTAAAGTACGTAGGATAAAGTCTATTTACAACAGATAAGCCGAATGTATCAATTAAACTGAGGAATTGGCTTGGTGGGCTATTACGCGCAAGCAAATTTGAATTGAAATCTCCCGCAATCACCATATATTGATAGGACTGACTAACATCAAGCAGGTGAGGTTCAAATGAGTTAAAATTTGATATATAGGGTGGCTTGTACACAACACCAACAAGACACTTTTCAGAGCCATTGCAGATTTCCACAAAAATAAACTCAACCTCAGCATTATTTGCCGATTGAGCAAGGAAACGTGCATGTATAGAACTGCGAATGTATAATGCTACACCTCCCGCACGGGAAGCCCGATCGTTTCTATGTACAGTATAGTAGGGTAGAGATAGAGATTTGGTCGCCGATGCTTGACTTCAACCACGTTTCCGATAAACATATCACATCTAAAGATAATCCGCAGAAGATTTGCCGGAACTCATCGGTTATCAGCCCCAATCGCATAGGATATGATGCTATTAATTACAGCAAAAATGTCTTCATTTGTGACCCGAGAAAAATTAAAAATTGGAGCTAAAGAAGAATAGTTCTCAGCTTCATGAGATTGAAATAATGAAGCGTCAACAGCATCATCTACACAAGACAGAAGAAATTTATTGTTACCTGAATTGGGATCAATAGCATAATTATTTTTACGAGATGTACTAATGCCAGTCATCCGCAAGTTTTTCCAAAGGATTTTTGAAGGAAGTTTAGAATTAAGTTTAGATTGATAAAAATGCTTTTTAGCTTTGCGAATAGCTGAAATAGTACCATTGCGTAAGGCTCTATATTCCTCAAAGAAAACAATAAGTTTGAACCTCTTCCATTTAAGATATGCAGTATCACGAGCTGATATCATATCCCATATTCGAGAAGAAAACCAAGGGTAGTAACTACAACTAACATGGTTACCATAGAAATGTTGATTAGATTTTTATTTTTCTGAGATGCGCTCTTCATCTGTAGTTTTACTTATTTGAGAATAATTCAGTTATTTCTACAAAAAATAATTTCCACACAATGGACTTCATTAGGATTTTATCTCCTCTCTTACTAACTCTCATCATTAGACCACCCATCCATCAGTCCTCCAATAATGACTCTAGTCGGCTTGAAGTTTACGTAGGTATTTCTCTCATAAATTTCACTTTTACGACAGAAAGTAAGTGAAAATCCTTGGCATAGGGTTTTCAAGTATACACACTCACACGGAAAGTAAATTTTCTCTGTTGAATTAATTAAAGAGATCAAATCGTCGTCGTCGTCGTCTGCTTCCATTATTTTTCCATACAATTTTAGCGTGCATTGTGGTAATAATTTTTCAAAAAAAAAGACAACATTCATTCACCTAACAACGGTCTTGCACGTTATAGAAAACCCTTAACTAACTAACTACCTATTATTAGTGCAGTTAATCTAGCTATCGTTATCGCATGCCAGTATGCATTGATCCAAAAAGGTTTTAAATCGCTGCCTTTATTAGCTTATATAAGCCGAAAGCAAAACAGTATTCTTCTGCTGTTGGTTTGGTAGGTATATGGCTGCGCTACCTTTTGACTCCCGATCCGTGCTCTAACTTAATTTACATACGTACATCCCTGCACAAGCTGAAGTTGCGGCGCCGCTGGTGTTTATTTGATAACAATGGCATTAAAACAAACAACAGCTGGCAAAAGTGTAAGCTGCACTTTGGTCTAAAAAATACTCCCCATGCGGTAATTGCCGGTATATTTTGTTTCAGGTGAAGTCGTTGTTACCAAGCAGATGGTGCCGTACAAAATATATTTTATCATTGACCAAATGTAGGTAGGTATGTATGTAGGTTTGCAGTTTGGAATGGACTAGACTGCGTGTAACTGTCTTAGCCCGGTGACTAACGATGACGACTAAGGACATTGAAAATTCGTACTCGCCCCCTTATTTATTTGAGTGTAATTTTTTTTTCTATATTTTGGGCGAAATTATGAGGCTAAATTTAATTATAACTTGAAAAATTATTAAATTAAATTTTTATAGGTTTGGGTGGGTGCTGCAGTGACCATTATAAACAGAGCTTGGCTAAAACGTCTTCGTTGACTGTAGAGTATCAAATCTAAAAAAGGATTTGTAAAATGTTCTGTGTGTATTGGACTTAAGTAAAACAGCACCAAAAAGTTATTTTTATTATGGAGTATAGTTAAGGTTAAATGTGAAATGATATAGTTTTCGTTTGTCGATAATATTTCCCATAATTTTTATGACATTGACCTTAAATTTGTGGAAAGAAATTTTAGCAACTGTTCAATTCAAATGAGGGGCGGACTTGACTTTTTGAATAAAAGAAGTTTTTTTTTTTACCTTCTGCACTTATAAATTTTTCACACGTATGCAAACAATTTTTTTTTACTTTTTCATACTCTTGTACGGTAAGTCCTCGAATTCGCGTCCACTACCCAATTCACGTCCAGTTAATTTTTAAACATGCCATAACACGACGTATTTTCTATAAAATGCAGTTATTTCTGTCCTCATATTGGTGAATGTATCTAGCGATCCTTAAAATGAGCAACAGGATCGTTGAATAGAAGAATTTTAATAACTTTTATTTTTAACGGTTCTAAATTAAATCATGAATGCAGGAGAAAAAATGTTATGGTATTATGTTGAGAGTGATTGGCTTGGACGTGAAGTCCAGACCGCCAGCATGAGCTGACAGATCACTCGGTGCACAGCGTTGACTGCAGGGCGGCACGCTAGTTCACCTCGGCTATTGGCGGAGAGTGTGGGGAGGTTTCACGAAGACCTGCCGCTGCCACCAGCCATATACAAAATTTTTCGTGCCTACAACTCAAAAGGCTGTAGCACACACTCAGTCCTTAAGGGACTTTTACACTACTTACTTACATCCATTGGGAAGGCACAGATATATTGGCCTTCGCTGCTCGCCCCAACCATCCTATCGACACTGAGGGCGGGCAGATAGTTTTCAGCGTCCATATGTTGACCTGAAAGGAGTATAGTAGCGGACCTAGATGAACTTCAAATCAAGAGGGCTCCAGGAGAGTAGAAGGGGAAAAAATAGCTCTACGATTTCATTACGTTATAAAGTATGCGTTTATTTATACTAACAGCACCTGCATTTGACTTTCCACCGTGGTAACATTTCATTCACAAAAATTTAGGTAAATATCCAAATTACATTTAACCCCGTAATACTGTAAGATTTACTCTTAATGTAGCTCTAACTGATTCTATGCAGTTTGCTGAGTCTATAGTTATATTGAAATTTAAAATGGCCGTAATAATTTCAAATGCGGCCCTAACCTATGAAAACTTATTGACACTAATAGTCACAATTAACTTTAATCTGCATTACATAACTCAAGTCAGTTAAGATCTCAGCCATAAAATCCCCGACCGAGTAGATAAATTACCTTATACATCAAATCATTTGTACAGGATACTCCATGAAGGCCTCCTGGAGAGTTCCAGCGTATACCTGTAATTAAAGGTAAACAAATCGAAAGAGTTTCTGGTCGGAACTATTCTGGTACAATTCTTACGATAGTCGGAACATTTAAGTTCATACTACGGATTACGTTAAGTTATCTAAATAGCAAAAAGTTTATATATCTATTCATATCTTTCTTATAATCTAATGACATCTTTAAAACGTATGTACTGTAATTCTTTCATCAATTGATCTTCTTAAATTATCGAATAATACGGTGAACAAATTTACTCACATTCTAGCAGTCTCATTCGTATAAATTTCCTGTTAAATAGGTGAGCAGAGTATATTAATTATTTAGCAAGACTAACTTAAAATGCTCTGACCGCTTTCAGTGTGTATACACCTATGTACTGTGAAAATATAATACCTCCGCTGGTAGGGCATAATTTCGTTGAATATAGTAAATTTGTTTTTTCTAAATGAACAAATTTATATAAGTTAATTTTGGTCCAAAATTAGGCCTAGAGCCATTTCAATATTTAACGTTTATTTAATAATATTTAATAATATTTGGAATCGTCGATAAATGAAGGTCTAGAGACACTTCAATATTTAATGGTTCTGATTATGGTAATAGTTTGCTTCCCTTTTTGATGCACTGGCCAGCGTTGTATGAGATATGCCCTTTGGATCTCGCCTCCTGGCTGCAGCAGTCCAGTTACTGTACTGATGTGGGATGCAGTGGTGTTCCTATGACAGTTCGCTTGAGGATTTTCTTTCTTTTCACATATCGCCAACGAAACTAGCTGAGAAAGAAGTTGTCTGAGACGTCTTCACTCAGTCTTTTTGATGGAGGAATATAAATGTACTTCCGACTTTTCTTTGCTAATAAAAAATTTACTAAAAAAAATCAACTCTGGACTTTTGCACAATTACTTTTTCACTTTCTTTTCAGTCCGTCAGCTTATCTCCTCTTTTCAACTTTGACAACCCGCTCGAAGGAAGTGTTCTTCTTCCTTTTCTTTCGGGTGCGTTCGACGCGACTCGCTCTATAAATATAGAACACAGTAGGCCGCGTGTACATGGTGTCTCTAGTCTCAGTGCAGCATACTGCTACAAGCCGTAAGCTACGACCATAACAAAAAACAAAAGAACCGTTAAAAATTAAAGCTCTGCAAATTCATCGTTAAATTAAAGTTCAGTCGTCAGAATTCAATTCATTAGGAGTCGGCATGTAAATAATACGCAAATGCAATAAAAAGTATTTTAATTTTAATTTAATTTAGTGTTTAATAGGTTTAAAAGGTAAGAGACTCCGATCTTTATTACCTTTTTATTTCATGAGAAAACTTTTTAAATAGTTCTATTTCAAATAAATATAAAATTGGTTGAAATTTATGTTAATTTTCACAATATCAAATTTAATGGCCGCGAAATGGATCAATGATTACTATCATGAGCCAGTTTGCGTGTACTGGTGGCCTCAAATTAAATCTGAATTTTTTACCGTACCCGAAATTGCGGCCTACAAACAGCACTTTATTAATTAGTCTGATTTAATTCATTGTGTATCAGAAAATATGAAAGGATATATACTGTTACAACTCTAAATAAAGCATTGTTGGACATTCGACAAGGATAATCAAATAAAATATTCCAAAAACATCATTACAGGATAAATAGTCTAGAAGGCATCCTGATGGCAAGTCTGGACCATAAAGTAATTTAACGGAAATCGAACGAAAAAAAAACTAGTTAAGTGGTATGAATTGTTAGCCAATTGTGGGTTTCCATTAAGTTCAGATAGCCTTTTAGACAAAATTTAAAAAAAAATTTGTAAACCGATACTACTACATTCTTCACAAATTAGCGACCAGGACGAAAATGGTATAACTTTTTCCTGAAATGCAATTCACAGTTTCCACATCGAATTCCCGACGGCTTAATTGAAGCCAAGGATACGGTTTCTGAAGAGGTTATTCAAAAATGATTTGATGATCTGCAAAATTATATATGTAAGTAAAGGAGATGAATATTGGAGATATATTTAAAGAAACAGTTTTATTCCCCTGCGTACGACCACCTAGGGATATAGTCAATAGCCACACCAGAAGCCTGGTATTTAAAACGTTCTGATCCATGCTGCATGAGAATATACCGCAAATTAGGTAAATACATGATTAACTAATGAACAATTAATTCAAAAACATGTGATCATTTTTGTTGACGGCCACAAGTCCGATTTAACATTGGAGTTAAGCGCGTTTTTTCTACGCAAATAGGATAATTTTATACGCATTTCCTCCGAGCAAAACCGCGAGACTGCAAATGTCACTACCGCGTAAGTTAAATACAAATTTAAAATTTCAACAGACACTAAACTTCTTTTTTTTTTATTATAATGACAAAATTATTGGTACTGAACTATAGGATTGGACGACAAACATCATGTTTTTGGATTTTAGGCATAAAATTGATAAATCAAGTTATAGTTTCTTACTTACATTAACATTAACTTCAAAATTGGATTTTGCTACTCTATTCAGATACGCAGCGTTGGAGCTCTCCTTAATATTTCAATAAGTTGCTGTGATCAAGTCAATTGGTACCGTTGCTAAAATGTACATGAGACTTCGACGCCTGTAGTTGTCTGCTGATGTACTTACTGCACACACATCTATGCGGATGAAGCTTGTAAAAATATTACTCCAACCTTATTTTACATCTGGTTGTTTAGTATTCCCGAATTTAGATTCTACATGCGCTCGAAAGTTAAATGTAGCTTTTAAATGACTGCACAAGATTTATATTTGGGATGAGACGTTAGTTATGACCACATCTCACCTGTTCAATATGCTTTGGCTGGTTGTTCCTTAAATACACGATGTTCATTTGTAAAGAAATTATCTTTTACACAAGGTAATTTACAACAAAAAGCCATCATTATTCAGAGGACGAGCGATGCGAGAGTTTTTAAGAGGCTTATTTTTCAGAATTTCCCATTTGATGGTTGATTTTGTGGTTTTTTTGAATTTGATTTTTATATTTTAAATTATTTATAATTATTGTTTTGCTTTCATTTATGTAGGATAGATATATATACTTCCTTTTTAGTTAAGTACGGAAAAAGATTGTCTTATAATGTTGTACAACCTCCTAATAAAATTAATTGAATTATTTAATTCAATTGAATATATGTATATACCTAGCCTCTAGTTCTTTGTTTAATAAATTTTTCAAGGCCGTCTTTGGCAACATCGTACTTTTTTTCTACATACATACATACCTAATATTGCATTTTTACGTTTATTACGTTTATTTTATTATCATAATTATATGGTAAAAAAAAACACATTTTCTATTTCATATTACCTTTAATTGTACCTTAGATTTGTAACTATACTTTATGTGGCTATACAAATTATTATGGCTTCTTGCTTCTGTCTGGTTAACCTTACTTACTTACTCGTGAGGTCCATTATATATGTGATCCGGTAAAAAAAACTCTATTGGCAAACAAGTTACGGTCTTGTATTCAATTCAGTCAAAGTCTTCCTGTTCATTAGCATTTTTTATTTTCTGCCATATTAAAAATTTCATTCTTTTTATTTGTTTTCTATTTTTATTCAGACAAGTGATGAAATCATCTCTTATCTAACTAAAATGTATACATATATGGCGTCATATTAGCATCTTTTTAAATTTTAAGCAAATAATACGTGAAGGTTTTCGATAACTATTTTGATTGTTTTTTTTTTTTATTATTCGAAACTGAACAACATTTTAGGCTGTTTTCGGAGAATAATATTTGCATTCTATTCGATATTATTTTCGCTGAAAAAATGTACTCATTGCTTGCGGCATGGATAGAAATTTTTATTAGAAAAGGGAGGTTGAGTTTTGATTTTATTCATGAAAATTTTGGTGTGCCTCAAGAATCTATCCTGGATCCGATTAAGTTGAAACTTTGAACCCCGCCCAGCCCAGAGCTCGCCCCTCGCGCAAAAATGAATAGCACTAAAAGATGCGGAATAACGAAATCTACGTAAATATCAAGTTTGGTAAAAAAGTGTTTTTTTTCGAAATTACCCCCTCCATTTTCGAAATTCGAAATAGAAAAGTACCCTATCTAATAGCCAGTTCCGATTCCCGTAAAATGACATATAAATGGTTGTCGTAGCTTAAAAACTGTAGGAGGAGATAGAATCCTACGAAAAAACTGAAAATTACCTCGATGGGCACATCTTCCAAATGTTTGCTTATAACTGTTGATTGTTATTGTTGATAGCACTTAGGGAGGTCATTTTGGAAAGGGGACATAATGCGCAAATTTTTTCATAGTTTTGCCAAGTTCATGCAATGGTGATATTTCGAATAAATGTACACTGAAGAGCGACATAAATGAAAATGAATTGAAAAATCATAGAAAATCATAGAGAAAACTGTTTTTTTTTAAATAACTGAAGGCACAATTATAACTTATTATGCATTCTTAGAAAGGCCAATATGTGTTCTTTTAAATAAAACTTTGAACGTCACAAATCATTAATTACAATAGAACTTATAACGAAATTACTCTGAAGAGGTATGCAAAACCTCGAAAATCGATATTATCGATTTACTCGAAAACCAAACGGGGTTCGATATAAAAATATCTGGACTTTATTGACCCAAATGACCTCTACTTTTAACCACTTAAAGTATTAAAGACATTTCCAGAACACCCTGTATATATATGTGCATGAATTCGATTGACCGACTGTTCGTTGATAAAGTTCTGGAACCCTCATTGTGCAACCCCCACTCACACTTGACCGAATTACTTATTTATGCTACATACTTATTATTTGAAATTGTTTTGTTTATTGTAACACCAAAATGTTCAATGTTTTCTTTACAACTTCATATAGACAAGTTATGTATTTGTATATATAAAAACTTGAGTTTGTTATAAAACAAATCGTTTTTTTTCTTTATATTACGAGGTCGTTTTATTAACCGGAATTTTCGATTTTCCAGGAAAGTCTCGAAACCGGGCATCCCGGATGATCGAGTCTCAACGTACATTTATATTTATATAAGGGAAACAAAAATTAGGAATGCCTGCGCAATATAAGACCAGGGGCGGATTTCCCTATAGGCCGAGTAGGCCCGGGCCTAGGGCGGCAGATTTAGGGGGCGGCAAAACTTGGTGGGAATATTTTTTTTTTTAGTAGACGCGCCCTCTGTGAACCCACACGTCAACGTTTTTTCTTGTAGTTGTGGGTATTTCATTACATTTTTATACTTTTTCGTTTTTTTAAATAAAATAATTCGTTGGAAAGTGTTATTTTTAATTCTACTCCATTTTTTTAAAATCTACTCCGATTTATGAGGCAGCCTACTCCGCTAATTCTAGCCTGGGGTCCCTTCACTGGATATAGATCATTCAATTTTTCGTGTTTTACAGGGAGTAGGGGGGCGGCAATCTTCCATAGGCCTAGGGCGGCCAGATCAAATCCGCCCCTGTATAAGACATATGTATATGAATATAATTAGTGATGGCGCCCTTCAAGTGCCGTTCCAATTGAAGTAAAGAATAGGATGGCGCTTGGTCTAAGACCAATTCTTATGATATGAAATTTCGTATGCTCACCCCACTGTGTAAGTTTGATCGTTGATGTGGTTTTTCGCATTTATTTCTAGAACACTTCGTCGGACAGAAAAAATAATTATAACCAATTTTATAGGATTTCGTATTCTAAAGAAGTCTTTAGAACAATATAAATGTCTAGGACTGATCGTTTTCATAGTATACGTAAAAACCTAAATTTTTATATGGCAACAACAAGAAGAGGTTGCTCGATTTAGTTCATTTTTCAAATTTTATTTGCTATTACTATGAGCACAGCATGTCCCAAATTTCAGGTCTCTATGTCGACTCGTTGTCAGGCAGTGTCCAAATATATAGTGGAATTTTTGTATGGCAACCCCACGAAGGAGTTGCCCGATTTGTCACATTTTCGAACTTAATTTTAATTTTTTTTAGTCCATATACAAAATGTAAGCGCTCTAAATATACGCGTTCTAGAGTTATCGTGCGCACAGACTGACAGACGGAGAGACAGACTGACTGACAGAGAGACAGACGGACGGACAGACGGACATACAAAAATCCAAATTACTTTTAATATTATGAGTGGATACTCTATAGATTTCATCTAGGATATAAAAATGTACAGAAACACCTTACACATGAGTTTTATTAAAAAACAAAAAAAAGGGCTTAAAGTGGAATGAATAAATCGTCACCGCACATAAATCTGATCTTATCGAAGTAAGTACATAAAAAAAAAATTGAAAAAATATTTTTATCATACTTCAAAATGATTAGTTTGTTCTACTGGTGAATCATCTCATATTCTTAAAGGATATCCATCGTCTTATTTTATTTGCGGTCGTTTTATGTCTATCTTTCATTGCTCTCTGTCTATTTCTCTCTCTCTCTCTAAATTAAATACTTTTTATCTCTATAGCAGACATTATCCTAAGCTATACATATAAATATGTACGACATACGACAAAACCAGTCTTGATTTCAAGCAAAAATGTTCGACAAATCTCTTGAGCATATCTTAAAAAATATCTTCACACAATATCGGATAAGTTCAAATTCAGGTCACGTACAATCCTGACCTCTCCCGGTCATTGCCGAACCACATACATATAGTCAAAATATATACATATGTATATAAAAAAAAAAATGTTTTTGTATATGTATGTATGCATGCCTTCGATCATATAACTTCACATTTTTATTGACTATTGAAAATTAGTTACTCTGGCTAGAGGGTCTAGAGCATGCGCGCTCAATGATTATATATGGAAAAAATAAAAATTTGTTTTCTTCGACCATGCGCAGAGTACCTATCCAAAGACCTCTGAGACTATGGTAAGATGGTAAACAATTTTTATTTTTTAACCAAAGGCAAGCAATGTACTTTGTGTTGCTGTTGTTGTTGGTGTTGTTGTTGTTGTTGTTATTTTATTTTTCTTATCGTGTCTTTGGTTATTTTCATGTTATTGTTGTTGTTTTAGTTTTTGTTGCTGTTTTTTTGTTATTGTATTGGTTATACCGCTTACCATAGAGTTAAGAAATTCTTTCGTACCCGGCATCGGCATTCGGCATGTATAGCAGGCAGGACTGGAAAACTGGTTTCGTGAGAGAATTATCAACAAAACAACAAATCCAAGATTCAACCATGTGAACATTATTGCAAGCAAAACCGCGCCGAGCGCCGCCGCCCGTCTCGAGCCGCACAGAATCGCATTATTATTGTGGCAAGAAAACCCAGGAATTGTGCAACGAACCTGCTTCTACGGGGTTTTCTTAAAGATCGCTATAGTAGACCTCTTTTGATGAGTGTTATAAAATCAACTGTGGACGGACGATCAAGTTCTTAAGTTTCTATTGGCATCTCTTATGATTGATGTTTTTTTTTTTTTGTAAAATTTTAATGTCCGTTTACTAGACGAGCTCTGGTCGACAAATTACTCTAACGATTTTTTTTTTTTTGTAATTTTTCTTCATGATCATTTCTTATTTGATCGCCCCATCAATGTTTTCCAATGTGTGTGAAATCAAAATTTTATCACGATTCTTCGGGAATGAAAGATAGGGAGAGAAAAAAAAATGCTTACAATTTCTGAACTCAATTCTTCCCGGGAAAAATTATAAATTGAAGAAAAACGTAAATAAATGGAATTTTGAAATTGATCTTCCGAAAATTATTACACTGTTAAAAAAGAAAGAAAGAAGTTGTTGAGAGGGTCTTGTTGTTGTTGTGTTATTGCCAAGTGAAGATGACATATAGTGAGGAGTAGATGCAGACCTAAGAAATTCTTGCTACCTGACTATATCATCACATGTGCATTATCACAGCAAACCTATATCCCTAATCTAGACTTATATCATTCAGCAATAAATTGCTATGTCCCATGACACACGATGATACACACTCGAGACTAGACACGACGTAAACGCGGTTTTTGTATAGAATGTGTATCAGCTCATGGTACACGCAGTTTATACACGGTTGATACACAGTTGTTACACGTTCTTGACAGAAAATTCACCGCCGCCGTTGTTATTGCCAAAACATTTCCAAAATTGACCTCTGATTAAGTATATCAAACTATTTGTAATGGATCCGATTATAACTCCGATTCTGTTTGTTTTAGTACGGACGAAGATGAAAAAATTGCTTTAATTACATATACTGCAGCTACAGCACTTCTAGCAAGTTGCGATCATGAAAATAGTGTACGCAAACGAAGAAAGTGTTGGATTAAAGAGTGGAGAAAGGTTCGAGATGAGAAAAGCTCGTATATTTTACTTACGAAAGAATTTCTAATTCAAGATAGAGCTGCTTTTAAAAACTATTTACGAATGGACGATAATTTATTTGTTGTTTTACAAACTTTAATCGAAAGTGACATTAAAAAAGAAAACACGATTATGCGGGATTCAATACCAGTAATAAGAAATTCACTTCCGAAACTGGAAGGACTTTCCGTGGATTATCCTTCTGGATCATTTTCACCTAGACGAACGTAATCGTAGATCAGTTTTTAAAGTTAAAATGAGACAAACACGAAGCAAATCGCAATTCTTACATTACAGCTCACGAGATAATATAACAATTTTACACCAAATTATCGTCATCCAAAGTGCTAGAACTTTCTCTTTCTCTTATACTGATGTCTAAAAATGATAATTGGTTGTAGCACCATAATTTACGTATATATACAGGGTGTCCCGAATTAGGATGGCTATATGAAAGGAGGTGATAGTACTCACCTATACGAACCAAAAATTGTATGGTTGGGGGGGGGGGGGGGGGCATATCAACCGTTTAGGAGTTACAGGGTAATTATGAAAAAGGGCTGTTTTTTTACAAATCACCCTGTATATTCAAAAGTATAGGGCGCACGGTCACAGTTAAAGGCTCATTGCATGCAGAACTGCATGACCTTTCCAACGACTACTCAACCAGCCCCGTACCACTCTCGCCTCAAGAATAATGGTTGTCTAAACTAAATATTTCGGATTTTCTTACCTTTTTTTTAAATTTAACCTCTATTATTTTTGCAAAACGGTCGTTAACATAACTGTTTTTTATAAAAACTGTAAACTGTAGACTGTCCTCTTTAAGTTGACATATTACATCCTATGTGTACTGTAGCCCTTTAAGAGTTATTAGCTCTAAACCTATTCTCAAACCTATTTTCAAACCTATTCTCAACGATAATTTGTTCCATTAGCACGTCATTTTAAAAAATATCGTCTTATTTCGGTGTGAATAGGTTATGTGTTAATAACTGTTTAACAACTACAGTTAATACATAGGATGTAATATGTCAACTTAAAGAGGACAGTCTACAGTTTACAGTTTCTATAAAAAAACAGTTATGTTAGCGACCGTTTTGCAAAAATAATAAAGGTTAAATTTAAAAAAAAGGTAAGAAAATCCGAAATATTTAGTTTAGACAACCATTATTCTTGAGGCGAGAGTGGTACGGGGCTGGTAGAGCAGTCGTTGGAAAGGTCATGCAGTTCTGCATGCAATGAGCCTTTAACTGTGACCGTGCGCCCTATACTTTTGAATATACAGGGTGATTTGTAAAAAACTAGCTTTTTTTCATAATTACCCTGTAACTCCTAAACGGTTGATATGCCCCCCCCCCCCCCCCCCCAGCCATACAATTTTTGGTTCGTCTAGGTGAGTACTATCACCTCCTTTCATATGCCATCCTAATTCGGGACACCCTGTATATATCATCAACACCAGCACCACTCTTCTTTGATTTCTGTTGGGCTGCTTTCTTCCTGTTATATTGGCACCGAACTCCATGAATTCGGTTTTCAACCTTTTCTATGGGAATACCTTCTTTATGGTCCTTTAATATATCAGTTATATCACGCAACGAGCTCTCTCTTTTTACTCTATTGCAAAACTCCCCACTTTTCACATCATACAAATTCGGATATTGTTCAAAAAGTTCTATAAGTTTTTCGGTGTTCAGATTTTCACTGTACCTCAGTACCTGCTATCTCTCACCATGCTGGCTCTCCGATATCGGGCCTACAAGGGCTTATCTGGCACGGGAATTTAAACCTAGCAAGAATAAATGGCTGGTGCATAGACAATGGACTAGCACTCAATCCTTCCAAAACCCAGGCAATCTTATACTCTTCTAACGGTTGCAGACAGTTAGAACTAGAGATACTCCTGCCAGTTCGTCTCCAGGACCAAACTTTTTCGCTAGAGTCCCCGCACGTCAAAAACTTAGGCTTACTTATGAACTCGGATCTTAACTGGGAAGCTCATGTACCATGCTCTAGAGCAGAGGACCCCAATCTTTTTTGACTCGTAGACCAATTGCCATGGTTTTCGGATTTGGGTAGACCCCTTGTTTTTCTGATATTGATGTTTTTGCAAATTCACCAACTTCAAATATGTTTTTCACAGCTGGTATAGTGCTACACACTTTGAAAGTTTTAATTTTAGTGTAGTGTGAAAACTTTAAAAACGCTTGTTAAGTTTTTTACATTTATTAATTAAATTTAAATTAAAACGAACCAAATTAAACTCTAGTGTCTGTTACAAGAAGTAAGTAAGCAAAAAATAAATGGTTCTAGTGGGAGGAATGAGTTTGATGCTTTAATTATAAATTTTCAATACTTGGCATCAATTTAGTTAGGTTTAATCTCAAATCTCCTCGGTTAATGATGTCCAGTCTGCTTTTGTTTCTTTTTTTGTTAGAAGATTGACAACAGCGCCGAAATCGCTTTCCACTAGGTATGAGGATGGAAACGCAATTAAAAACTTGCTCGTGATATTTCAATTGATATCCCTAATTCGGGATAAGTGACAGGAATGCCTTTTTGAAGCCAGAGTTGCTGATAAATGTACCTTAAATTCTTCGTTAGTGCTTATTCCGATCAGTTCCTCTTATAATATGGCATCCATTTCTTCAATGCCGCAGTCAAAACATCCTCAAACCTAATTTCAAAATCTGAATAGAGGGCATTAAATGTTGAAACTATGTTGAAACGTCGTCTTCCGGGCAGTTTGTATGTGACAAATTGGGGAACTTGGAAAACTCGCGCCGTCCAATATTTTGCTTCATTAGCATTAATTCTGGTAAGGAACGCTGAAATGATGAACTTTTTTTTTATAAAACTTAGATTGTCATGTTGTAACTGTAAGTTAAGTCGGCAATGTTTGGTTTCCACTTGATTATATTGGATCTTTAACATCTAGAAATTCTAAAAATTGTCTCAAAAAGTGCAAAAAATCTTGTCAAACAGTCAGCGTATTTCAGTGTGAAGGAGTAATTGATGAAAATTCTTGTCATTTTCCTCACACAACTGCGCAAATAATCGCGTATTCAACGCATTGCTTCAGATTCGGTTTACTGCATTAATGACTAATTGAAAAGATTCATGCAATCTACCATTCAGATTTTTAGCAACTAAATGTTTTCGATGGATGACGCAGTGTATTGCTACACCCCCGATATTTTGTCTTAGATAGTTTATAAATCCACGATAACGCCCAAAGATCTCGCGAAGGTCAGTTCTTCGTGGATTTCTTAATGCATAATAATAACGTACATATCCCAATAATAATGTTTCATTGCCAGGTAAAGTTGAGTCGTCCAGCTGTATAGAGAAATGGGTCGTTTGCAAATAATTACACGAGAAGCTTTCAATATCATAACTCATTTCATCAATACAATTCGTCTTTTAACTGTGTTGTTGCTTAAAGCAATTCCTTTAATGATATCTGGCAGGTTTGTGTAAAACAATTTTTAAAACTTCTTCGACGGCTGGCAAAATTAACTTTTCTCCGATAGTATGCGGTTTCCCGGATTTTGCTATAAAGTGAGATATTGTAAGTCTTTTCGACCCAGCGATCAAAGAGGTCTCATCAGTGTGGTTATCTCTGATAACTCGCCCGCAAATCATCATCGTCTCTTTGTGATATCGAAGCAAACATTTTGTCCACCGTGGGTCTCTTCTGAAGTTTTTCCTTGAGTGTTTGAAAGTATTTCAAATCCTTACCTGTTTTATCAGTGTGACATCTTCTAAGATGATCCTCTAGCATAGATGGTTTTATATCGTCATTGCTTAAAACTTTATTGCACATAGACAATTGCATGTCCGACAATGATTACATTCAACGAAACAGAATGACAAATAGTTCTCTCAATTTATGATTTTAGCTCGTTGTCTTAGTCGCAATACAATAATGCATAGTCAAATTCCTTTCCCCCATTCATGCAAAAGACATAATATATGACATATATATATGAGAGAGTTTTTAATAAACTACCCGCACTACATAATCCCTACTTAGCTACTACTATTATAATTGCCATAGAAGTATCTTTACAAAACCGTAGTAATATATTGTCGATTTTTTGCTATATTTTCACCTAAAACCTAAGCAACAAATTTTCGTGATTTGTTCACAGATAAAGTTCGAGGCCGATCTACATAGCTTAAAAATTGTCAAAGGTTACAATTTATTGCAAAAAAATACTTTTTTCTTTACAAAATAAAAGTTTACACGCAGAGGAAATAAAATGAACATTTATGTTTTAAACATTTTTACTTCATAAGTAGTTTTATAATTTATGTATATATTATAAGCAAGTATTATGTGAGTAAACAGGTATCTGAGTGTGTGGATTATTACATTCATGAAAAGCCAAAATTAAAGTTATGACCTGCTTAAATGAGATCCACTATCGTTGACCCCCATTTACATCTCATGGACCCCGAATTTTATTTTTCGCTGACATGGACCCCTTACAGGTCGTCATTGACCCTTGGGGGTCGATATAGACCACTTTGGGAATCACTGCTCTAGAGTCTACTTCGGATTGCGATCTCTGTATGCTGTGTCGCATCACCTGCTTCCGCGGGTTAGATTGCAACTAGTGACAGCACTTATTCTCCCCTTAATCTTTTATGGGGAGCAATGTTTCACCTGAAATGCACAGCATAAGTAAAACTTGAACGTGCAATAAAGGCATGCCTGCTTCCGATTGGGGCGACATTCCCACGTCTCTCCACTCACTAATCTCTTACTCCCGGGATCACTGGACAAGGTCTACGAGCTTAATGCCCTGACATTAATTTTTAAAGGGAGGCACGGCCTATTGCCTAAGTACATACACGAAAATAAGACATGGAGTAGACATGACAGTTGCAGATTGATTCTGCCCAGATTCAGAACTCATTTTGGAGATAGAAGTATATACCAAGTTGGGGCAAGCCTCTGGATCTCTCTACCGGGCAGTGTCAGGTCTGCTGGCTCTACTAGCAGATTCAAAGAGCTCGCGATCCTATGCATCACTAGTTAGCCACAAAGACTCTTTCGGTCCTATCTCATGTGCTGTGATGGAGTTACATGCACTGAGACTGAACCTAATATTTTTCTTCTAATTATATGTAATTATATTAATTAAAAAAAAAAAAAAAAAACCGTACTGAATTTTTCGAGCTAAAACTATTCCAACAATTTTAACTCGTTAGGCTGTGAAGCTGTGCAATCTCGGGGCTGTGGGACTGCCTTATGGTCCACTTTCGAGGTCGAGGGTGAATCTTTATTTAATTTTGAGGCTATGGTAACTGAAAAAAAAATGAATTCAGGGCTGGGATACCTATTTTAATTTGGCAATAATTAAGTTACTTCGTTTGTCTGTTTTATGCTGTAGGCTACATGGAGGGCAAAAATATCGGACTATTTTTACAATTTATGCCCATCATTAATTAATTAGTAACTTAAAATTGGAAGGTACGCACGAACTCCATTTATGTTAGTCACCCATTTTATTGTGTTTTTGTTTTCGTTTTGCTTTCCTTTTTATATATGTGATGCTCATGCTTGCATAATTGTTCAGAATTGATTCCTTGCCGCGCAACGAACATTGTATTAATTCATGCAGGTTAGATACTTATATTATATTATTTTCTTTTTTCTATTCTTCACAGAGTCTATAACACTGTCTTTTTACTGTTCGCAATCGCTAATTACTAATTTTATTTTGTATTTTTCTATCAATTAAGACTCTACCAATGTACACTATTGTAATGTCGAAATACCCAACGTTCTAGGACGTGGCCTTGTGGCCGGGGTTGGAAATAAATGAGTATTCTATTCTATTCAATTCTATATATTCTGTAATCAGCGCAACGTATAAAATGACAATGAGTGCCCTTTTTCCTTTAAAATTTTCCAGACCCCGAAAAATACCTAAGTGCACGCATACATATGTAATAAAACACTCGTGTATCATCCGAGTCTAACCCTCTGCTCTAAATTTCGTTATACACGAAAACGTTCTAAGATAGTGCTAAAAAACCGGTTTTTAGTACGGTGTATCGCATGTGTATCATGGTGTGTCACCGGAGTATGTAAAATAATTTTGAGAGTGTCAGGTTTTGTGGCCCTATCCTAACTAAATATACACAATTTTATTGTATTTGAGAGATCATCAATAAAAGAACAAAATAGCAAAGGACCTAGAATTGAATTCTGTGGTATACCACAACTATTTGACATGAATTTTGTCAAATAAGCAATTTACAGCAAAATCACACTGAAAATTTATATTTTACGTAGCAAACACAATTAAAATGGTACTCTAGAGAGGAGATTATACAAAGCGAGAGAGCTTCCATTTATAAATAGGGTAGACAGAAAGTTTTGCTCGTTTTTTTTTTTTTTTTTTTTTTTTTTTTTTTTTTTTTTTTTTTTTTATGTAAAGTTTTCAAGTAGTGGAAAAGAAAGTGGAGAGGTGCTCTATACAAAATGAAGTATGCAGGCTAACATGCTGTAATTTTGTTTTTGAAACTTTCACAATGACGAGGAAGATTAGCTATTGAAATGTTGTCATTGTTCTTCCTATGAACTCTTGTGATTAAAATGACTCTATTTGTTGATCTTCTCTTATCATTTTTAAAAGCAATATCTTTGATTGTGGTCCACAAATATTCAGTTGGATTAAGTTCTGGAGAGTTTCATGGCCAAGTTTATTCGAACCGATATAATAACGCGCTTGGTCTTTCATCAGAATTATTCTATTCTTCCAGGGAAATGTTTTCGATTTGAGGCGTCCAATTAAAGACAAACATTTTAGGTGATCTGTATTCCAGCACTTAGCCACCTGTCTCCATGCCTGAATCCTTCGACTTTCACATTAGTAGTAGTCATATTGCAGGGCGAACTATATATATTTATACATATACATATACTTGCCTTTCCAATGCTGTGACTGAAGGTTGAGTTGCGATATACCAACTCTGCTTGCTCCTTGTTTCTTCTTGTATTCTTCCCGAAAGTATCCATCCAAACCTAGTATTTTGGAGCAACGGCAGGTCATTATGTAGTCTGATTTGCCCCTCTTCCAGTAACTGAAGAAATAGCTCTGCCCCCAACAACATATCAATAGACTGAGGTTTGTGGAATGCAGGGTCTGCTAATTGTATATTGCTGGGAATATTCCAGCTAGTTGTTTTGATGTTCATTGAAGGTTATTGTTCCATGATAGTTTTTAAAATCACTGTGTTTATGTCAGTAGAGAAGTCCTTTAGCCTCGAATGAATCGCCAGGTTAGTTTCGTACCGTGCGTTTGTTTCGAGACCTCCAATTTCACTTATGGGTAGAGAAATTCGACGGCGTTGCAGACCTTGCGTTTGTACTAATCGTTCACAGCGAGCCTGAGTCTAACAGTATTCTGCAGTTCACATGAATCCCTGAAGCGCTGCTAACTCTTATAACAGCGGTTGATAGCATAACTTGGGACCCTTTTGTAGACATTTGACTCATGTTTGTTGCACTGGATACTGATTGCATAGTACTCTGCGTTATTTCATTGGGTTGAAGGTTGCTGACAGGTTTCCTTCCATGTGGTAAGGTTGACCTGCGTGGGTCATTTGAGCTGGTAGAGCTGGTGATATTAGCATGCCGGGGTGAAGCATTCTCTAGCCTTGTGACCCACTCTCAGACAGTTTGGACATAAGTGCAATTGTCTGACAAGTCGAATTCGATTCTCTAAGGGCAAGTTGAGGAACTTGGTGCACTTGTAGATTTAGTCTTCTGCTTTGCAAATAGGTCACTAAGGTGCTTCAGCTGAGCTGTAAATGTGAATGTCTTCGTGCGCTCTTCCCTCGTGTGAACTGCTTCTAACATTTGAAATCTTGACTCTAAGAACTTTAAGAAGTCGCTTATATCTTGCAGCTCTCGAGGAGACTTCAGCGTTTGTTCATAAAGTCCCCTCGAAGCTTTATCTATCTTCTGTAATAGTATAGGTGCATCAATATAGGACTCCAATCGTTAATATGAATGCCTACATAGTTTCTCGAGGGCTAATAGACATTCTTTGGTGCAGTCATGTAGCCTCTTGATTCCAGAAGTCGTCTCTGTGGTGAGACATGGCTGGCTTAACAGGTCATTCAGAATTGCCGTTATGATAGTTCTTGGATTGCCGTAGCGCTCTATGAGGATTTTCCATGCCATAGCATAGTTGTCTTCTGTGGCTTGAAGATGTTTTATTAGTCGATTGGGCTCAGCTATTAGGTTTGCCTTTAGGTAGAACATTTTCTCTGCTCCACTCAATGGTCGGTTATGTATTAGTTGCGTAAACAGTTCTTTGAATTGAGTCCACTTGGTGTAACTTCCATCAAATGTAGGAAGGGTAATTTTTGGCAGCTTGACATTGCTGTTACCGCCGAGAGAAGTGCTTTGCTCTTCCAGCCTTTCCTGTAATTTTATGGCGATTGTCAGGAAGCGGTCTTCAATTATGGAATATGCTCTTACGTCGCAAGGTTTATCGCTAACATCTGCCATGATTTGTCCATGTAGCAAGGATATTTGCTCCCAATACTGGTTGTCAAATTTAAGGTTTTGATGTAGTATGCCTTTGATTGTGGGTCTGTCATTTCTTTCTCGATTCTATTAATGACTCGATCTAATGCTGAGATTGTGCTCTCTAGTAGGTTCTTTAGCTTGAGTTGCTCGAGATCGTCTTTAATCGATTCAGATTGGTCTGCTGTATGTGTACCTTCACTCGGTTTGTGGGTTGAGACTATTGGTGCGTTCATGATTTGCGACGTACGTTCCTCTATCTTTAACATAAGCTCTTTATATTCCTTGTAGACTTGTTCATAATAATTTTGAGCGAAGTAAGGATGGTCCCTGCTGACTTCCCTCTTTTCCTCTAGTTGCTCATGTGTTTCCTCAAATTTGGCCCATGAATTTTTTAGCCTTTCTAGGTAGCTCTTGGTACCCTCAAGTGTTCTTCGTTCACTTCTTTCCTTCCTGAAATTTTCTCTACATAATTGGGTGATTTCCTTACCAATATATGTTTGGATGGTTGTCAGCCTTTTGAAATCGGTCATTGTAGCTTCGTGGACCTTTCGAATATTCTGTATGATGTAATGCTGATGTACAGTTGTTGCTGGTGGTGTTACTTTGTAAACACTCCTGTTTGACTGAATGGATGGCTACTGCTGCTTAAACGAATGGTTCCTATTGCTACTAGCCACTGCTTCTTATTTGAATAGTTAGCCACTGCTTGCTTGACTGAATGAGTAGCTACTGCTGGAATGAATGGTTGCTATAGGTGCTGCAATGAATTGATGGCCAATACTTCTTGTTTGATAGCTATCCACTGCTGTGAGCCTCCACCTAGATTAGAAGGATGGGTGCTGCTAGACAACCACTGTCTTCGACTGGTAATTAAAGCGGCTTCTTGATGTAGGTACCTGCCTATGCGGATGAAGTATAGGGTTTTCCAATAAGAGGTGTTATTTTAATTAGCCCGCTATTTCGGTAGATGTCACTTTTGGAGCTGTCATTTTTTGACATTTGACAAGTAGAAACTACGCCATTAATAAAAATGGAACGATACATGATTCAACAACGCATTGAAATTATTAAAATTCACTATAAAAATGGTGAAAATGTGGCAGAGACGGTTCGTAAAACTTGAACATATTTGGGTCGTCGTGAAGCACCTTGTCGGACCACAATACAGGAATTGGTAGAAAAATTCGAGCTGTCGGGACAAGTTAGTGATGTGAAGAATAAAACCCGTGCACGTCGCTCAAGAACAGCCGAGAATATTGCTGCTGTAGCCGAAAGTGTTGAAGAAAACCCAGGTTTGTCCATTCCTCGTCGTTCTTTGGAATTAGGCATTCCACAAACGTCATTACACCGTATTTTGCATAAAGATTTGGATCTTAAGGCTTATAAAGTTCAGTTAACACAAGAACTCACACCGGCCGATCATCAACAACGTCGAGTCTTTGCTGATTGGGTCCTTGAAATGCATGAAAATGATCCAGAATTCCATCGAAAACTCATCTTGAGTGATGAGGCCCATTTCCACCTCGATGGCTTCGTCAACAAGCAAAATTGTCGCATCTGGGGCTCGGAAAACCCAAGAGTTATTGTTGAAAAGCCTCTCTATCCTCAGCGTGTGACTGTTTGGTGCGGTTTATGGTCCCGCGGGGTCATTGGACCTTACTTTTTCGAAAATGAGGCTGGAGCAACAGTTACGGTGAATGGATTGCGTTATCGACAGATGATTAATGATTTTTTATGGCCGGAATTGGATGGTATTGATCTGGACAACGTTTACTTTCAACAAGACGGCGTTACGTGCCATACAAGCAACGAAACCATTGATCTTTTGCGGGAAAAGTTTCCGGACCGTGTTATCTCTCGAAGAGGTGATCACAATTGGCCACCGAGATCTTGTGACTTAACACCTTGCGACTTCTTCCTTTGGGGCCACGTGAAAGGGAAGGTCTACGCCAACAGCCCAGCGTCGATTCAAGACCTCAAAGATGGAATTCGTAAGGCTATCGAGGACATAGGGCAGCCACTTTGCGATTTGGTTATGGAAATTTTCATGAAAAGGATATGGTCCTGTAGGCGTGGTCGTGGTGGTCATTTGGCTGATGTTATTTTCCATTATTAACGGCATACCTTCCTCTTTATAATGAAATGAAGATCCGATCATTTATCTCAAAAAATGGAATTTTCTTTGAATATCAAAATAACACCTCTTATTGGAGAGCCCTTTATATAGCTGTTGCTATGTCCTTGTGTTGGTGATGTACTGAACCATTCAATACATCACGTCGGGGTCACCAATGTATAACAATTAAAAAGACTCCTTTGATGTTTTAAAAATACTGAATATTTATTCCCCAAAACTCGTCAATTTATATAAAAAATTTTAATAAAAATTTGCTGGGAAAATAATCTCTCTCATGAGAACTGCAGGCGGCAATTTCACGTAAGAATCTGCAAGCTTGCATTTTCCAGGCGCAGGCAAGTGATATTTGATTACTTGCGCATGAAAAGTATTCCCACAGACGCAATGTGAGATTTAGAAGCTTTACTGTGAGAAATGAATTATTTTCTTTCTGTAGGTATGCATGTATATATGTACATTAATCTAATTCGTAGGTAATTGTTCAGATACGAATAGATTATATATCTTCCTTCGACTGTTTACTGTACTCATTAGAAGCTATATATCACCAGCAAAGTAATATTGGGGACATTGTCTCAAAATTTGTTATCTTTTAGTTTGGGGAGTACCGCAGGGTTCAATTCAGAGTCCTATACTATTTTCATTAAGGATCTTATCAAGGAATCTAAGATTCACTAATTTTTTTTTTTGCAGATGAACCTAGAGGATGTTTTGAATATTTCAGTATAAGCTTATTACAAACAAAGGACCTTAGTTGTTATAGGTGGTTCCTCTGTTAACGGCAGATTTTGCGTATTGTGCAGTAAGGGCAGATGATATACTCAAAGCTAAAATTTAAAGTTGCTTATCTATGTATATAGTACATATTATGAACTTTATCCATTATTACTTTTTAAATTCAAATAACACGAAAAAAATTCCAAATCAAGAGGCAAATAATAAATAAAACCAGATTTGTCCCAAGCAACAGGTATAACTGTAAATAAAGTTATTTTTTTTTCTATGTAAGTAAATACTTCCACAAAAAAGTTAATTTGTCTGAACCCTGTTCACCAGTCACACAAAGTTGCTTTTGCTCACTTAATTTCTACATAAATACAAAATTTGCGTTTCTCATTCGAGCTTTGACCATTACAGAAATATGTTTACATTTTCAATAAAACACGGTTATGAACCAGTGCTGTAGACATATTTACATTATGTACATTTTCAACTAACAGAAAATATATATTTTGCATATGTAGGTAGGTATAGGTATGCACATATATATATATCAACATTTCTACTCTAAGTCAATATGAAACTCGCCATTTTAACCGGTTTCTTCTGAACCAGCCAAGTAACTGCAACAGAATCTTCTGGTCTTCCAATATTATACATAAACTACATAGTTGCCCGCCCAGTTGACACCACAAGAAAGCTGTCGCTGATCTTTTATTTATTATTAGAAGTTACGCGTTTTAATGCAATTTTTGATTTTTTGTTTTTTTTTATGCAAAACTCAGAACCGAGGATTATTATTAGCCGCATATCTACATATATTGATTGGTCGATTCTATTGACCTCAAATAAATATACGAGAAATATGCAGTTAAAAATAAGTTTGCACATTTACGCAGGAATGCGTTGCTTCCATGGTGTACCTCTAATGGTCATACACTTTCTTTTGCCTGACTATAATGACAGAAAATAGCGAGGCGATTACAGCTCCAGGCTGCAATAATGCAAATAGCCTCTAGAGAAATCTGCCATACCGGAAATCTTAGTTAATTGCACAAAATGCCATGAATAGCGCGTTTAGTAAAAATAATAGACAACTTTTAGAAAAATTATTTTCATAATTTATTCGTAACAAATAAAAACAGGTATAAATCTACAGAGGTTGATTGATTGAGCATATTTTTCGGAATTTTTTTTTTGTTTTTATATCATGAGTAGAGAGGTTCGAAGTGTTTTCCAAATAAATTAAATGAAAAAATGCATACATTCTGAAATACTCATGCCTACCTGAATAAGGCATGGTTTTCCTGTCATGTGATCTTACGATTGCTTATATTGATTTTTGGATTATTTAGTGACTTATACCCTAGACACACGGGACGTATCAATGATCATTGATAGAGCAATGATCATTGCATAACTCGTGTGTCACTGCATCATTGGCGCAATGGTCATTCGTTTCGTCATTGCACCAATTGCGCCCCCACAAGCTCATTCGTTTACAATTATGCATTGCTTGTCATTTCTTTTAGCGGTGAGGAACTGCAACTTATTGGAAAAATCAACTGATTTTCAAGCCATCACTGTCAGATGTCATTTGTGAAATTGGCTGTTACATTTTTCAAAGGTAAATTTTCCATGTTTCCCAAATTATTGAATTCTTTAAAAAAAATTCACATATACGCGGATATGTCTGTGAAATTTAAAGATATGGGAGTAATCGCCAGTATGCACAAGTGACACATTTAATGGGTCAAATCTATTCTGTCAAATCTAATTACGTGAAGACCGTCATTGCCGTGTGCCACCCCAAAACAGGAATGATCATTGGTCCAATTACGTAATTGAACCAATGATCATTGATATGTCCCGTGTGTCTAAGGTATTATGAAATCTGCCCACATTAGTTGATAAATCTAAAAATTTTCCAAAACTATGGAGAAAATTCAAGAGTCTTGCAGGAGAGTAGAGAGTTTGGAGAATAATCCGCCAGATTACACAATACAACCTGGACGTTGTGAACCTACGTTGGTGATGAGGATTAACTATCTGCAGCCTACCAGTTCCAGCAAACTGAGAGCTCGGACTGGTTTCTTGTTTTTCGGAGCGTCAGAAACTATCCTTTGCAAAAGGCAGACCGGAACGTCTGACCTCTAAGCGGGCGATCCTGGGCAGCCTAGAGTTTGTATTAGAAAAAACCGTATGTGCCGGCTGGCACCGAATATCCAGTGCTTGGAGTACCAAGAAATGGCCTGATAAAGTACGATCATACAAAGGCAGTTCTCGGGCATCCAAAAACTGTTTGATGAAGGTCAATCCTGAATGAGCGTCTGCACAGATGGACCTTGTGGAAGGACGATCTTTGAGGATGGGCGAATAGATAGATAGTTCTTAATGACTGAATTCGGCTTCTGGGATAGTTCCTAAGGCTAAGGGAACAAGCAAAATTTAAGCCGTCAATGGGGCTCTTCATAACAACACTGTCCTTTATTGAGGTTTCTAGCTTCTGGTGAAGCTTGTGGAAATTTACAATTAGGATAATTCGTCTGGCAGCTTATCTGCTCGACTTGGCAATCTAAACTAGACTGAATTACAAACTATAAAAACATCTTACTTTACAATTTAATATGCCTACATGCTGCGACAAAAGCTTAGCCGTTTCACCAAATGTATTTATAACAAATAAGGAAATCAGTAAATGATAGAGAATGTACAAAAAATGGGATTGTCGGTATCCGTACCACTCGGTCTACGTCAACCGTTAAAAGTAAAGTAATATTTTGTTTTATGTTGTTGCCAAAGCTCAGGGGATACTGTATGATGCTGTAGCACAGCCTTAGAAAGAAAGGAAGGAGGGGTAGAGAATTGAGGATTATTGAGTTAAACCAAAGAGGTGATGGTGTGCATTACGCTTGAATGTTTGCGGCTGATAGCTGAAGAAGAAAACAGAGGATGGCAAAGTGTTCCACATTCGTGCTGTTTTATTTATGAAGAATTCGGGGGATTTCACGTTACGAAGTGGCAGAGTTCGGGTATTTCTACAAAAAAACATAAATAAATAAATAAAAATAAATTGCACCAAGTAGAAACATGTGCTATTATTAAATCGGAACTCTTTGGATTACTAAAATGTCCCTATATAATCGTTCCGAGTAGTAAATATTTCCATGAATGGCTTGATGGATTGAAAAGAGGTTGAGATCCCTGGAGGTCCCTTAAACTTAGGCCAGTACAGGGTAAATTGTTCACCCTCAAGATTTGCGAGACATTACACATACATATGTGTAAGTTTCAGAAATATTTGCAGTCTTCCGGTAAAGTCGAAGAATGTAAGTCTGATCAATTTCAAAATTCAAAGTTTCTTAAATGCAAAAAGTTTAAGACAGTGTAAGCACATTTTCACGTAAGACGTAGATCTAATAAATGCTGGAAATATTGTAATTTCACAGATAGATAATAAATACACAACTTCTTCCTCGTATTTCTATTTAGGTAATGAAAAGTAAAAAAAAGAAGTCGGAAATTATGATTTTCGAAAATTCGAAAACTAAGATATTTCCGAAAATTCGAAATGAAATGTATTTTCGAAATTCGAAAATAAATGTATTCACGAAATCGTGGTTTACATAACTTAAATGATGCGCCAAGTATACCCCTCATTCGAAAATGGATCAATAAGTTTGAAGAGACCCGTTTCAATACTGGAATCCGGACGACCAAGGTCAACAAGAGCGGAGGAGTCCGTGGGGGAGTTTAAATCAGTCTGTTCGTGACGATTCGAACCTTTCAATTCGTAGACGCGCAAGTGCTTAAAGGCCGAAATATAATGCGAGTGCACACGACTTCGACTCAGCTGACGTTTGATAACTTCAGCCCAGAGAAATTTAATTTAACACTATGTGAGTCTTGACAACTGTTATTTCCTGACTTCTATCATTATTTTTCTGGATTTCTATAATCCCAGCATTTTAAGTTATAAATTAATTCCATATCTTGCACCAAACTAATCAACTTTTCTTGAGAAGACACTTCCGAATTCACTAAAACCAAATCAGCTGCTGCTGTAAACAACGAAAATTATGTTACCAAATGTCAAAGTTGCTCTGGAGTAGAAACTAGAGCTAACCCAGCATTTGCTCAGCGCAATGGGTGCAGCCGACTTTACCATTAAAACTTGCCCAACTTCTTCTTTTGTATTCTACAGGAACTATCAAACGCCGCTGCTCTCACGCTCGCACTGTATTTAGGCCTTAAGGCCTGAAACACAATTGGAGCTTTTCAGCCACCTTGAGATTTGTTGACAATGTAAATCACTGTAGAAGAACATCATTAGAGCTTTGACTTTTTTGCTAGCTTCAAGCTGGCTTGAATCACATTGCAAATTTCAAGTCCATTGACTGACAACTTGAGGGAATTTTGAACACTGTCAACTGTGCGAATGTCAAATATCCGATGTGAATGGCTTCTTTTGGCACATTTTTGAGACAATTGAGAAGTAAACAGCTACCAAAAATATTATTTTTTAAATATAACTGGTGCATCTCGAAAACTATCCAAAAAAGCATGAATTTATCGTACTTTTGAAAAATCGGATGCATTTCTGTGTCTCCTTAATGACACTCACGAATAAAAGTTCTCACGATAAACAAGTTAAAGCTGCAAATGTCAAGAACGTCAGTTGTGTTCAATTCGGCATTTTCAGTCAGCTTTAGAAGAAATCTGGCAATAAAGTTGGCTGAAAAGCTCCAATTGTGTTTCAGGCCTTAAATGTGCATAGATCATCATTACACTGTATTTTACACAAACATCTAAAACTGCACCCCTACAAAACCCAATTGGTGCAAAGATTAAAGCCCCAGGATGCCAGTCATAGGCTTCATTTCGTTAACCAACCAAGTTACTGAGCGCTTTACAATAATTAACAATGTCTTGTTTTCCGATGAGGCTCATTTTCACCTGAACAAGCAAAATTCCCATTACTGGAGTGCAACGAGCTCGAAACGCAAGCACCATAGACCCCTACACTGCACTAAAGTGACTGCATGGGTTGCGATGTCGGCGCAGGGAATAATCCGCCCATGATTTTTTGAAGATGAAAGGAAACCGGCAGTTAAAGTGAATTCAGAACTTTATGTGAAGATGTTAGACGACTTCTCGGTACCTCAACTCCTGGTTATAACCAAAGAACATGGTTTCAGCAGGACGGAGCCACGTCGCATACGTCCAATACGGCTCTACCACGATTTCGTGAAATTTTCCCCAGCAAATTGATCTCCAGGAATGGTGATATAAATTGGCTCGCTCCCATTGCAACTCTGATTTCAGTCCTATGTATGTATAATGCGAACCTCGTCAGGAATAACATAGCTGAAACTAAAACTCCCATTAAAATAAATCAATAAAATTAATGCACATTTAGTCTTCCAGAATTCAAATCACAGTTTAGATTTTTGTATATTATGTATCCGCCATTTTTTTCATATTGCTGTTTACCAGTTATTTTTTTCATTTAAATAGATGTGCGTTTATTATTGTAATGGTTTTAATTCAAGTGAAAAAAAATTATCTATATGTTAGCTATTCGAATTTCGAAAATACATTTATTTTTGAATTTCGAAAATAAATGCATTTTCGAAATTCGAAAATAAAGACAAAAACTGCATTTAAAATTGAACTTTTCTACCCGGCAATCAGGGAGGTCTCATCAGTGTGGTTATCTCCGATCTAATATAAAATATGTTTTAACCCAGCAGGAAAAAGTCTCGTTGAGTCATCGAGGAGTCAACGATATTTTGTATCGTTGACTTATCTTTGACTATTTTTAAGAGAGTGGCACAGTTTTTCAACGTTGAAGTCATCAATCTTTTATCACATACTTGTCATAGTTGACAAAACAATGAATATGTAATACATGACGCAACAATGACAACCGGCAAAATAGACAACGTTGACAAGCTCATCCATGACACCACAATGACAAAACATCGATGAAAATGTGTTGACAGAGTCATACATGATGTAGTAGCGACAAGAGGTAATATGACACGACGTTGACATAACAATGTGTGACATCCCGTTGACATCACATCAGTAAATTTCCCATTGATGTTAAGTGTTTGTAGATCGGAAAATAAACGAAAATACATATAATGTATGTACCGAAAAAATGTATCTTCTAACGCCGAATTATTATATTTTTAATTTATTATAGTATTTTATTTCATTTTGATATCTTTCAAACCTTTCAAAAATCACTCTGTCACTGAACTGTTTACCGTCACATACTCTTCCCACATGACTCAACGTTGAATTTACTACTAACAGCAGTTACAAATTGTTGCCTCAAATTATGACTCATTTCTACAATGTCAACGCTATTTCATCGTTGACAAGTCTTTGATGTGTCAATAATACTTACGCACTAAAAATATTTCAACTATACATGCTCATTTGGTATATACTATTGACACATAGAGTAAACGGTCAACAATGAAGCATTGTTGACTTTGTAGTCGTTGACCACATTTCCTGCTGGGAAATTATCTCATGAAACAAATCAAAGCTATCGAAAACCTCAATTTTAAAAAGAAACTGCTGAGATTGATTGGATTTTATTTTATTTTGCTGCTAACTATTAAAAGTATAAATAACCGGCGAAGTGCGAGTCGGACTCACGCGCACAAAGGGTTCCGTACCATCGTACAAAATTTAACACTATGTACTTTTTATTTATTTTTTCAAATGAGTGTAAGCGTCATGTGAAAAAATAATGCTGTCATTTAAAAAAATAATGCCTACTTATGATAATAATAATACGTACGTAAAGTTAGCACCGCAACTTCGTTGGATATAGTTCGGAGCTATCTCATAATTTGTCGTTAATTTGTTGAGAAAACTATAAATTTGTCGTGTCCTTTTTTCTAAAGGAAACTGGATGTGGTGCTAAGTTGACGTCAAGTTCAATTCACTGGAACTTGACCAAGACTTATCGGACTGGAAAATTATACATCTTGGAATTTGTCGTTAATTTGCCATGAAATTCATAAATTTGCCGTGTCCTTTTTTCTAAAGGAAACTGAATGTGGTGCTAAATTGGCGTCAAGTTAGCACCACATCCAGTTTTCTTTAAAAAAAAAAAGGACACGACAAATTTATGGTTTTCACGACAAATTCACGACAAATTATGAGATAGCTCCGAACTATATCAGACGAAGTTGCGGTTCTAACTTTACGTACGCAATAATAATGAATGAGAATAAAACGAGGAAAAAAACGCCGCAAAAATCACGTTTCTTGTATAGGGGCCCCTTTAATTTTTAATTTAATTTTATTTTTATTATTTATTATTATAGCGGCAATAGAAGTACACACTCTCTGAAAATTTCAACTGTCTACCTATTACGGTTCATGAGATACAACCTGGTGACGGACGGACAGCGAAGTCTTAGTAATAGGGTTTCCGTTGTTATCCTTTGGGTACGGAACCCTAAAAAGAATTCAATTACCTTACGATGAAATTTCTAAATAAAATTATACTTATCTATATATAAATTATAAAAATCTGAGAAAAAAACCCTATAGGCGATAACGATATTTGCCTAATGAAACTTATATTCAGTCAAAAGTGATAAGAAAGATTGTAGGAACTAGTCACAAATGCGTCATCACAACCAAGGTTAACAAAATTCAACTTAAATCTATCTCTATAGAAATTGTCATTGTGATTGAACTTGAGATTGTACATAGGTATCCACTCGAGCATTAATCAGTCGCAAATCAAAGTCCATAACTTTTACATATATTCTAATGAATTGCGATAACGACTATCTCTTCCAATCTAAATATTTTTGATATTATGTAGATAAATACTGAAGAGCATCATGTGGTTTTGTTTGCCAATCATTATACTATCGCCATTATTACCACTTAAAAATCCATAGATAGGTAGGTCACTGTCACATTTAGAAAATATTTTTATCTCTCTACCTCTCTAACTATTATAAATTAATAAGTAGAAGCCTTTTTAACGTTGAATTCTTCATGAAACTATTCTCTGTCACCTTTGTATGGACTTTTATTTATCTAATTACCCACCCCCTCGAGGTACTCGTTACATCATCAAATGTCAACATGCGGTAAACATCAAGCGCACTTTACTATTAACTACTTCTCTACGAAATTATCATGGCATCGAATTAAATGTAAGGTAGAAAAGAAAGGTAAATGCCGACAATAACGTGACCTTGATGGATCGATGATTTGTCACTTATTCAACATACAGCTGTTGTCGTTTTCGATTCATCAATCGATTACAAGACGTGGTGTAAAATTGTGAACAAATCGATTAAACCTGATGATTTATTGCCTCGTCATTACGGTCTGGCCCCGTACGCATAAAGAGATTGCCCGATGTATTTTTGGAATTTTAGAAATTTTTATTTTTTTTATTTTTTTTTTTTATTTATTCCAGATAACTCTGAAGGTCCACTTCTTTGCTGATTTTGAGTCATATAAGATTTTTCTGTGTAAAAGTAAAAAAAAACAAATTTGAAGGGCGCCTTCATCGCGCATACTCTCAAAGGTTATGGACAGACTTAAAAATTATCTTCACGTAAATTTTGTCTAGTAAAATTGATGATATTTTTAGACTCTTTTCAACGACCGGTGCGTAGAGGTGGTAATTGGATAATTAACATTTTAGCAAATTGTAAATTAGGAACTTGATTGATTTTTTTTTTACTACTGTGAGCGGCCTAATGTACATACATATGTAATACAGGAAATACATATGTAGGTAGGTACATTTTCCTGTTCCAGTGACCTTATAATTAATTAGTCATGATATTGTGTTGACAGAAAAAGAAAAAGAAAATTAATTTACTTGCTCAACTTTTTATTTAGGATAATGACTTAGGGGCACTAACGAAATATATACATAAAGGGTCGGCGTCGGTGTCCTTGAAAGTATTTTGATCGCCCTTGAATATACTAAATACAGTCTTTGTTGATGGTATATTTCTGTTTGCATACATTTTTCCCCCATATCCCTGTAGAGAATGGAAGCTCCAGCTATTTTCTGCATGCGGATAATTATTTTCTTTTTCTTTTTCAAAAGTTCGTGAAAAATAAAACTCATGCAACCTCAGCAAATCTTTTATCTTGAGTCAATTATGACTGAGATTTTTATACCTATGGGTGCGGCGCAATCAGGATTTTGGTTGAATCTTAGCTATGTGTCTATACAGACTGCACAAATGGGGAATATAGAGACTGGCGACAGTAAAAAAATATATTTCGAAGCCAAATAAAGAGAAGAAAACAAAACAACAACAAAGTATCAGCGAATTGACGGGTTGAATCTGTTGAGCATATTCCAGATTAAGATTAAGGATGTGAACGTAGGGAGTGGCCTTTACACTGCAGTCATTCAAATGATGGCATAAATGAGCTAGACAGAATTAATTAAATACAAGATGTAAAGGTATCTGTCTCGGTAAGAGCAGTTGCCCGGAATGCAGAAGGTCCTGGCTGCAAACCCCAGAAGAGGTGGTTGTTTTTTCTCTTGTGTTGTGTTCTTTGTGAAAGGCCGGTTAAATGAATAGAAACGGTGTACTTCTAAGCTCTACTCTATTTACTAGACTACCAAAATTTACACGTCTGATTTCTAATAGAAACTGGATATGACTAACTACAAAATACAGGGTTTTCCAATAAGAGGTGTTATTTTGATATTCAAAGAAAAATGCCATTTTTTGCGATAAATGATCGGATCTTTATTTCATTATAAAGAGGAAGGTATGCCGTTAATAATAGAAAATAACATCAGCCAAATGACCACCACGACCACGCCTACAGGACCATATCCTTTTCATGAAAATTCCCATAACCAAATCGCAAAGTGGCTGCCCTATGTCATCGATAGCCTCACGAATTCCATCTTTCAGGACTTGAATCGACGCTGGGCTGTTGGCGTAGACCTTCCCTTTCACGTGGCCCCAAAGGAAGAAGTCGCAAGGTGTTAAGTCACAAGATCTCGGTGGCCAATTGTGATCACCTCTTCGAGAGATAACACGGTCCGGAAACTTTTCCCGTAAAAGATCAATGGTTTCGTTGCTTGTATGGCACGTAGCGCCGTCTTGTTGAAAGTAAACGTTGTCCAGATCAATACCATCCAATTTCGGCCATAAAAAAACATTAATCATCTGTCGATAGCGCAATCCATTCACCGTAACTGTTGCTCCAGCCTCATTTTCGAAAAAGTAAGGTCCAATGATCCCGCGGGACCATAAACCGCACCAAACAGTCACACGTTGAGGATAGAGAGGCTTTTCGACAATAACTCTTGGGTTTTCCGAGCCCCAGATGCGACAATTTTGCTTGTTGACGTAGCCATCGAGGTGGAAATGGGCCTCATCACTCAAGATGAGTTTTCGATGGAATTCCGGATCATTTTCATGCATTTCAAGGACCCAATCAGCAAAGACTCGACGTTGTTGATGATCGGCCGGCATGAGTTCTTGTGTTAACTGAACTTTATAAGCCATAAGACCCAAATTTTTGTGCAAAATACGGTGTAATGACGTTTGTGGAATGCCTAATTCCAAAGAACGACGAGGAATGGACAAACCTGGGTTTTCTTCAACACTTTCGGCTACAGCAGCAATATTCTCGGCTGTTCTTGAGCGACGTGCACGGGTTTTATTCTTCACATCACTTACTTGTCCCGACAGCTCGAATTTTTCTACCAATTTCTGTATTGCGGTCCGACAAGGTGCTTCACGACGCTCCAAAAATGTTCGAGTTACGAACCGTCTCTGCCACATTTTCACCATTTTTATAGTGAATTTTAATAATTTCAATGCGTTGTTGAATCGTGTATCACTCCATTTTTATTAATGGCATAGTTTCTACTTGTCAAATGTCAAAAAATGACAGCTCCAAAAGTGACATCTACCGAAATAGCGGGCTAATTAAAATAACACCTCTTATTGGAAAACCCTTTATTCTATGTACTATATTGATTTGGTATCTGTATAAATACCAATTAATAAATGCATGTCTGTATTCCTATAATTAATTATGTACTCAGCATACCTCCCGCACGTTAATTCATTTTCTTCGTCTTTGTCGTAATGGGTCTGGTATGTAAAGTTCTTTAACACCTCTTCGCTCTCGGGTTGAACGTCTGATTGAGCTTCATCTGCCACTTGACCAGTTGGCGTTTCCGAAGTGGATGCTTCAGTTATTACGGGAAACGGTCGCAGCTCCAGATGTAGACTCTTCTGTTAAAACTGCCTCAGCTAGATGTCGCGCCACATTGTAGTCTTCAAATTCAGCTTTCCGGATTTGATTTGAGTGACGTCTAAAATATTTTCCAGATGATTCGATTAACCACATTTTCCTGCCAATCAGATTTATTACGACTCCTTTAATCCATCTTGACCCAACATTACTATAATTTCTAAAGAACACCTGTTGGTTAATGCCAAGATTTCGAGGAGTTACTATATTTTATGAGTTTCCTTTTGTGGCACGAATAATGATAGTAGGATACGCGGTTGTCTCCCGCATGAATTAATTCGGCTGGTGATCTTCCTTCTGCGTTCGGAGTTGTTCTATATGTTACAAAAGATATTCTGCTAATGCGCTATTCATATCGTGCCTTTCTTGATAATTTTCTGAACTGCTTTTTTTAAAGTACGAACAAGCCTTTCGGCTTCTCCGTTGGAGGCTGGGTGGAAAAGTGCAGTTGTGAGATGCGTGAT
This sequence comes from Dioctria linearis, assembly GCA_963930735.1. Lineage (NCBI taxonomy): Eukaryota > Metazoa > Arthropoda > Insecta > Diptera > Asilidae > Dioctria > Dioctria linearis. Next base: position 30,528,193 of record OZ005740.1, on the reverse strand, counting down.
ACCATTCTGTTGGCATTAGTTCTTAAATTCAGTTGAGGTAAACTGCGTACCATTATCTGATACTAAGGTCACGGGTAACCCTTCGATGGCAAAAATTTTGGTCAGCGCTTGAATAGTTGATTTCGAAGTGGTTGATGGCATAGAGACAGTGTATGGATATCTTGAATATGAATCTACACATATTAGGAACATCTTGTTTTTAAAAGGACCAGGAAAATCAATGTGTAACATTTCCCATGCGTTGTTCCCATATTTTGTTGAAAAATACGACATTTCCGTATAGAAACTTCAATATCTTGGTCGATATTTGGCCACCAGCAATACCGACGGGCCAGCTGTTTGGTTCGGACTATGCCCCAATGACCTCGATGGAGCATCTTCAATACAGATATTCTTAAATTTTCTGGAATGATCACTCTGCTGTAGTCGGTTTTTGAAGAATAAATAAGTCCTTGTGAATTGTTAGTGACAGTTGTCGTCGAAAATAGGGTTTCAGGTCCTCGTTTAGAAGTTTAGAAGATTCTGGCCATCTGTTCATTACAAATTTTCTGACAGCTTTTAGTACTGGGTCTCGTTCTGAAATTTTTTTTAATTAATAAATTGTCTATAGGAAATTGTGTCACCTTTTCATTCATTTCCAACGATGACTCTAGGCAGACTTCTTCCATAGCATCGAACTGCTCATCAGGCCCTGGCCTTGGTAACCTGGATAAGCCATCAGCGTTTCCGTGCTGATCAGTACGTTTAAATTTAATAGTGTAGTCATAGGCCATTAAAATGATAGCCCAGCTTTGGAGTCTTTGAGCTGTCTTTACTGGGAGTTTGCTTATGTGGGTGGAATAACGATACCAGAGGCTTATGATCCGTTATGAGCTCAAATTTGCGTCCATAAAGATATTGGTGGAACTTCCGTATCCCAAATATAATTGATAAAGCCTCCTTTTCAATCTGACTGTATTTTACTTGATGACTGTTAAGTGTTTTTCGATGCGTTCGCTATGGGTCTTTCTGATCCGTCCGGATATTTATGGGATAGTACAGCTCCAAGCTCGTGTGATGAGGCGTCAGTGGCAAGGATAAGTGGATAATCACTCCGGTAATGTGCTAAATTAGTTGTAGCCACAATAAGTTGTTTAAGCTGAACGAATGCTTGATTCTGCTGACTGCCCCCATCTGAATTTAACTCCCTTCTTTCTAAGATTGTTGAGAGGTGCTACAATCTCTGAAAAATTTCTAATAAATTTTCTATAATAGTAGTTAACTTTTCTAATGAATGCTTGAACTTCTTTCAAATTTGTTGGTTCAGGTAAATGTTGAATTGCTTTGATTCCATTGTTTGTTGGCTTGATTCCTTCTCTGGAGATGCAGTGAACTAGATATTCCACGTGCAATTCCAAAATTTTTGATTTTGATTTATTGCATACAAACGTGAGAATTGAGTCTCAAGCGTTGCTAAATGTTCCTCCTCTGTGCGACCTATCACTACAAAGTCATCATCGAAGTATGCTGCGCACCGATCAATTCCAACTACAATTTGATCGACTGTTTTCTGGAAAATTGCTGGTGCTGATGATATTCCGAAATCCGAATGGTAATCTTTGGTAAAGACCAAAAGGTGTGTGTACAACAGCATATTGCTTAGATTCGTCATCAAGTTCAATTTGAAAATAGGCTTCTGACAAGTCTATTTTTGAAAATATATGTCCATTTTGCAGCTTTGTGAACAATTTGGCCGGTTGTGGAATAGGATAAATGTCAGTTTCAAGCTGTGGATTAATCGTAATTTGGAAGTCGCCCCAAATTCGAAGTTTTCCGCTTCTCTCTCAGCATCTTGTATTTAATAATTTGATTTAGAATAGTAAAAGTAAAATTTTTTCCACGTATATGAAAAATAAATTCATTGCCTTATTGTGCACTGCTTTTTTTATAGTTGATCCAACAATCCTACAATTCCTGGGAAGAGCAGTATTTTTTTGGGTGAAGTTTCTTCGAAGTCGGCAGGCTTTAAGATGTATATAAGCCAAGAGCTCGGAATACAATTTGTAATGGCCTCGCATTCGCATAGGACGTACTGTGATTGTTTATCCTCTTAAAGACATAGCCTACATACATTAGTGGGTGATATACATATTAGAGCTGAAAATTGAATCCGGATATTCGGATAACCGAATCTTCAAACTGTCTGATGTCTGAAATCCAGATCCGAACTATTCGGAGTCGATATTTCCGCATCTGAATCTGAGCTATTCGAATCTGAATCGGAACTATCCAGATTGCGGATCCGAACTATTTGAATCCAGACTAGGCAATGGAGGTTCAAAATTTCATCCAAATTGCATTGGTTCATTGGGAAAATATATACTACTTCCATTTTTCCAATGAAATAATGCAATTTGCAGAAAATTTTGAACTTTTTTGCTTAGTCTTGATCCGTATAGTTCCGGTCCAGATCCGGATCTTATTTGATGAAGGTATTTTAATGAATCTTTTGGTTTGTCTGAAGCTTGTCATTGAAGTCCATCTTTTGTTGATTTGATTTTGAATCAAGTTTTGAATGGTAAGTTTTACGGTGTTATAAGAGATCGCACAAAATTGTTCCGGTTCTATGAGGGGAATGGATGCTCCTTTTTATCATTCCCATCAATTTCTTAGTATCTTTTTCACCCATTACAGTGTTAGATGGTTCTGTGTGCCAAGGTTGTTTGTTAACGCTTGAATACATTCCCAAAATGTTCCAGATAAAAGTGCTACATAATTCTTTCATCATGAAAATATATGGAACCGATTGAATGCAATGTTTAGAATGGACGTGATAATTAGGCTCATCTACCTCACCCCCTATCAACATACATTCAAATACACCACAAAAGAGCGTTGTATTTGTGTGTAAAAGAAATTCTCATATTATCTCTGAAACTATTTTTGCTTTTTGTTATTCAGTGGCCTTGTTATGTTTTTTGTTATAAAGATTTCATGATAATAAACTCTCATTAATTTAAATGCATTTTCATTTGTCTGGCTTGTCCCTTTGGGAGTCCTACTGTGGAATACCCTGTTCAATTTTATAAAATGTTAAAATTACATTTGTTGAATGAATGTTGAAAATTTTAATAGATTGCACTCAAATAGAGTGAGTTGCATAGTTATAGACGCATCCGGCTTGGTGAGTACTTTAGAATTTATTGAAAAATGTTTGTGGAAATTTTTTCGCGATTTTTATTTTTATTTATTTATTTTTTGATTGAAATAGAGTGAAAGCTGTCATTATGCCTAGTGGAGTTTTACTGAGTGATCATCAAAAAGGTGCCATTGACGCGCTGTGGAGTCATGGTGTTTCAAAACGGGAAATCGCAGAGAAAATTGGTAAATCAGACCATATTGTCAGGAATTACCTGAAGAACCGCAAGAATTACGGCTCTAGGTCCTACCCAGGAAAAAGAAAAGTACTAGGAGAACGGGACTTGAGAAGGATTTGCCGTGCTTCGTCCAATCCAACAATCTCTTTGACTGAATTTAAAGTAAAATTCGGGATAACAGCTCATAAATGAACGATTTGTCGCACTATAAAGCGCAGTCCGAATATTGTCAGAGAGATTATGCAAAACGCATCACGTCTTGAAGTACATCGCAAGCTCGCGCGTGTCACGTTCGCTCGCGCTCATATTGCACAAGACTGGAGTCAGGTATGCATATGATTAAATTTTGGCGGCGGGTCCTTGATGGTATGGGGCGCCTTTAGTAGTCATGGAACTGTAGAATTGGCCTTCCCTTCCTGCCGTATGAATAGCCTCGAGTACCAGGAAGTCCTTACACAAAAGCTCCTTCCGTATTTTGAGCGCCATGCTGATGATCAATTAATTTATCAACAGGATAACGCTACGATCCACATCAGTAACTCCACAAAAAGCTGGTTATTGAGGCACAACATAAACCTTCTCGGCTGGCCGGCTCGTTCTCCTGATGTAAAACCCTATGGATAACATATATGGGGATAGATAGTTCGAGCAGTTTATAAAGATGCTAAGCAATTTAGCACGATCGGTAAGCTTAGAGATGTCGTTGAAGCAGCTTGGCTAACCTTAACTCCAGAAATGTTGAATCCCTACGCAGAATCAATGCCAAAAAGACTTTTGGACATTGTAGCGAACAATGGTGGAGCTATTAATTATTAATAAAAATCAGTTATTACTTTTTGTGCATTTTCATTGTTGTTAAATTAAGTAAAGTTATCTGCGTCTATAATAATGCAACCCTCTTTTTGCACATTTCTATCGAATTACTCGAAAAGTACCGTTTTAACAGAAAAATTTTTAGTGGTGTCAGCGATAACAAGAGAAAAGATTTGCCATCACACATTGCTACAGAGATGGCGTACCGCACAATTGCATAGTGCGTCTATAACTTTGCAACGCACTGTAGTAAGAGTGATTTTATTTTTGACAGTTATCATATTTAGGTTAGATGTAGACTTAATTAATAATTAACAAAAATAATTTTTTAATTAGAATATAAAGTAAAGATTTTTCGATTAGATGTGGAACACGATATCTGATACATGACCGCTTCGGCTTAATTTCCAAGGGCTCAAACTTGTTGAGTAAATTTTTTATTGCAGTTTGGTATAATTGCATACCTTCACATCCGTGACGTAGTCGCAAAGAGAAAAGCAAAGCGAAGTTGAAAGATCTCGGCGTCCAATTGTGATGGTCTCTCCGTATAGGGAAATTACACGCTCAGAAAACTTCTCACGAAGTAATGCTATTGTTTTGCTACTTACGTTGCATGTTGTAGCATCAAACTGTCACTAATTCTGCATGGAGAGAGAGAAATTACTTACTCACTTGAAGGTGAAAATGGTGTCCTCATCGACTGGATTAATTTTTTTCGAAATATTCGGGATCCACCTTGTAACGAACCCGTATATAGTGATACCTGTGTAGAACTATCTGTTAAGCTTTCCATATGAAATTTTCCATCGATTATAATTCATAGTTACTTTTTGAATTAATATTTTAAGTAGAGCAATAGAGATTCATTAAAGATCGCCACCCGACCGTCAACCTCCCACTTGACTGTCTGATCAAAATATTCTAGAAGGTGAAATGGCTTGTCCGGGATACGCAGAATAATCGTCCCCGCCTATCCTATCACCAGTACGTGAAAAACGGACATCTAGTAGTAGTACGTGAACAATGGAATCCACTAGATAGTACGTGTGAAACGGAAAGCCCTCCTGCTTTCGCCAGTACATGCAAAACGGACAACTAGTGGTAGTACGTGAGTAGCTACCTGTTGTCATTTGGACCCCTTACTCCACTGAAACTATCCAGAGCCAAATTTTGACGTTTTGCTGCCGACTAAACTATTTGCGCGTGAACAAACCCACAACCGAGCAAATGACGTCACAACCTTCTTACCTTTTCAAAACCCAATCTATGAACGTATGGCGTAATGTATGGTTGGTATGCAATCCTGTTCTTATGTCAACTAAACTTTGTAAGCTTTTAGGTCAACATATTTATGCTACAAAATATGATGCAGGTCGGGTTGCAATTAGCTCTTAGCTGTTTTGGAATAGACAAAACTGGGTTTTTGCAATGTTGATCTGGTGAACTTGTTATGGCACTATGTAGAGTGATTAGCTTTGGACGTAAAGTCCAGACTGCCAGCATGAGCTGACAGATCACTCGACGGACAGCGTTGACTGCAGGGCGGCACGCTAGCTCGCCTCGGCTCATTAGCGGCGAGTGTGGGGAGGTTCCACGAAAAACCTGCCGCTGCCTTGAGCCATAATTAAAAAAAATTCGTGCCTACAAACTAAAAGCCGGCACACATTCGGTCCTGAAGGGACCCTTACGTCACTAACCTATATATATATAGTTGAAGGCGCAGATGTTCTGCCTTCCTGCATGCCCCAGCCACCCATCTGACTCTGAGGGCAAGATTTTTCAGAGTCCCTAGTTGACCTGTAAAGAGAGAATAAACGAGCGAACCTAAACGACCTTCATACGAGAGGGCTCCAGGATAGTGAAGGAAGAATTAAAACTTTCAAAGATTCATGTTCACGTTATAATAGCAAATGTTTTCCTTCTTACAAAAATTACCACTTATTCCACGATTGTTTTTCTAGCAGTACTTATGGTAGAACTAAGAGAGACCTCTGTTAATGGTTTTAAAAAGAAATGTATAGAATTTATAAAATGTTACAGTTGTTGAAAGTATATTCTAAATACTAATACAGATTATTCTATTCTATTCTATTCTATCTCCTTGTTTAACTGACATTAAGATTTTTTTTTTATGTGACTTCATTTAAATGTTTTTCTTATCTTTTGTAAATAAATTTCCTTTACCCTGTACTTTACTGAACTTAGAAGAATTTGTTTTAAAATGCGGAAATTTCGGGCGAAATTCACGGTAATTTCATAAATGCAAATTTACGATTTTTACAAAGCTTACAAAGAAAACTTACGAAGAAATGTTTCATGAACAAGAGTTTAAGAAAAGTTGAAGCTAAACGAGACGCACAAGAATTTCATTTATCATTGTTCTTTAGTTTTCCTAGGATGCATAGGCATGAAGCCTAAACTAACGTTAGTTTAGTTCCTTTCTTTAGATATACTATATATGTAGTTTTCTCTCTTTTTTTTTCTTACGATATCATTTCTAATAATAGCGGATAAAATGTATTATTTAATCAAATGCTCCTATGCGAAATCATATCCAAGAAAAATTTTAAAAATTAGAAAAATCTGCCACAATTCCAACTTTATATAACTAAAACCTTAGATGTAAAAAGGAATATTATATATAAATTTAGAACCTAGTTTTCTTTGGAAATCTGATTTCATTGGACTAAGTTCCAATTAACAATTGGCGAAATGTTTTCAATATACTTAGTGTACGAAATTTCATCAAGTTCAATGGTATTTTAATATGTAATATTTTACTGTAGAGAGTACAGTTAATTTAAAAACGCATACAATAAATATTGCTTACTATCTTTGGTGCGCCCAGGCAAATAATAATAATTATTGATTCTATAAGTAGAAAAGGAACTCTTCGCATTAGAATTCTATCCTCAATATTGAGACTTCTGGTGAGCCCCCCCTTTTTTTTTTTTTTTTTTTTTTTATTCATAAATCAAGACGTCTCGAAGTTTCTCATAAATATTTCCTATACCCTTTTTCCTTTCTTTTCTAATGAAATTTCCGCAAATTACTACCATTAAATTCCAATTAATACTATTATCAAGAGTAAGACTTTAATGCCGTTGCTTGAGATGAATAAATCTTTTGTTTTACCCAAGAAAATCATTTTGACACAACCAAGTTGTTGCAACTCAAATTGAAAAAAAGCTTCTCCTATTTTTGTTGTTCTTTTAGCATACGATCACAACTCTGATTCTAATTATAATCCTAAAAAAATTTTAGATTAGTCCTGCCTTTAATAAATAGCAAGCAGCGGTGTACTGAAGTGGTACATACACCGATAGATATAACACGGAACATTCTATACTAAATTTGACATTTAGAAATAATTCTTCATTGCATAGTTAACTAGCTAGGTTCCACTGGCATAACTAACCTAAACTTAAATTGCTACACTTAATTTAAAACCGAACAATAAAATTATTGTTCCATTATTATTTTTGACTCTTTTGCTGCGGAAATATATAACCAAGATGATAGTTAATATATATAATATTTGCATATGATGAATATATATATATATGTATGTAGAGATCGGAATAATATGACACTACCTTATGAACTATCATCACCTATATCTCAGCATATTTCAATCTTTTGCTGCTGGCGATGATACCTCCATTTTTTGTGTCCTAGTTGCAATTACATCTGGATCAGAAATTTCTTTAATCATGCTCTTGTCCCTCATTACTAGTTTTCGCCTTGAGAACAATGGATTTTTTTTTTACCTTGAACTGAATGTTCATGAGCTGCTTTTGTTGCAGGATATAATTCTTCTTCGATGCTTTCGGAAATTTAGTTTCGTCCTATTCCAATCCGGCTAGTTGCAGTAATTTGTGTGGTGACCAAGAGCTTGTACCCGGTTGGTTCGTAATTTTCTGTTTGTTGTCTGCTGAAAATGCGCGAGGTATGAAACTAATTAGGTTGATTGAAAATATATCAGTATAGGAACTGAAAAATATCCTAAATCTACTTACAGATTTTATTTCCACGCGGATGTTTGAGAATTCTTTTACTTAAGTTCACCGCTACTCTCGTTTCTCAGATGATCTGACGTTAAGAGAAGATTGCCTTCTTCTTCTTTTCTAGTTTGGGAATAACGTTGAACGTTGTCGATCCCTGGGATGCGTTCAATTATCATTTAACCGCAGTCCAGCGTACATGCTGCAGTATCTCAATGTAGCATATTGCTATATGCAATACGCTACGACCATAACAAACTGAGAATGAATTGGATGTAGTCTTTACATAACTAATTTGTCCGAGACGTTTGTATATTTATTGATTAGATTAACAATTTTCTGGATGGAGAAGGTACTTCATCATGACCAAAAGCAATACGAACACTATGAACTGTGCCCATGAAATTTTGCACAGTTCTATGGAATCCGTACTATCCCAGCGGGAAAAATAAAAGCTCTTCCAGAAAAAGCAAAGTTAATGCGCTTATAACTTACGTCAGACGGAGTTACTGCGGAAGCACTTCATTTGCAGCATTTTTGTAGCTTTTCTAATAAGAAAAATGTTCACTTCTCTTAATCATGGATAAATTTTGGGATTTCGGCTTTTGTTCGGGACGTACTGTTATATTGCTTCGATGAACAAATACAAAATAAAGTTAGAACGCATTAGTACCTACTTTATTATTTGAAAGTACAGTGTGAAGAAAGAAGCATCGAGAGATTTTATGGTAGTAATTGAATAAAGTTTTTTTTCTTTAACATGAGTAAAAGGTGACGTGAAATTTTCTTACTATTTGTGGCTGTTTGAAAGACTTGCATTGCCAAATGCATCGACTTACTAATTAGAGATGCCCTGCTTCTTAAAGTTAACTGAAACGGTTGGCAAAAAATCGATCCTGTAAAAAATATTAAATTGTTTAAGACTTTTTTATTTGTGGTATTCTACTATTTCTATTTCTATAGTTTCTATAGTTACAATAAAGATTGAAAGATTGGTCTTATTGACTTTGAAAAATCGATGTGATTATAGAATTTTGATCATAAATTTTTTTTGAAATTTCTTGGGACGTATTATCCCAATAGTTCTCAAAAGGTTAAGTACTGAACGTTTTGTGTTTTTTTTTATTCATTTATGTGAAATACACACTGCAATTCTGATATCTCAGGCCCTTCAGCATTTGATCATATTGCATTTCTTAAAGCTCTAATCTCCAGGATCACGTAATACATTTAACTTGATCTTAATTCAGATCGTACGGTAGCCATCTGAAACGAAACTATTGTCAAATATCCATACGAATCTGAATTTGCATGCCTACAATATATTGCGCATAGTACAATAAGTTTGGGTATACTTCTTATTTATAGTTGAATAACCTCGGATAACTTCTAATATTAAATAAAATTACATAATAGAGACGAAAACGGAAAGTATCCACTTATGTAATATAAAAAAATTATTTTCACTTACAACATACAACTACTACATGGCATGCACATATCTTCGACAACTCATATCTCCATTCTTTTCAATATTATCGATTTTGATTATATTTAATTTAGCTAGCTTGTCACAAAGAAATTGCCAATTAGTGTTTTTTTTTTCGTTTGTTATAAAATATTAATTCTATTAAAAGTGCATTCACTTCATTTATGTATGTACACATAACTGAACCTGTTCTGACTGGGTATTTCAACATAATAATCGTAAAACAGATTTTATGGCAATTTCCAAGAAAGATGATTGTGATTTGTTTTTAATGAGCAAAAAAAAATGCTTTTTTTATATACATACCTAGAAAATAAATAAAAATGTTGATTTCATGTTTTTTAATGACTCACTCAAAATCAACTACTGAGCATACATATAATATCCGGAAAAATTTTACTACGTAACTCTTGTGTGATTTATGACTATGACTTTGCTCTACTTTTTTACCCCAACTCTGGTTTACTGCCTCTCTCTTTCTCTCTCTGTCTCTCTCTATCTTCCTAGATTTGTTATTTTACTTGTATTGTGACCAATTAGTACACCCCGAATAGACCAGCACATTAAAATAGCGTACAGACAGACCTATGTCCTTAGATTACATGCTTTAATTAAAGTGTTATGAAATCGTTATTTAATGTGTAATTAATTTTTTACTTATGTAAACTGTAAACAAAAATTGGATGGATGATGAAAATTCATTTGACCAGAGGTTACTATTTGATTATTAACTCTCACTTTTAAAAGGTGTGTATAACTGGAAATATGAAACCGAATATATATGCACGTAATTTAGTTCAGAACAGTCCATTTGTCCGATTTGAATTTTGAATTTTTTAATGACATTAGAACAAAGAGCATTTACACAATTTTAAGTGACAGATAGCACCATCTAGTGGTAAGAAAAGGTATTTGAAGATTTTTACAAAAATTGTTTTGTTTTGAATTCTCGAATTTTCTAAAGTTGACGTTTATTTCAGTGATGTAAGTTTTTTATTTAACGAGGCATTTCAGTCACAAGCAATGATACTTTTTATTCTGATAGAATGGTTCTTGCCTTCTTCTGAACATTTTTCCCACAACAAATACACTGTTTCTTTAGGGTTCCGTACTCAAAGGGTGCCAACGGGACCCTATTACTAAACTTCCGCTATCCGTCCGTCTGTCTGTCTGTCAGCGGGTTGTATCTCATGAACCGTAATATGTAGACATATGAAATTTTCAAAGAGTGCTTTAACAACAAATTATAAAAATAAAATAAAATTAACAATTAAAAGGGGTCCCAATACAATAAACTTTAGTTTTTGCTTGATCTAAAAAAGTATATAGCGTTAAATCTTGTACGATGGTACAGAACGGAGTGTGTATTGCGCTTGTAACTCGTGACGTTAATATTCATATTTATGCCGATGACGTGCAAATTTATCTTAGGTTTAATGGAAGACTGTGTGGATAGAATCAACAGCGATTTACTCGAAATTAGTAAGTGGGAATTTGCACATAATCTTCAAATAAACCCTAATAAGTCTCAGTGCATTGCTTTTCAACTACTTCGATGGACTCTTCGGATCTACCAGCTGTCCTTGTGGATGAAGTTGTAATTCCGTACGTGAACAAGGTCCGTAATTTGGGCGTTACACTTAATTTTAATATGAAATGTTGCGACCATATTCAGGCCTCTCTTTCCAAAATTTACGCAACTCTTCATCGCTTATGGCTATCGGCTAGTTTTCTGTCGCCCCAATTGCTGTGCCATCTAATCAAGACTTTAGTCCTTCAACACTTTACTTATGGTTGCCTTGTTTTTACGACTGTGTCAGGTTTATTTTTGGATTGCGAAGGTTTGACCATGTGTCTCATCTTAAGTTTGCTCTACTTAGATGTCCGCTGGAAGTGTATCTTAAGAGGAGAGTTTTATTTTTTATGTACAACCTTATTACTACAACCAAACCTGCATATCTAGCTAACTTGGTCCGGCCTCTTAACTCTGCCAGAGGGCGTAAGTTTTTAATACTCCGATTTCTAACATCAGTCTTTGAAGGTTCTTACATTGCTCAGGCAGTTCGTTCTTGGAACGAGCTACGTGGTCACATTCAGCGGGCAGATTCATTCGGAACATTCAGACGGCTCCTTGTAAATTTCCTAGAGTAACTTTCGTTTTTGTCTGCGACACACACGCATTTGTTATGTTATTGTATTTTATTTTTCTCTTCCCTTTTTTTTATTGAATTTTGATTTAGTTTTTAAAATTTTTTGATTCTGTTTTTAAATTAAATTTAAATTTGTTAATTTTCTTTTTGATCTGAATTTTTTTCTTTTAATTTTAATCATGATTTGGTTTGTTAATTTTTCATTTCTTTTTAACTTTGATTAGTTGATTTTAATTTTGATCTTAATTTAAAGTTTTTATTTTAAGTTTGATTTCAATTTTATTTTTAATGTTAATTTTGATTCTAGTTCTAATTAATTTTTTTATTTTATATTATTTTTATTTTTATTTTGGTTTTTATGTTAATTTTTATTTGCCCGTCTGTTCAATAGATACTAATTTAAAAGATTGTCAATCTTGTAGTATCGTTTACCAGAAAAATATATTATTATTATTATTAAATTGTCCCAAATATACTGCTACAAAATAAAGGGGTGATTTTTTCCTTCTTCACGCTTACCTATGTTTAGCTATCTCGAATAACTTCACTCGATGTTTTTGTAACAAAATATCTCTATAATTATGCATTCATTCAGACATCCTCTCCACTGTTTTCCATTGTAGCAAGAAAACCAAAACACAAATTTACCCACTTTCGTATGATATCAAAAATTTTCCTTTTGGCAGATCTTAATGAGTTGTCCATTAAGATTTTTATCTATCAAAAATATAACTGAAGTTTTTTGTCAAGTAAAAACTAGATACAATACTTGGGCAGGGCATAGAAATTGTGATAATGCACTTTTCAAAAATGATGACTATTTATTTATTTATTTATTCTAAATAATAGAAATAAATCAACTAAAACTAACACTTACTATCTAATATTAAAATATATTTATAATGTTATAATAATAGTAAGCATATAATAAAATCAGAAACAGAGGTTTTAAAAGGAACTCTATCTTGATTGAAGTCAATTAAGCTGCTGTACAAATTAAACTGCGTTGCTTGTATTTTGTTCAAACGCTATAATTTCCGTAAATTTGTTCTACATGCTATTTTTTGTTTAAACTATTAGAAAGAAAACATATTTGGCTTCAATTTGTTTTAACTTCATTTTGCTGTGGGAGCGACAGTTTTGGCCTTTAGGACCTGTTTAAGATGAAATTTTAGTTTTTTCTCCATGACGAGTATACAAAAAGCAGTGAGAGTGAGCTCTTACTGCATGCTGTACCCGGCCAAAACCCTCGAGAATACTTCCCAAGCCATGAATCAGAAATCTATATGTGTGCGTGCTTAGTCCGTTTTCTAAAATGTTCTATATTGATACTTATGGAAAGGTACTAAACATTGACTTTATATACGTTATAGAGCCTAAACTACTATCCATACAGGAAAATTGTCTTCTAGTAATTTACAGCTTGGTTGCTTACCTTCCCAAAGGCTACACTTTCTATATACCTTACTTAACCAAATAATAAAATAGTTTTGATTACAAAGTAACCTTACCATTTTACGCTCAATACCTCTCAGCTGAGTGATAATTGCATGTGCGGATGTGCAGCCGGAGTCCGAATCTGTAGGCAGCTACATTCGCTATCATCAGCCCACGCATGCCATGACGGCAGAGCAACATTACAATGATTACTCAGCTGAGAATTTTTGTTTGAGGAATCGTAGTCATTTGGATAAGATAAATTTTTTTAAATAATTTTGTTAGGAAAGGTATGAAAATTTTATTACGGTTCGGAAGATAAGAAAGTAAGCTTAAGATTAACAGAACGCCATTTTTCTGTATGAATAGTAGTTTAGGGCGGAGGAGCTATTCAAATCAAACTTTTGTCACTTTTACATAAGAACACTGCAAATATTTTAGAATGTAAGGACTACGCTGGGCCTCGCATGTGGTAGGGAGGGAAACTGTTTCATGGCTTGCGAAGTATTCTCGAGGGTTTTGACTCGGCACGTTAAGGCCTTTTAATGTGTCGGTGCCTTCGGCGACTTCATGGCTTGTATTATATTCCGGGGGTTCCGGGCGCAGTCTTATCTGCTTACACGAGACATACATATAAATGGATAAGCTTTAAAATATTTGGAGAAATAATTCTATATTCAATACTATCTCTAATAAACAAAGTATATAAACTTTTCGTTTGAGAGACAGTTTCTGTGAGACAATCAACTGGCATCTGGCATCGTAAGGAGATAAATCACAGGTCCAGTTAAATGTCCTAAAAGCAAAACTGGTAAATCTCCTTTGCACATTTTCAATTCTCTTAGAATGCGTCTCATCTCAGTGGGAAAAAGAATGCTTTAGCAGACATGTAAGAGCGATATTTTGGAAGCTTGAAGCGGTCTTTTCTAGCTTCTCAAGACCGCTCTTTACTAGCTTCTCAAGAGCGCTCTTTTTATACTCTAGATGAAATCTATAGGGGTATACAAAGTTTGTCATTCCCTTTGTAACACCTCGAAATAATGATGGTAGAGCAAAATGGATTGGACACCCACGCATAATATTAAAAGTTATTTTGATTTTTGCATATCCGTCCGTCCGTCTGTCTGTCCGTCTGTGCGCACGATAACTTGAGAACGTGTATACTTAGAGAGCTGAAATTTCGTACACGGACTTTAAAAAAAAAGTAAAATTAAGTTCGAAAATGAGACAAATCGGGCAACTCCTTCATGGGGTTGCCATACAAAAATTTCGTTTTCCACTATATATTTGTACACTGCCTGAGAAGGCGTACACATTTTTATACATGGTGTTTTTATACAAATAGCACATAAAATTTAAAAAATGAACTAAATCGGGCAACCCCTTCTTGGTGTTGGCATATAAAAAATTAGATTTTTTCCATATACTGTGAAAACGATCAGTCCTAGGCATTTTTATTGTACTAAAAACTTCAGAATACGAAATCCTACAAAATTGTTTATAATCATTTTTTCTGTCCGACGAACCGTTCTAGAAATATATGCGAAAAACCACTTTAAAAATCAAACTTACATAGATCGGCGACCGTACGAAATTTTATACGGGCATTCATCTAGGGGGTATCATAAGAATTGGTCTTAGACCAATTGTAGCTTTTTATGTATGTAGTCAAGGTGAATGACACATACTTCTATCTTCATACATAATTCAATTGAGCATTATTGTGAACTTCCTTGGGGAGAAACTATCACCTTAGGCTGCTCCCAGGGTGAAAAGTATATCCAGTTGTGGTCGACAAGCTTATGGTGCTCCTTAATATGTGGAAATTCTTTCTGTATTGGCTACGTCATGATTTTAATTGCGGTAAAACTCTATAGGCGCAAGGTTTCTGGACCCCTTTAGCAAAGCCTTGTTATAGTTCAGCAAAGTTTATGTAAATGTAAACTTCGGTAAGATTGTCCTGGTACGGTTGATTAGGAACTAAGAGACGGGCTAATAAAATCATAGTCTTTAGTAGTCAGCCAAAAATTTAGGGTTAATAAGAAATTCCAAGCTACATACATACATATATATTGGAATCTGTACCTAGACATAATTGCGGAAAATCGCACGTGGATTATTTTTAGAGTGTGGAGAAGGTCATTAGGCCTAAGACCCAAGACTGATAATTGAATTAAGATGGCTGAACCAATACTGGAAACTAGTTGGATCTCACATCTTTGAACATTGTGGCGAAGCTCTCGTCAATCTAAATACCGAAAATAATGGTAAAGAAACAACAATCCTGAAATTTTCTTACTATCCCCAGGGGAAGACTAATCTGATACGCGCGTATAGAGCTTGGCAGTTTGTTTGGACTAGAATAACAGGATAACACAGCCGTATGCTGTCTAGACACAAAGAATGTCATTATATACAGGTTTTTATGTCAAGGAATATGCCATACTGATCTGTGTTTAGGGAAATTAAAAAAAAAAAAAACCTTAAAACAAAACCTTCTTTATTTTTCTCCATTGTCAGGTAGCAATGAATAAAACTATTGAATTTCTACGGCGAAAATAAACAAAGTTCGTGTGGAAATTCTAATGTACATATTTTTGACGAACTGTGCAGATCAAATTTGATTAATCAGCCTTGTAAGTATGACTTGTTGTTAACAAAGAAAAAGCAGATAATCTTTTTATTTCCCGCCTATAGAGACGATGTGTGAGTTTTACATGTGTGTACGGCATAAGGATTATACTATACTCAAACTTTCATTTCAAGGGCAAAAAACGCACTCGGTTTAAAGTTGTGCCAACAATTTTAGAAGTACGGTACAGGTGGAAGACCCGTAATCACCTCAGGGGACTTCTTCAGGTTCACTATACATACATATATCTGATTCCCACGATATCCTAACTTCTTTCTATGCAAAATCTCTGTGCCAAATAAACAAAACAAACCAAATCAAAATTGTCAACCTTCTTAATTGCAATAAATCTCATGAAAAGTCTTGAAATTTCATATAATCTAGGTCAGATTATTTGTCTCTCCAACATCTAACTATGAATAAATTTCGTTATTAAACTAAGTACAGGCGACGACGACTGAATAATGTACAAACCATATATATATTTAGTCAGTCAAAGGCTTATAAAAGTGAACCATTCCAATTTGGTCTACAATCCGGCAGCTCACCTACTTTATATCCGCAGTAACCGGCTCTTATCGAAAAACTCTCCTCCTTAAGACGAGCGTTGAGCTTCTTAACCTTCCGCTTTTGTCCTATAACTACTATGGATATTAATCCGGTTTTTGATCATCATTTGAAAAGACTGGTTGTCAAGCAACAATTACTGTAATTTATAGAGAAAGGCCCTATCACTATTGATGTTGTGTTACTGTTGTTGATTGCGATGCTATAGTTGATGCTGCTGCTGCTACTACTGCTAGTGCTACTGCTACACCAAGTATGGTATGAAAGAGCAGCAATTCCTTAAGTCAATCGTGTTTACTTTCTATTGTTTTTCCACATTTTCCCCAAACATACAGAGTCACACATTTCCTGCATGCAATATTTTTACTGCACATAGGAAAAAAAAAATAAGAAAAAAAAAACAGATTTCAATTGAAAAGTGAATTCTGTCAGAAAGATATGGATCTCCTCCATTTCGTTGTCTCTCTCTCGTACACGCGCTAATACAAAAGAGGGCATCGCATATTTTAACGAAAGTAAAAGCTTCATTTTTTCCAAATCGCTCGCCTTTTTTGTAACTACTCTAATCATTGGATGGAGACTTGAGGAGTACATATACACCTACTACTTCATCACTGGAAAGTCAAGAGTACCTACATAAGTTAGTGACAATCTCTTGAAGATTCTGTTGATGATCATGATGATGATGATGATGAAGGAAAGTAAACCGTGGGACAAGCCTGCTTGCTCTGCGAATATCGTGACTTGAAAACGTAAAGATGCTAAACTATTATTATTATTGCAAGATATATCGAGCGTAACATAGAGGAAAACCTCTTTTTTAATGCTCACGTAATATGCGCTCGTTCTATAATTTATTTTTTCTGATTGAATTGTTTGATGCCACGCAATGCGGCGACTATAAGTGCGATGAAGAAAAATTTCATAATTTTTAAAACGCAATACTTTGTATATTCAAGGTGAAGTAATTCTTGACCAATATTTGTTCGAGCTTCATAACCAGACCACGTTAAGCGTTTTTAAAACGAAAGTAGATGGGAAATTAATGTCGAGATAAGATTTTATATTTGAAATTTACACAATGACAAATTTATCGATTTTACACTTCAGCAGGATTATTGTAAGCATAGAGGGGTAGATGCGAAGGGAATGTATAACTATATTTAGTTTAAAAACGGGGGAGGGGGTTATAAAAGCTTAAAAAGACGTTTTCGATGACATTTTTATAGCATAATCTGAATTTATTTTGTTGTATAAACAATTAAAATTGCGATCGTACTTAACGCTAATAAATTAAATTTAACACAGTTTATAATCATAACGATAGATGGAGCTAGTAGGTACATATATATATAAATCTATAGCAGCTGCTGAATTGACATTTTAATACCGTTATTGTACCAGTTGGTGTTGTCGATAATATTAGCTTGTTTTTAACTAAAATATTTATAAAATTGAAAATAGTGAAAAAAATTTATACACAAATTCTGAACTCCTGAAATTAATTTAATTTTATTTATTCACTTGAAAATATCTTTGTACATTAAGACAGAGTCTTTTAGGAGTACAAGCTTAAAATACTAATAGTTCACTGTATATTACAAACAAAAGGTACAATTCATAATTCAAATTAAGGAAACTAAGATTACATTATAATATTGAAACAAAATAATAAACATTTAACTATTATTAATTATAAAAAAAAAAATTAAAAGGAATAAAAAGATGGATTAAGTACCAAAACGAGAGAAAAGAAATAATAAAAGAGCAAAAAAAAAAGACTATAAGAGAAGATATCTGGCTATGCATTCCGTTCAACAACATCATGTTTCAGGGACTTAAATGAATAAATAATTTAGTAGCAAATTGTTTGACAGACCTAATGCGACGGAGACCACTAGGCAAAGAATTCCATAACTGAATAGCATGAATGTGGAAGAAGTGCTGACTAAAAGCAAGTGTGTGAGCAGGCGTAACCAAAGCAGTCGTTCGTAAGGATATGCAGAAACGCAACCTTTCAAACAAATATTCAGGCTTTTATGTATAAATCAGTTTCTGCAGAAAAATTAAAATATTATAATTAATATATGTAGGCAAGGAGCAGCCAACCAATGTATGTGCATAGGCAGGGGCGGATTTCCCTATAGGCCGAGTAGGCCCGAGCCTAGGGCGGCAGATTTAGGGGGCGGCAAAACTTGGTGATTTTTTCTTGTAGTTGTGGGTATTTCATTACATTTTTATACTTTTTCGTTTTTTTAAATAAAATAATTCGTTGGAAAGTGTTATTTTTAATTCTACTCCATTTTTTTCAAATCTACTCCGATTTATGAGGCAGCCCACTCCGCTAATTCTAGCCTAGGGTCCCTTCACTGGATATAGATCATTCAATTTTTCGTGTTTTACAGGGAGTAGGGGGGCGGCAATCTTCCATAGGCCTAGGGCGGCCAAGTGATCAAATCCGCCCCTGTGCATAGGCCGATAAGTGATCATATCTTCTTAATCTAAAAATATATCTTATCATGGAGTTGAAGGCTACATTTAGTTTGTTAAGCGTAGTAGAATCAAGACGACAATATACATACTGTAGCTCCATACAAGATAAGTGGAATTAAAAGAGCCTTTACAAGCTTGAATCGAGCATCAGTGGTAGTGTATGCAGTTGATTTCCAAAGATTACGCAGTCCTCTATACATATATCCTTGAAATAACTATATCAATGGGAGAGCCCCAGGTGAGAGTTTCATTAAAAAATTTCCCTAGATTACATACAGTTTTCACATAAGGAGTCGTAGCTGCGTTTATGGTTACTGGAGGAAAATAAGATGTATCAAGCTCGAACCTATGTATATATAACGATACCATTAGATGTGCTGCCCATAGACTGATTTAAAGCAGATCATCATTAATACGTTCAACTGCATCTTCAATTAAACCAAGGCGTTCCGAAAGATACACCTGAACATCATCTGCATAAAGATGAATCTGGCAATTTGAAACTGCTGAGAAGATATCATTAATAAATATCGCAAACAGAAGGGGACCCAATGTGGAGCCCTGAGGAACGCCATTTACCATTACATGAGACATACTGAGTACGACTGCTAATATAGCTTTTAATGAGATTTACAGCTGAGGAACTAAAATTAAAATACCACCTCAATTTTTGGAGTAAAAGTCGATGATTGAGTGTATCAAATGCCTTACTAAAATCAAGTAAAGTAAGTATGGTCAATTTATCTTGATCAATGCAGCTACGAATGTCCTCGGATATTTTCAGTAAAGCTGTTGTACAACTATGGTGCTTTCTAAAAGCAGATTGCAAGGGCGAAAGGAGGCGATGAGCTGACAAAAATGAACTAATCTGCTCGGCTAGGACTTTCTCCAGCACTTTTGATAAGCAGCATAGTATACTAATAGGTCTATATTCCTGCGATCCTGACAGATTTTTTATGGATGGGTAAAATTTTTGCTCTTTTCCACTTGGTCGGAAAGGAGGAACTCATTAGACTCGAATTACAAATATAAGTGATAAGTAATTGAAAAAATACAAAAGTTTCTTCAAAAAATCAAAATCAAAGTGAATTGAAATCAAAAGTAACAATAAGAATATAAAATGTCAGTTGTTACCAATGAAAACGCCAATGCTGATTCAGATGTTTTCGTTGGGTTTATGCCTTTGCTTACACTAGATCCAAATGTACACCGCCATAGTTCGGCCGATCCGTTACTACGGCTCTTCAGTCTAGTGGATGGCACTGACGAGCAAATGTAACCTGGATGTGCTGTCGAAAACCCAGAAGGCAGCTTACCTCCAAATAACTGGGTGTCTGCGCATCACGCCCACGCCGACACTGTACTAGAGGTCATGCCTGATTTATTGCCACTAGATATACTACTGCAAAAGTGTAGCCGCAACTATAGTGCTCTCAGGCTTAGAGCGAGGGTTTAGTTGATCAAAAAGGGGTTTTGGGCATTCAAATATATTTCGAAAGATAGACTGCAGTAATTGTAGGGAAGAAACAGAACAGACTATCAAGTAGATTTCGTAACTTTTGGAGGGGTTGTCGTTGCAATGGTAACATCCGATATCATTATCTTAATGGATGAATCCAAGATTAGTCCGAGCAAGGGGGCTGGAGTACACTCCAAGACTCGCAGTGGCACGAGTCTTATAGACTGCTGGACAAATGTAGAGCCTTTCAGGCAGAGCTCGAAGCGTACTTTGCGAGTACCCCACCCTGGTGAATAAAAGAGGTAGGCTATTGGGTAGCTTCTTTTCAAGTCTAGGGGAGCTGCAAAGTAAAGAGTTCAGATGTTATTCTGCGATTTTTAAGAGAAGTAGGATGGATCTATGCCGGTTTTAAAGGTTTTCCCACGAGGTCAAGAGACACATGGACCCACTGGAGTTGTAAGTGATGTAAGCTAGTCTTCTAGCGGCAAACCTCTTACCTGTCCTAACTCAACCTACACAGATCCAAAGATAAACTGAGTAGGATCAATGTGCTAAATCTGATATTGTAGTAACTAAGGCACAAAGTTTACCCTAACAATGAAAATGAAGGTAGAGGTGAAACAACAAAATTCTGTAATACCAGTGGTTAAGGGTTTATCACACCTATAGTTATCCCCTAAGTACTTCTTAAATAATTGTGTTCCTTAATCTTCCCAGAATATCACTCCTAAGTGGGTTTTTTTAAAGTTTTTTTAAATTCCATGCATATCCAAAATGGTAAATTCATCCACATTTTAGTAAAACTCGAAAATTACCTCCTAATTACCTATTGAATACCCTCAAATGAGTATTCTCAAAGTCGAGACCTAGGTAAAATGTTTTTTTCGGAGGATTCATCGAAATCCAGTATATTACCACTTACCACCTGAATTAATCTTTTTTTCTCTGCTCTAATCATACCATGAAGATCATTTAAATTAGTCTTTTTTAAATCGAGAGAAGACTTACGGCTAAATTACCTTCCCGAACCGCGAAAACGTAAAAGCTTAACAACCAATTTCATCATAATTACCCGCTATTAAATGAGTTTTTCCAAAGTCAGCGCATTGCTTTTATTTGTGGAGTATTTTTTCCACATGATTAAAAAAAACACATTAGATCCAATCTATTTCATAACAGTTCTTGCGACCGTTTTCAAGATAAAATATACAAATATAAAAAAAAAACAATTTGTATAAAAGTAGACGTCTAATTGCCCCCCAATATGCCCCCACCTTCCCAAAGACGTTTCCCTCTTATGTTAAATCGATTTCTCGTATTTTACGCCTATTTCATTAAAATTCGCTATTATCTCCTGATTACTTCGTATTGAGTTTACTTTTACACCCCTTAATAGTCCCTAACTCCCCAACCCCCTCCCTCTAATTTGAGATATAGCTAAATCGTTTTTTTTCTCGCTTGATTCCGTCCTGTGCATTAAACTCCAGTATTACCTCTAAGTAACCCCCTGAATAACCCGTAATGAGCCCCCCCCCCCCCTCCCCAACAAATATCTTCTAAATGAGTTTTCTCAAAGTTGATGCTAGTTGTAGCTGTAGCTATGACGGCCATGTCTGATGTCAATATTGATTATGTAATCATATGGTCAAATCCTCGTAAATTTAAACAAAATCTCAATCGTGTTCTTCCGAACCTCTCAGCGTTGATATCGTAGAAATATTTTTTAACAACATTTATTAAGATTTTATAGTTTCGTAGTCGTATCCAAGCAATCTAAGTTGACTGACTACTATAGCAGAGCCAATACTTTGCTGCATTGATCAAGAAATTGGAATTGCCGAGCCGAAGTAAAACATTTTTTTTTAAGTTTTAGATACTTTTTTATTTAATTCGCCTCTGTGATCTCTCAGTTTTGACATTTATTGATTTATTACTGATCAACCTAAAGTGGGAAACAATAATTTTTAATTAGTACATGCTTGTTTTGCTCCCTCTTAACTTCTCTATGAAATTGATAATATTAGAGGAGTACAACAACAGAATGATGAATACGATTGCCACCAGATATTTTCAAAAAATTACACGGAATCCATTGCCAACAATGATTAGAGAACCAGCTATCATTAATAAAGAATTTTGTAAAGTATTACAACTTCCTAAGTGGCTCTTATCAATCTCAAACACAAGACTACCTCAATTATACGGGCTGCCTAAAATACATAAGCCTGGTAATAAAATGCGTCTAATTATAGCTAGTATAAATTTACCATCTTACAAGATCGCCAAATTACTTGCCAAGGAGTTCACATCTCTACCAAAACCACCCGGAAAGTAAAGAATACCTTTGAATTCGTAGAAATGATAAAAGATCTTACACTGAAGGAAGATGAGTTTATGGTCTCTTTTGATGTTGAATCCCTCTATTCGAACGTTCCCATACCTGCAGCACTAGAGGTTCTTAGTAATTGGCTCGACAACAGTGACATATCTGACGAAAAAGCTAACATTTTCCATAGAGCAGCAAACCTTTGTATGAAGCAAAACCAATTTAGTTATCAAAATGAATACTATAGACAGACCATGGGAGCGAACATGGGAAATCCACTTTCTTATTTTATAGCTAACGCTTTTCTAGGAGACCTTGAAACTAAATTACACAATGAAGATAAACAGCCAAGAGTTTGGATAAAATATATGGATGACGTTTTCTCTATAGTGAAGAAATCACAAATATCGAATCTACTAGCAATTCTAAACAACCAACATCAATCCATCAAGTTCACAGTTGTGACGAAGCGAGATGTAAAGCTACCTTTTCTAGACACAATCCTGACAAGAAATCAAAATAAAATACAAATAGGAATATATCGGAAACCTACAAACACTGCAAGATATATTAGCAACGACTCACACTGTCCCATGTCCACAAGATTGGCAGCATTAAATAGTATGGTGTATCGAATGTTGAAAATACCATTACATATATGTACAAGATGTCATGAAAGAATTAAAAACAATAAAAGATATTGCTAGTATAAATGGATACAGAGAGAGCGTAATTACAAAAATGGTGCAAAACCACTCAAAACGTGTTAGAAAAAATGAAAGAACGACCTTCTATCAACAGCAAAAACCGATTAGAAAAAGAGCAACATTTGGATATAATCCAGCTATCACCAACCAATTAACAAATATTTTCGATAAATACCATATACGTTTGGTATACAACAATAATAACAAACTAAAATCTCTACTGGGGAACACCAAAGACAAGATAGACAACACAGAGAAATCCGGCATTTACTCGATTACTTGTGGGGATTGCGACAAAGTATATATAGGTCAAACGAGAAGAAAAATAAAAACAAAATATAAAGAACATATTTCGCAGCTAAAATCCGTTCAACCAATATCAGCTGTAGCCTTGCATATGATCACAGAAGACCACCAACACATTAACATTAACAACCTGGACGTAAAAAAGTCAGTACAGAATCAGAACAAATTGAATGCATGGGAGAGCGTGTACATGATGAAATTCAACAACAAATTAATAAACATTGACCAGCCACCAATAGATTCATCCCTTTTTAACTTTATAAAGCTAGTAGGAATAAATTAAACAATTTTTTGCGTTTGTATGTTTTTAATAATTTTTGACGACAGCAACTGTAATTTTTTCAAGTTTTGTTTAAGTGTAAGTAATTGTAATTTTAATCATAGATTAGAACTTTAGCTTTATTTAAAGTCTACCTTACATACACAGCCTAATTTATTTAACAATTTTGATGACAATAATTGTATTTGCCAATACTAAGGAGCTCGTACGTAAAAAAATCACATACCACAGTGTCAGTTTTCACTTTAAGTCTAATAGGAAGCAACTGAAGATGGACGACTAGGTCCGAAATGCATTTAGCATAATTTTCTTCCAGTAATATTTTTTAAATCTGTGTATAGAGCGAGCAATTAAAGATGGTTTTATTGAAAAAACGTAATTTTCACGTTTTTAATCTTTAATATTAATTGACGTTGACTAACAATATTCAGGCAAGTTGTCTTCTACAATCTTCTGATATTCCACAAGGCTCTATATTTGGGCCACTAATTTTTCTTCTGTATACATCAAAACCTAATCATTTGTGATCCCTTAAATTTATATTTGTACTAACCACTTTCATTTTTTACATGTCGTCTAATCTCTATTAGACCCTATGAATTGGTAGAACATTGATGAAAAAAAATTAGAAATGATATCATTGAACCAAATTTATTTATCTTTTTATTCTGAACAACTCAATCCAAATCAAATAAAACATTATCTTAATATGAAAAGTTATGTTTCATTTTATCTAAAACAAACAAAATATTATGTAATAAACACAAAATTGATTGCACCAAAAGCAAACCAACTACCTTTTCATTTACACAATCTCAAAAAACAATAATGCAATTTATGACCCCGCCATAAAAATACATGCAATAACTTTCTTTACGATGTCGTTGCAATTTTACTGTCGTAATATACATTTTATTGCACTCAGAAGTTCGGCAAATTTCATAATGATTTTAGAAAATATTTGCCCGCGGAACCATATATTTTTTTTTTCGTTTTTTTTAGTTTTACTTTGTCCATTTCATTGTTATCAAGCAAAAAACTTGCAAGCCGCTATTATATTTTCAGTGGAAATTCATATTTTTTTGCAAGTGTTCATATTCTCATTAAAACAAACTCCATTTCATTATGAAGTTTTTAATGTAATTAGGAAATTCAGAGAGTGTGTCCATAGTTTTTCATATCGACACAAACTGTAAAATTCAATAAATATTTATGGAAGTGATAGATAGGCGTTTTATGTATGTATGTAGATCATATAAATTTCGGAACAATTAAGATTCAACAAAAATTAATGAAAGCTTAACACTAACCATTATATTGAAAAGTGAAATCTCTTTATCAAATCAAAATTCCAAGTGCAAAAAACAAAAAAACCAGAAGAACCATTTCATCCTAGTCCTCATTTGTGTTTGTTTATATATGGAGAACACACTAGGAGAACGTGAGAAGACTCTTTAAAATATGCAACTATGATGATGACGCTCCCAACCTTTATGAATTTATTTAGGTGATCCGAATCTCTGTTAATGGGTAGCAACAGGAAACTGGAATGTCAACTTAGCGGAAGTGCGCTGATCAGATGAATTATCGTAGTCATGGCCGTACTAGATTTATTGGAAATGAAATCACAAATTGTGATTTAAGTGTAGGCAATCTATTTGTATATATGCGAAAGTACACATGTGCCCTAACCGACTCAATTCAAATTTACACCTTGCATTTTCGTAGTATACCTATAATTTGTCTGGTCTCGTATATATATATACAAAATACATAGGTATAGGTGTGCTGTCCAAATATGAATGTATATATGGAGGCGACTTTAAGTTTTTGAATATGGATAAGAATGGTAATGGTGCGCATATGCATTCGTTGGTCTACGTGTTGGTCAGAAAATAATAAAAGTTTTTATAGCGACTTTAATTAAAATTCGCATTTTAATGGCTTACTCAAAGTATATTTACCGTGAAATTTTCATTGTTTCAGTGAATTGTATGCGAGAGTTTTTCCCCACCAGAAGTGCGGGGCTCTGTTGATGCAAATCTTCTTCAAAAAAGTTTCATTTTACTTTTACTTGAACTTTTACCGCATTATACATATATAGATGTAACAGTTTTTATAGGAAATGCTTGGTTTTTTTTGTTTTCGTTTTTGGTTTTTTTCTTCAATTTCAAGTGAAATTTAGAGATATTTTTTGACTTTCAATTGTTTTATAAAAAGTTATTAATCAAATTGAGAATTAGATCAACTGTTAATTGTGTGTATGGGAAAGTAAACTTATCAGAGTTTATCGTATAATTTTTTTGTGCATATTATACTGAGTCAATATCTATCTCCCTCATATGCTAGTTATTGATGATTTATTTTAGCTTGTGTTTTTAATTAGTTTAACAGTAGTTGTTCAGTCCTCACATATATGTTAGATTCCGCGATGAATTTCCTACTATCAAGACGTTTATAAAGCCTGAGGCAGCAAGCTGAGCAATACTGCCTCCATGCCTAATCTACCTAAAAACAAAAAAGAAGACACAAAGAATCATTCAAATCTAGTTTATATAAAAATAATACTTATCTAATCAAATCATCCAACACATCAGCTCTCTTTCGAAATTCGTTTTTGGAATGATTATTCATTCAATAATAAGCTGCTGCTCCTCCTCTACCATTTATCTAAAAAAAATATATACCTATATATAAAAATCATTAATTAAACAACACAATTCTATAAAAAATATCACAGTCTACTTACCTCCGTATATTTACAAATTTGTGATGACAACCAGTGACATTACGTCAACCAGCTGTTTGTGGTACATTCAGACATCGCACCAATCGTTGCTAGGGCAACACCAAGAGGCGAGAAGACGTAACTGGTTACAGCGGCTATATAAACCCGACGAAATTCAGGAGATGGCACCATTCTTTTGGCAGAATTGATCTGTATCAGCATCTGATTTTTCTAACAAATCAATTTACTACCCTGGTGCCCTCACGCACCATCAGAGGAATTTTGTCAATTAATACATATTGAAATTTATTTTGATGACAGTTGCTCAGATCTTCTTCTTCTTTCATTTCAGAATTAAAGCAAGCAAGAAGGCATATCGTTTGTTTTTTTAATTTGAATTTTTAAGTTGTTTATTTTTTATTTATTTTGTAGTTTGTAGGTTAATTTGTTTCTGAATTCTTGTGATATTAGGTTAAGCAAGTGAAACTGAATTTTTTTTTTCAAAATAAATTTTATATTTGGAGTTGAGTTGTCCTTTACAAACCGGCACTCCCTCCCACGTCCGAGACTAGATCTCACAATAGTCGTGTGCTTTATATAAAACTCATAACTTACATAAATTCAAAAGAAGATACCTGTAGTCTTGGCTGGGAAAATCAATTATGCCAATTGTTTACCTTCTAAACTTATGAACAAACCGGATGCTCTAATAAAGTTCAAAATTGGCTCCCATCCTTCCTTACCGGCTTCATGCTGTTTTTCAAGGAGGTATGAGCCAAGTAATCTGTAACGCTTTCCTGAGAGAGCCGGAATGCCCAGTGAGAATTGACACTAGAGTTCTCAGGGTTGGCTTGTTAAGCCCCAATAGCTTTTTCGTTCAGTTTGCCCCATAGCTCCTTTGTAGTTCTACTTGTAGGGTTATCTAACCCAAAATTTAAGGTTGCATAAAGTTCAAAAAATAAATCGTTAAGGTTGTAAAAAAGTCGTGAATATTGTAAAAAAAATCGTTGAGATTGTAAAAACTTCGAAACATAAATCGTAAAAATAGCAAAGAAGCAAGAAATCGTTAAGATTGCAAAAACTTCGAAAAATAAGTCGTTGAGATTGGAAAAAAATCGTTAAGATTGCTAAACGTTAGGAAAATAATCTTAAAAATTGAAAAGAAATTTGCAAGAATTGCCAAAAATTGTGTTTGTGTGTGTGTGTGTTGTCGAGTGCGTTTTCGCTATTCTGCGATTTTTCTTAAATGCTACAATTTTTCGTAGAATTGGCAAATAAATTCGCAATAAGTGCCGAAATGTGAGTGTTGTGTGCGTGCGTGTCTGTGTGTGTGTGTGTGTGTGTGTATGCTCGAGTGAATTTTTCGCTATTTCCCTAATTTTTTTAAATGCTACATTTTTCGTAATAATTGCAAAGAGATTCGCAAGAAATGAACAAAAAACCTGTGTGCGTGCGTGTGTGTGTGTTTGTGTGTGCGTGTGTGTGTGTGTATGTGTACGCGTGAGTGTGTGTGTGTATGTGTGTGTATATATATATGTATATATATATATATATATATATATATATATATATATATATATATACATATATATATATATATATATATATATATATATATATATATATATATATATGTGTGTGTGTGCGTGTGTGTGTGTGTGTGTGTGTGTGTGTGTGTGTGTGAGAGAGTGTGAGTGTGTGTGTGTGTGCGTGTGTTCGTGTGTCGATTACTGTCTGCTCAAGCCAAAATATTAAAGGTAAGGTATTTTGGTGTAATCCCAATTGTAGAGGGAGATACCCACGGAGACTGCACCAAGATGAGCAAGTTCATTCGCCTTTTCGTTCCCGCTAATATCGCTATGACCAGGCACCCAAAGAACGAGCACCCTGTTGCTCCGAGAGAGCGAATTCAGGCTGGTTGTACACTCCAGGACCAAATTGGAGGTTGTAGAGGGTTTTGACAAGACTTTGACTGTGCGAGCAGATTGCAATCTCCTTGTTCTCAGTGGCTAAGTTGAGGAGATACCTTCCAGCTTAAGGATAGACTTGACTTCCATTTGGAAAACCGTGACATTGACATGACTTTCAAGGTGTTTGGAAATTTCCATGTGAGAGCGTCACTTACAGTAAGGAGACACAATCTTTGAATATTTTCCAATATCTTACGAAGATTGGTGAACTCCATTACTTTTCACCCCACCAAACACCAAAGAACGAGATGATACTACTGACACTAGATGACACACTTTAAATCAATAAGATCATCCACAGTCCCACTTCTCTCTATGGATCTGCGGCACATCGCGAAGACTCTAAAATCTTTGTTTCGCTTTGTCCTCATGTGTGGTTTCCAGTTTAACTTTCCCTTAAATGTTATACCTAGGTGTTTTCCCCGTCCTTAAGTTCCAAACGGTGGAGCCAATAGAGGTCAGGTTCAATGTTGGACTGTTCCTTTTTTACTAAAGATCGGCTTTCAGTGGATTGATGGACCGATATCCGTAGCCCAGTTATGACTAGTTCGATCGCGTTTTTCACCAGTCCGCAGAGTTCGGATTCATAGTTACCGGTGACTAAGATCACTAGATCTTAAGCAGACCCCATCCGGGTGAGTTTTACCAAGACATCATTCATAATGAGCACCCATAACAAAGATGATAAAATACCGCCTTGAGGTGTGCCCTCGGGGGCCTATATTCTTGAAGTACGAATAGTATTTACGAATTCGTTATATAACGAACGGTTTGCGTACGAAAATAACGAATACGGATTTATAGAGTACCACATGCACTTACTTATGTAAAAGAGCAGTGTTGAGGGCACCTTCTACATCGATGAAAACAGCCAGCATAGATTGTTTAAAGAGGAAGCCCTTTTCAATTGAATGGATAAGTTTATGGAGGGTCGTATGCATATCAATTGACTTTCCCTTTAAATGCGCATTCTGATGTAATAATCTGCTTCTGGGAATGGAGCACCTCAATTCTCACTCGCAATTGCGCTTTAGTGTTTTGAGTAGGAAAGAAGTCAAACCTATTAGTCTATATCAGGGGCAGATCCAGAATTCTTGTGAGGTAGGGGCACTACTCTGGTTTAAAGTATTCATTAATTTGAAGTCATTTATAGATTCAAAAACATTTGAAAGAATCGAAATGATTGCAATTGCTATAATTTGAGGGATTCTTTCTTGAGAATAGGCTGAACGTCAGCTAGTTTCCAAGCAACTAGAAATTTTCCTGTCGAATAAGACAAGTAGAAGGAAGTAGAACAGTTTTCACAGCGATTTAGCTAAGGATGAGGCATAGCTTTTAATTAAACGGAGCTAGAAGCCATCAGGACCAGCGGCTTTGGAGACGCTGATCTCCTTAAGAACTTTCATTCATCTCTCATACGAATATGAGTAAACGTAG
This sequence comes from Dioctria linearis, assembly GCA_963930735.1. NCBI lineage: Eukaryota > Metazoa > Arthropoda > Insecta > Diptera > Asilidae > Dioctria > Dioctria linearis. The sequence continues at coordinate 30,498,039 of OZ005740.1, read as the reverse complement.
TAAACGTCCACATGGGAGACGCAAGACGGAAGTGAAGTGGGTGGAAGATGGGAATTTGAAGCGAATCTAGCAGCCAAAATACAAGTTTCATCCAGGGAGTCAACAACCACTTCTCCATTGTTAAGTAGTGAAGGTATAAAGGAATTGGTGAAGTTGTTCCTGATGGTTTTGACCGGGGACCAGAAATCTTTGCTACCTTTACGGTTTGCCAAGTTTTCTTGTCTAACAAAGGGAAAGTTTTCTCTGGACAATGGGTGTTCTGTGCAATCTTTTAAACTTGTTTCAGTTACACTGATGCAATTGATAGGTGCGAAAAGCAGACTCATTCGCGTTTATTACTTGGTTGCATTTATCCCTGAATCAGGTGTGATTTGGCTGTTGTTGAGATCTGCTGTAGTGATAGGAAATGTATTCACGTATCCCAATACTCAGAATCTTACTAAATTCTAATGTGTACACAATTCATAAACATTTCTTAAAGAAAAACCGATCGATCAATAAATTTCTATAAGATACTAACTGTCACTCTCATGTACACGATTTTTACAGGTAACAGCACTTCCTGTTTTCTCTAGAGGTTTCAGCAGCTCGGACCTAAATTGGAGCGATAGTCAAATCGCTAGCCATAAGGGCTGCGATCTTAAACGTAAAAAGTGCAGAATTATTTTGTTAGGAAAAATTGAGAAGATCTACTGCAATTTTTTCCAGTGGTTTTCAGGGAGGGGCGCGTGTCCCCCCCCCCCCCCCCCACCCACTATCTGGATTCTCCCCTGGTCTATATGCCATGGTAGTTGAGTAATTTACTCGGGCACCTTTGGGAATAAACACAACGCGGACTTCTTGCCACAACTTCGGTGTATAGCCCTTCTCTAAAGAGAAGGGCTAGATTGCTGATCAACGAAGAAAGGCAGGAAATATGTTGTCTTTTCCGGGGGATTTGAGCGGTTTGAACGAATTCACTGCCCATTTTACCAACTCGTCCATGATGAAGGTCACGTCTCTAACCCCACAGACAATAACATAGTCAACTTTATAAAATAAATTTATTAGAGTGATTTGAATATATCTCCAAAATTGGTTCTCAAAATAATACAAATCCTACGGTATCTACTAGAAAATATCAAAAACCACTAATCAAGACTCTGAATGATGTTGAAAAATATCTTCGGATATAGAAAATTTCTAATTCACATCAAAGATGTACACGCGTACATAACCCCACATTAAATGACGGAAAGACGATCTTATAGAGACAGGTTCTATCTAACTAGATTTTTTTTAATGATTATTACGATTTCAAAAACAAACGTTTTACCCGCACCTTTCTTTTACCAGCTTACAAAGAAAAATATCTTTCTACATCAATGATAAAAAAAAACAAAAAAACAACATCCACAGGAAATATCGCAATATGGCATTTCTCAGCTAATTCTGCGAAATATGTCTTCTTTATACAAAAGCAACCACAAAAACAAAAAACACCTGTGGGTATTGTTACATATGTACCTACTACGTGGCAAATTGTAAGACCATCTTTTTTTTAAAGATGGTTCAGTTTACGCTTAGCATCACTTATAAAAATTCCTTTACAAGTTGTGTAACAAAAGCTTCATAAAATTATCGTGTGAATGACACAATAAGAAGACAAAAAAAAAACACTAGAAGAAAGAAGTCCCGTAAAAATGTTAAATGTCTCATGTTTCGTTTTAGAATCATATCAAACAGAGTGCAACATTTGAAGATGCGAACATTGTGTTTGTGTGTGTATGATGATGAATCGTAAGCGGTTTTGTAAAGGTATAAAAAAAAGACACATTAAAAAACGAAATATACATAAAAAATTTCTCAACCTTGCGCTAAAATGACTTAAGATTTAATTTATGCACGGTATTAACTTTAACTCAGGTCATCATCAATTTCACCTGTTGCTTTTATTTTTTTTATTTTTTTTTTTTCAAGCTTACAAGCTCACACTCAGCTGAAGATCAGATTATTGTGTGTGAGAAGTAAATGTATGTGTATATGTGTACATGATACATAGTTTAGTATCGCACCAATCAAAGAAATCTCAACTTTTTGGGTCATTTGACCATCATTGTGTATCCATACAAAGTAGTAAGTAGTAAGAGAGTAAAGAGCAATCGCATTTCTTTCTTAGTCAAGCCAGTCAAAACTTGTGTAGTACTGCCCCATCTGTATTTTGTGATTGATGTTGATTCCAAATATGGACACAGTTAGCAATTGTATACCCAAAATAGTGCTTTTTGCTGCAAAGTTGACCTTGATGATCTGAATTAAATTTATAATTTTGCTTTTATTATTTTGTAGTGGTTTTTTGGTTTAGTTATTATTTTTTTTAGGCCATTCCCTTTAACTCGTACACGAATTTGTCTATATATTTCTTTTTTACTATTTTCGACACTCTCGTATATCCACTTTTCGTCATCACAGCGAGCTGAAATTTGGCACACAGGTTCATGTCGCATGACAATTGAATCTATCAAAATTTGAACTGGAAATTTCCATGGAAAGCCCGGAAAATCGTGAAAAATAATTTGAAAATTTGGTACAAATTTGATTAGTGATAAATCAGTTTCAGGAAAAAAGCAGAGTTTTCCGATTTTTCCGAAAAAAAATTCCGGAATTTTCTGACTTTTCCGGAAAATTTTCGGGGAAAAATTATGCAGGATCAAGTTCCCTATCAACTGGCATCATTCCTTTCTCTCCGACAATGGTGAAAACTTGCAGAAAAAATCGAGGAAAATTCATGTAAAACGCTTTTCCGGAGTTTTTCAGACCAAGGAAGCGTTTGAGCGTTTTGCATCCTAAGACAAAAGTTGTAGAGCGAAATAAGTTGCATAAAGTTGCTTTTGTCGAAAACTCCGTGGAAACCCCGGAAAAGCGGAAAAATTTTCATCGATATGATTAGTGATAAATCTGTTTCAGGAAAAGTGTAGCATTTTCCAATTTTTCTGGAATTTCCGGAATTTTCTGACTTTTCCGGAAAATTTTCCGACAAAAAAGTTTTATAAGCGAAGCGGAATCATTTTTTTCCCGTCCTACTGGCATCAATACTTTCTCTTCAACAATCATGAAAACTTGCATGAAAAATCGAGAAAAATTCATGTAAATTTAAAAAAAAAAAACTCATAGTAATAGGAAAAGTCTGTGGAAAATATGGAAAATCGGGAAAATTCAGTAAATCAGTGACTTTTCAGCCGCCATAAAATTGTTTTAAAATATCTCCATGCAGCACGTAATAACAATTTAGTTAACGTGAAAAGGCAGAAAATAATATAAGTAAAAAACGTGTTTTCAAACAAAACTGAAGCCAAGCCGCATGAAAAAGTAGAAAATAAACTTTACTTTACACACAGAGGTGGACTCAGATTTTATTCGCTGACAATCAACGATATATTTCAGTATGATCAATCAGAGGTAATAAGAGATTTGATTTATGAAGAGAAAAAATATTCAAGAGAAATGTCCCAATCAAAAAATCTTAGTCCACCTCTGTGTGTGAAAAAAAGCTTATTTTCTACTTTTTCATGCGGCTTGGCCTCAGTTTTGTTTGAAAACTCGTTTTTTCGTTTCTTACTTAGTTTTTTTCTACTTTAATTTTAGTTCATCTATTCAAATACTGTAATTCATATTATACCAGTCGCTTTGTATTATTGGTCTAATTTTTTCAATTTCTTGTGATACCAATTTTTTTGACTCTTAAATATAAACCTCCAGAATTAGATCATTGGTGATGTATATAAGAAGACTGTTTAGCGATATAGGCTAATTTTGAGTTGATTGAGGATGCGAGAAACGCCACGTGTCCACAAAACTGAAGGGATGTATTCCTTCTGTCTGAGATGAACCGCCAAGTGAATTCTATACAGGTTGATAGTTTTAGGGGTGTGACTGCAGAATGCCAACTTAAACGATAGGTTTCCGTCCTTCCAGTGGTAGTCTAGAGGGATTTGAACGTGTCGTATTGACACACGGCTGCTGTAAAGGTTTCCTTCTTCAAGAGGGATTCTTGGGATATTTTCGTGTCTTTTTGGACACACAATGATTGAAGGTATTTTTCATTAATTGGAAGGCTTGAAGTGCATTGGTGTAAGGAAGAAAATATCTTGACTCATAGGTCCTTCTTTAGGACGGGTATCGTTATTTGTCCCGTAATTTTAATAATTTTTAAAATATGATACAAGTTTTATGTGATCAACAAAAAACGTCTCAAAGGTGGTATTGGAATATTTATTTATGTTAAATGTTTCATTTTCGACAACGTAATAAATTCCTTGCGTTGTAATAATTATTTAACGTGAGATAAGGTTAAAAAAAAAAAATAATGTTAATGTTATTTTAAAGTTAAACAATATTTAAGTCCTTATGGAAGATTGTTTATTAGCAGAACGAAGTCCTTCAAACAAATATCATTAATATTAACCTATCTGAAGGATATTTACAACTGTCCTTATTAAAGAATAATCACTTGTAATACTTGCAGTCGACACTTAATTTTAGTTAGATAGCTTTATCTTGGTAGGACTTTTGAACCATAACATTTATTTTGTATCGCTGTGCTGCGGTCATTTAATTTCTTTTTCTCAAAAGATGTTGACAAGTAAAATACAATTGTTTTCCAAATACAGACTGTACATGATAGTCCGAGTGAACGCTTGAGAGAAAGAGTCTTGATGAATCACAACACTGTGTGGGTTGCAAGTTAGTAAATTTAATTTAGCCAAGTCGACCCAGTGTCGACCAGGGGAAGGAATTATCGAATGTGAAATACGTCTAGACGTGGACCATAAAAGTAGAACTTCGGTTCGAGTAGTGTTGAACAGCAAAATATACAAGCCTTGCTTCTGTGGTGCTGAATTATGACACGCAAGCTTCACTCCCGCTAAGGCTGTACAGCATACTGAGAACTTCACTTCTACTATATACTGGTCAACAAGAAATTATGTGCGCATTGAACCTCCGGAACCTTAGCATGCACCTAAATATCGGTGCTTTTCGGTTTACCTAAGAATCGGATGCCTGTAACAAGGTTATGTGTTATACAAGGTGTCCCAGACTAATAGCTCAATATTTTTCCAAGATTCATCTTTTCCAGACAAGTAAAAAATAAAAGATTCCTCTCGTCCAGACAAGTAAAAAATTGTATGGCTGGGAGGGGGGGGGGGGGGGCAAAATGTAACCCTGTCGAGTTATAGGGTGATTAATAAAATATTATCTTTTTCCATTAAACACATCATATCTTCAAAAGTACACCCTGTACGGTCTATTATAAGACGGCATTGTATGCAGAACTTGATGGCCTTTCCAACGACTGCTCAGTATCCTCGTACCCCTGCCCATTCCAGAATTATGACGCTTCAAATTCAAAACGTCGGTTTTTTTTGGTTTTTTTCATAATTTTTCCGTTCTTTTTTCTTAAAATTAACGTCCACCTTTTTTACAAAATTTCGAAATCCCAGAGTCTCCTCTTTAATTTAACCTACGACACCCTATGTACTGACTGTAGTCGTTAAAAAGTTATTAGCTCTTAACCTGTTCAGGTCATACCAAAATTAGACAATAGTGTTTTGACGTGTTTTCAGCCACTAAAGGAACAAATTATCTGTCACCTTAATAGGTTAAGAGCTAATAACTCCTTAACCGTCGGAGATACAACATAAGTGTACTAGGTTAAATTAAAGAGGAGAATCTGGGCTTTCGAAATTTCATAACAAAAATGTATGTTAGGGGGGGGGGAGGTAATTAAAAAAAATCGAAATTTTGAGCTTGAAGCATCTTAACTCTGGAGTTGGGAGGGGTATGGAGTAGTTGATCAGTCAAAGGTCATGAAGTTCTGCATATAATGCTGTCCTAAAATAAACCATACAGGGTGTACTTTTGATAAGGTGTTTAATGAAAAAAAGAGAATATTTTAATATTTTACTAATCACCCTTTGCCCCCCCCCCCATCATAAAATTTTTTACTTGTCTGGGACGGGAGGAATCATTTGGCAAAATATTGACCTATTATTCTGGGACACCCTGTATATCTATATATTCGATCGAAAATGCTGTTCCTTTACGGGCTTTTTTTTTCTCTAATAGAATTGGGTATCCAAGTCCTTATTGACAATTTTAAAACATATTCTACAAAGAAAAACTTCAGTCGTAGCTGAATCAACGATTAACGGAATAATAAATTTGTAATTGTTTTCTTCTGAACATTAAGCTCATACCCTACACAAGGTAGCTTTCGGATTTGATTTCCGAGACCCTACAAAAGTCAAGGCGATTATGACAAACAGAGGTCTCTGTCAAATCGCCACAACTGGTCTAATTTAGTCAATTTTAGCCTTACGGAAAGACTCCTCCTGGCTGTGCACTTTCTTTTAAACTTATTTTTAATTGGAAAAATTAATTAAAATTAGACTTGGAATCTTTTCGATTTTTTTTTTTATTAGACCAAAATTAAAAAAGGTTGGTTTTTAATTCTAAAATTAATTACTTTGTATATTTGGAAAGAGATCCAATTTTAAAGTTCCTTACATTTACTTAAAAGTTAATTAAAATTTAGATAGAAATTTAAAAAAAGAAAATCTTATTTATTTCCCTATTTTGCTTAATTTTCTATGAATTAAATTAAATTGGAATTATTTCGTTTGTTTTTTTTTTCCTCCAAATTACTTAATTACTCAATTAAGATTATTTTGGAGGCCTTATTGACTTCTTAAATTTACCTTTAACGAGAGTGGTATCTAACATTAAGTTTATAGGGTTAGTTTAGGTAATTTTAATCAAAATAGGTCGAGCAGTCCGGCAATGATTGAAAATTAAACCTTGAACGTTACATAAGATTGGTCTCTTTCCTATGGGAATGATCATTCTGATCGTACTGAGGAGTCTGAAAGTCTCACAAAAACCTTGTATTTTAATTATATTATATTACATTATTATACTATTATAATAAGCATTAACAATGAGAGAAGCCAGATTAGACAGTGGGCTCTAGTTTTACAATTGGCTGCGCTTATGTCTGGTATACTAACAGATCCAGGAACGGTAATAACACACGAGAAATAATGGTTGGTCTAGTAATGAGTTCAACACTCCATTCTGCTTGATGCCTAACCTTCCATCTTTCAGACGGAAGTCTATGCTATAGAGGTTGGAGCTCAGATAATCCTAAACGGGGCTACAAGAACTCCAACATCTACATATATTTGCTCAGACAGTCATTCTGTTCTATATATCCTCTCAAAACTTTGAGCTGAAACTGAAGCTGCCACGCAAAACTCGAACTGCTGTTTAGCAATACCAAAGTAACCTTGCTTTGGATCCTTGAATATAAAGGTTTGGACGGTAATGAAAAAGCGGAAGATTATGCTAAAACTGGAACCGACACTCTGCATACTGGTCTCTGTTCCCCAACATTTGATCTACAAAAAATGGGAAAAGATGTAACTGGATCTTCTCTAGTATAGCGCGTAGAAATTCTTTACCTTCTTACAATCGCTCAGCCTGCTTATTAAAGCAGTCGCAGGATATTGCCTTTTTCGTTATTTTCTCAATAAGATAGGCAAATCCAACAGTTAACTGTGTCGACTATGCCAAGATGAAGACGAGAACTCCAAGCCTGTCATATGCGAGTGTTCCGCGCTTGCAGATTTTAGAATGCAGGTCATTGGAGAAGCATTTATCACGCCAAATAAAATTTGTAAATTAATCCCTAAGATAGATTTAGCCGAACCATCTTAGAGGGGAAGAGCACAATAGATAAACTCTAGTTGCGGAATCCACATGGCCCTAGTGGCCTAATCGCCCCTAATCAAAGTTAACCTAATGACAAGTTAGGAAGCAGGCGAGATTTCCGAGTGTTTTACATTTAAAATGCACACGGCAAGAAACAGAAGAAAGAAAGAAAGAAAAAAAAATCGAAAAAAAAAATAAAACTATCTTTAAAACTTTTATGAATAAAGATGAAAAATGTGAAAGTGCAAATTCCATGCAACGAAACAGAATGGCAAATGTTTCATTTTCGTAAATAAATGTGAAGGGGCGGAGTTTTCACGTTTTACTCTCATAAAATGTTCCCGAGGTTTTGTGAAAACCGGTTTTTGCTGAAAAATTGAAAGAATCGGCCAATGTTTTTTATAGCATGGCCAATGTTTGTTAGTGTAATTTCTATGCTAATTGCGCATCACGTGCTTCTGTTTACATTCGTTTTGCTGTGAAGAGATTAAATGGGAGAAATTCTTGCTGGATTCTCTGATATTTTCGGGAAAAATGAGAATTTTATTTGAGAGCAGTTTTACATCTCCTTTCAGCATTTGGCCCAAAGCGAAAATTATCTTTTTCTTAAAAATGGGAGGTAGTGTGACCTTATGTACATTATTATGAATAGTTTGATAGGATTTTGAGGGATTTAATAAGATTTTGTCGTTGGGGTAATCCTACGTTCTCTCGATTTTTATTTTTAACTCGTTATCTCAGTTTCGCTGCTATAATGCATAGCCACGTTCTTTTCCCTCATTCATGCAAAAGACGAAAGTATATTAAATTACTTGTTTCATTCTAAAAAAAAACACCAGAAATTTTCCAATTTTGCTCTACAGCTTCTAAACTTGTCATTAGGTTAACTTTGCCCTAATATTTATCTTAACTTTGCATTTTAATTCCTGATGAGCGCCATCTACAGTTGAGAAAATTAATTAATTTACAAACAAAAAATTTAGATTATCGCTAAAAACCTACAAAATATCAGAATCTATCTATTGAACTAAAAATTTTCTATAACAAAACATTTAACATTTAACCTCACTTTATACTCGTTATTGGCTTTCAAATTTTTTAACCTAATCAACTGTTTTTTTTTTGGCTAGTTGTTTTTATACAAACACTCCATTAAACAAGTATTTAGAACAAAGTTAATTAAAAAACAAAAAAAAAACAAAATCCTAAAATTCTATAAAAGGTGTCAGTCACAGTGTGTGTTTCCATTCAGTAAAATTCAAAAAGCTAATTAAAATCATGAACTGTTTCTCCATTCAATGAAAACAGCTGTATTTGACGCGGTGCGCTAAACTCTCAACATCATTTACACTTCAAATCTGCCGAAGTACTGTAATGCCTTAAGTAATAAGCTTGTCCCAGGTTGAAAGCACAAAAAAATAGTGGTTATCTCCATTTACGACAATCAACGGCGCGGCGGCAGCGACCAGTCATTCAGTCAGTCAGTCAGCCAGCATCACATCTAATGAAGAGTGTTAGGTTAGTATAGGAGGATGGGGTCCAAGAACCCGACCCGCGATGCCAATGACTCATTGATGGAGCTCGATTGAGATTGATCTGTATGCTGATCTCTTGAGCTTATCTTATTGTACCCTCAACAGCTTAGACTTAGACTTAGAGTCTCATTGGACGGCTATAGCGTCATGTCGTCATAATATAGCCACCACCACCTTTACCACCATCCACAACCATTCCTTAACCCTAGAAATTTATTTACGCTGATCTTGTTATTGCTGTTGCTGCTGCTGCTTTTGCTGTTCACTGTTTGCTAGCTGCCGCGATTGTTATGTCACTTTCGCTTTTTTTTGTTCATGCCAGATATGCGTGGAATGATATCTGACACGACTTTGTCTCGAACAGAATTACACCGCCACCAACTTATTACACAGCGAAGGTATTACAAACGTAAGAAAAATATTGATGCAGACTTCCTCAGACCATAGAAAAAAATGTGGGCATAATGCGCGACATATTTTTTTTTCTTATGCGCAGCTAACTACATAGCTACACCTAGTTGTCGTTTCCAGTCCAGTTAGAATGAGAAATATGTGAATGGAAGGTGCCATTTTGAGGGGTTTTTTTGTTGTTGAATCATCCAGCATATATCAAACAGTTGTGATATATAGGCGATAGGTAGATATGCTTTTTTGATGATGACAGGTTAATTAATCTTATTAGAGATTTTTTTTTCTTTTTAGTTATATACAGTTTAAGATGAAACGGAAGGAAGTATAAGTGTGATTAACACTTGTTTTTTACCAAAATGTTAATACGGGATATACCTCTACGTATGTAATATCGTTTTTCACAACTTAAAATATTTTTTGTTTTATTTTGTTCCCAATAAATCAATCTCTACCTAGATTTGGCTTTATTCAGCTGAGTTTGAGACCGTTTTTGATGATTTTTATGGATTTTGTTTCTAATTAGCAATTGTAGCAATTTGAACATAAAAAAATTATAGTACTTACCAATTTCGAATACAACGTCATACCGCTGTAAAAGAAGAAAATTAAATAGTTTTCTTATACACTGGTATTTTTCTAAAAGTTATATTATATACAGGGTGTATCCCAAAAGTCATGAAATATATTTATTTTTATAAATAGATTTATTCATTTATTTATGAACCTCCTTCAAAGATGTCGCCACAGTCGGTTGAATAGCGTTAATCCTGTCAAAACGGCATCCTTTGAGTACGGTTTTGACTCTCGCGAACAATTAAAAGTAAGCCTGAGTTACATATGTCGGGACTATAGAATAGCTGCGGTAGCGGTATCACGTTGTGCTTGGTCAGGAACTCACAGACGCGCAGAGATGTGTGGCTGGGCGCATTGTAATGATGCAGCAGCTAGGTAATGGCGATGTCTTTTTCGCAAGCGGATGGCCCAATTCCTAAAACATTCCCGAAAATCCACATAGTAGGCAGTAATTGACGGTTTATCCTCTTTGTGGACCACAACCTTGGCGTCAAAAAAGACAATCAACATTGTTTTCATTTTGGATTTTCTCATACTGGACTTTCGTCGGTTTCGGGGACGCCATTCGACACTCTGGCCCTTCGTCTCTGGGTCGTACTCGAATATCCACATTTCATGACCCGTCATGACATTGTCCAAAAAATCATGATTAATATCTACACGTTCCTTCAGTTCACTCAACACTCGATTGGCATTTTGCTCATCAGTCAACAGTTTTGGGACCAGGTTGGCGCACAACTTGGGCATGTTCAATTCGCCCGTAACGACACGATCCACAACAATTTAACAATTTTCGGAATGTTCAGAGTGTCAGCTTATAACCGAACACTCATTTGACGGTTAGTATTCAACTAGTCACGCACACCATTTACATTTTCATCGGTTTGGCTTGTTGTTAACCGTCCAAAGCAGGGGTCATCATCTACCCTTTCCTGGACCTCCTTGAACTTCTTCACTTATTTTGAAACTTGCACATACGATAGAGCAAATGCTCCGAAGGCTTGCTTGAGCAATTCGTGAGTTTCGATAGTATTTTTGTCGAGTTTCGTGTAAAATTTAATCAGCCAAGGTTGTTCGGCAGTATCCACCATTGCGCGTCGTGACGTGATCTCGAAACAATAATTTACTAAATCAGCTTTCCTGATTCTACTGATTCTCGCAGCAGACTTAACCTTGGTGCGCTGTAAAGCTTAGGGTCCCTCCCCGCTCCCATCTTACCCATCTGATTCGAAAGCGCTGCAACCAGTAGTAGGGTTGCAACACAAATATATTTCATAGTTTTTGGACACACAATGCTCATATACATTTACGTGTAAATTCCTAATACATGTGGAGTGCCTCAAGGCTCAATGCTTGGATCTTTGTTATTTTTAGTTTTGTTTTAGTTTTGCTAATTATGTATATCTGTTATACTGGCTACTGAGGAGCGACCATAAATATTTCTTTCTCAAAAGTATTACATAAATAGCAAACCATAGTATTGTGGCGAAGATTAAATATAAGATATAAATATCAAGATTGAATGGATTACCATCTATTACAAATAAATTTGGCAATATGCACAATATTAATGAGATGCGAAAAAAATTTCAATTCATCGTTTTTGCTATTTTGAATAATATGTAATATGAAATTTAATTTTATGCACAAATAACTTCGATGACTGTTTTAAGATGGAATAAAAAAAAAATTATATATCTCTCAAGACCGATTTTTTTTTTATCATTTCAACTCCTCTTCGCTTCTTTAGATTTTATTATGTTTCTTCTAAATTGTTCATGTCCCAACTAATTTGTAAATATGAGTTTTTCCACATAAAACCTGTAAATTGTTTACATAGTTTTATTTATTACTGTTATGTATTCTGTCTACTTTCAGAAAAGTGTATACTTCGAATATATGCATGTGTTTCTCTTTTTATAGAATTGTGTGAGCTGTTAGAAGGCATTTATTTAGTTTTTGTTACCATCTAGTATTTATAATTTGGCAATAGATATCGCTGAGTAGAAGAGAGTCAAAGTCATCGTCTTGTACGAGCAAACGTCTAAAACTAATAAGGAAATTACTGGAGCTATTAGCATTGGAAAATCCATGGTATCGAGGATGATTGCTTTGTACAAGGATACTGGTTCCATTTTGCAACACGACGCAAAGGACATTGTGGCAGAAAACGGAATACTACGGCGAAGGATGATAAGATTTTATTGCGAAATAGTTTCATGACTGTTGGAAAAAATAGTTATGATCTTTAAAGGGATTTGGCGTCAACTGTTCGACGATTAGAAAAGCGATGCAAGACAATAACACTTGTGACGTCGTTTGCTCGGTCGGTCGGGATTGCTCGGGCGTCTATAGTTCGGTCGGTAGCAAAACGTCGAAATTTGACTCTAAGTAACTTCAGTGGAGTGAGGGGTCCAAATGACAACAGTTGGGTTGTGTTCAAATTAATTCTTTATTCTCTTGCGTCCTTATTACAAATGTAAAATGATCTATATTAGTAAAATTTTTGTCTCTGTTTCCTAAATCTAATATGAGTGTGTGACAGGCGAGATTTCCGTTGCACACGTACTACCACTAGTCTTCCGTTGTTCACGTAACGTACTGGTGACAGGATAGCTTTTCCGTTGTAGACCTACTGACTATTGGACTCCGTTTGTTCACGTACTACCAATAGCTCTCCGTTCTTCACGTACTGGCTCACAGGCAGGGTTTGGAGGTGGAGGAGGATTATCTAGGTCTCCCGGACAAGCCAGTTCAACTTGCTACAAATCGATTCAAAAAGCTATTGTGAATTATACGAAGGAAAATTTCCTATAGAAAACTTCACACATAGTTCTATTAATGTCTAGCCATGTACAGGTTCGTTACACACTATTACAAAAGCAATTTCTTACTAAGGCCATGAAGAAGAAAAGGCTACAATGAGCCAAGGACCAAAATAATTGGACATTTGATGACTGGAAAAGAGTAGTGTTTTCGAATGAAAGTCACTTTGAAGTACAGAGTTACTGGGTTAGTGTTGTAAGAAGAATTCCAAAATAACCACTGTATCCTCGATATTTTTTCAAGCTCCTAAGCACCAACCTAAAGTGATATTTTGGGGATATTTCACCTTTGCTAGTGTTACCAGCTTAAAGCCAATTGAAGGCATGATGAACAGCACCAAATATGTAAAAGTTTTAAGTGAAATTCTCCTGCCTACTTTAGAAAGACTATTTCCAGATAGAAAATGAGTTTTCCAACAGATCATCTTTCGTGTCAGACATCAAAGAAAATGAAGATATAGAGAGTTTTGCTCTGAAATAAATTCATAGCGAATTTAGTCAATATGAAATTGACCGAGTTTGCTGGCAAATCCGTAGCTCGAGAAATAAGTGCGGAAAAAACTCTTTTACAACCGAAAAAAAATTTTTAAAAAAAGAAATTTCTATACAAACGCAGACGTTTCATATTAGCAGGAGCCATATACTTACTCATCAGTACGGCTTGGGATGCATTCAAGTAAATACTTAGTATTTTGCCTCGTATATAATTCACACGTAAAACTTATTTTAAGTGCATATATGAGGTCAGCTTGGCTGTTCACTTTGTCATATATGGCAGATAGAAACAAAGCCGTACTGATGAGTACGAGTACATATATACAGTTCCTGCTAATACGAAACGCCTGCTTTTACATAGAAATCTCTTTTTTTTAAAGATTTTTATTTTGTAAAAGAGTTTTTTCCACTAAAAATTAAGATATTTCTTGAACAGCATGTTATTCAGGTACTTAACTGGCCTGTAAAATCGCCAGAACTCAAACTAATTGACAATCTATGGGCGATTGTCAAACCGCGACTCAGGAATATTAATTTAATACAACTTTCCAACAAGATCTTACCCTGTACTATGCTCAACGAAAAGAAAATGGCCTAGATGAAAATCTATGGGCAATTGTTAAAGTCAGACTCAGGAAGAAGGATTGCCCTACGAAAACTAATCATATTTCGGCTGTAAATGAAGAATGGTTCGACGATTAAGAAATAGTAGATGCATGTGAAAGCTTAGTTTTATTGATACAAAACGCATTAAGAAAATTATCAGTAATATATGGGGCCATTCAAAATATTAATTTAATAAAAAAATTTTATATTTTACTTTATTTTTCTAATAAACTCTATATTTCAACTTAAAAATTGCTTGTCCCAATTAATTTGCACACCACTATATGTAGCACAAGATATCTCGCTTTTTTAATAATGCTTATGCAGAATGCATTAATTTTAATTCAAAAGTCATAATAATCAATAATGATCTAAATATAGGTAGATGAGATATTCCCCATAGTGAAGATAAGCATCACTTTATAAAAAGTTACCACGTTCATAATAATCATCGTAATTAGGAGAAATGCAAGTAAATAAACATCAACAACAACAACAGCAATAACAAATCTTCTCTCTTCTTTTCACCGCTATGATTTTTGTATAGTTGTATGAACAAATCTCTATAGTTATTGAAATTTATCTTTTGCTAATTATACAACACGCATTATATGTGCGCGATAATTAACCTCCAACAGCTATCAATTCTTTATTTTATTCGTTTTATATAGATATGAATACATACATAAACCGACCATGTCTACTTATAGCACGAAAAAGCCATAAAAATGTAGTGATATCGCTTGAGTAGGTCTAAATTCCCAATAACTAATGAGCCGGACAAGCAGAAATAAGATATACAAATGGGAGAGCGTCATAATTACTTTGAGTGTCATTATCTCGCCTTAAAATGGTAATTTTCCCACGCTTCCTTAAACCCAGATAGTTTCATTGGTTGGGGCGTAACAATTTCCTGTATCAAAAACGTTTCAATCCGTTATTTTATATGTATGTATATGGGGGTGTGTATCAAATAGATGGAAGGTCATTAACTTAATAATTATATGAAAATTTTGAAAAATTATTTTCAGACAAGGTGATATAATGAAATATTCATAGAAATTTTATTGTTTTCTTTGCAGATTGTGCAGACACGAACATGAAAGTCAGTGGTGTAAAAAGAGTGTAAAGTCGGTGTAAAAAGACGAAATTTGTTTTCTGGCATATTTCTTATAGAACAAAATGAATGGACATCGTTCGAATAGTAGAACAGAGGAAACTCATTATGAGCAAATTGTCGAGGAAACTACAGTCATTTCAAATAAATTAAATGGAACTAAAACTAATGCAATCGATGGATTCTCTACAGGTAAGTTTTTTTTTTTTACTGACTTTTGAGGTTTGTTTAAAAACTTTTTTTTTTATGGAATAAATGAGTTTTATTTATGTACATTTATGTTTAGGATATTTTTGAAGAAATAAGTGAAAACAATAACTAACTAAGGGTAGAAAAAAATCGGTGTAGAAGAAGTGAAAGCTGAAATAGTGGAGATTTTTTTCTTCGGCAGATTGTAAAAGTTATATTTGAAGTTCCTCAAGGCTCCATCTTGGGACCTTTGCTATTTAGCATTCTACATTTTTGCTGCCTTTTGATATTTGAAAGAAACATACTGCATTAGAAATCCTACTTACGACTTTAATAGCCATTATACATGGCATTTAGTATGGCATGTAAAATTTGGAAAATTAAAAATGGAAGTAACAGTAAAGATTCTAAGATATTTGTATGTCAGATCTTTGACCGTAAGTGAGCATTGCAAGTATCAAATTTTTTGTTGGTAGGAGTATTTTATATTCTTATTTAAGGCTTAACCCAAATGAGGACACGAGCACTTCCATCGTCAGTTATGAGATCAGTATCAGCGATCACACCGGGCGGTTTTCATTCAAAATTATTATCTCACCTATAGTATGATAATTTTGCTTCAATTTTGGGTAAAGTGTATTGTGGGTGCTCTCCATTACATATACCTTTGAGAATGAATTTGGATACTTATTACCCACAAATGTAGCAACTCGTAGTGCTAAAAATTTCATGACTCTGATTTAATTAATAAATATCTCACATTCTGTGTTGTTGCACCTATTTCCTTGTTTTTTTCAATAACAGCACACATAGATGAAGTAGTTGTAATCTCTCACACATTTTTTTTTTCGTAATTAATCCTCTTATCTCGTCACGCACTTTTGTGTGCTCTGAACGTCTAATTTACGCATTTCAATAATTTCTTAATAATGTGCGTAATAATAATTGTTAGATAAAGCCAATTTTTAAAGGGAAAATAAAAAATTACAACCTTAACTTCTATTTTAAGTCAAAACCTGATAAGGCATGTATTAATTGGTCTCATTACCTCAATCTCTACCATTGGCTTAGAAGCAGTTATTAATCTCAAAACAAGTGAATAATTATGCGCGTGTATTTTTTTTTTTTTTTTTGCAAATATTGTTTGGGTCTTACTCAGGGATGGGATATCTAATAAAAGATCTTATAGTTCGCGATGAATAGAAGATCACTTAATAATCAGAGAAGGGTGAAAGTATACGGTTTGAAATTAGGAGAGATAAAAAGAGTATCAGACTTGGTAATTTATGTTAGACTTGAACTTTGGAGATTTGAAGTGGATTGGAGTGGAGATAAAATGTGATAAGCTGTGGGTGTTAAATTATTCAGCACGATTTATTCTGACAGCATTCTCTGTGGAGTCTGCATTAGTTTTAAGTATAAGCTATTTTTAAGACTCCTGAAAAACAGATAACAGTTTCTATTTGCGTGCAAATCTGTTATTATGTTGAAAAGTTTGTTGGAATCGAGTATAGATGGCGTTACAAATCTGAATCAACTTATTTGTAATTTAAAACTTTCATCTATGATAGAAAAAATGTCCGCAGTCAAAAAAGACGCCTGTTGTGAAAAATGGCGAATATTGAAATTTTTTCCATGAATAAATTTGTGGTGAAGTTAGACTCTAACATTTAGTACGATATGTAACTTAAATTTGAGAGAATGTGTGGAAATAGATCTAGAACTAGATTTCGAAATATGGCTGAATTAAAGTGTCTTGAAAACTATACTTGCAGTGGACGAATACCCATAGCTACCAAACTGACAACGTTAACGAGTAGGGGTTAAAGACTAGTAGCTGATACCATCGGCTCTCCGTTGAATCATCAGAAATGCATCCTAACTAAGAACTTTCATTTCAACCTCACCCAAACATTTCATACTAGAATGAAGAGGTTATCGCTGAATTAATTGTCCATTTCAAATACATAAATAAATTCAAATAATAAATAAATTACTATTGAAGAGGATGGAAGTAAGAAAAAAAATATCAAAATTTTATATATCATCATCATTGGAAGCACTTACCTTTGTGAAATGTAAATTGCAACATATGTTTTTAATAAAGTCCAAAAAAGGTATGAATATAGTGTAGATCCCTGAAGCATACCAGCATTAATTGGCCGTGGTTCCATTATTATCGACACACATTTCGTGATGAACTTCTGTGATTTCTGGTTGAAAAACTGAATCAAGTCATTTTCACTAGGTTCTCTGGAAGCCAGCTTAATTCCACTGAGAGAGTTCTGCACAGAGATCGGAACAAGTTATAGTCAGAGGGTGCTATGTATGGACTATTGTGGATGCATAACAATATTTTTTACGGGTCAACAAAGAACTGTGTTGATAACACCTTTCCTTTGATTCAATTTGGTCCGTTTTCTTTTAATTGCCTGGCGTAATCTCTCTAGTTGTCCACAGAACAGTTGAGAATCAATCGTCTGACCAACTGGAAGTATCTCATGGTGGACGATTCTTTTCCAGTCCCCTCACTAACACAGCATCATCTTTTTCAGGATTAATCCTAGCTTCGCAAATGCTTCTAACAGCTCATCTTATCCCTTGACCCTGATATTTGACGCTTCCGAGTGTCGTACGTGACCCATTTGTCAGCGCCGGTTATCAAACATATCAGAAATGCCTCGGTTTCATTGCGTTTCATCAGCGTATGTTTTTCGCGCTCAATTCATGAGGAACCCATACATCGAGCTGCTTTTTGTATCCTTCTTTGTGTAAGTGGATCAAAACAGTTTTATGATCAATGCCTAGCTCCAAACCAATATCGACACTGCCGATATTCTTATTTTGCTGGAGTTTTTCAAGAATTTCATCAGCTTTTTCAGTGATTGGACGACCAGGGCGTGACTTATCTTTCACATCAAAATTACCAGCACAAAAGCAAGCGAACCATTTCCATGCAGTATATTTTAACAAAGTACCTTCACCGTACAGGGCATAAATTTTTTCACAAGCCTATGCAGAGTTCCTCCCATTGTCTTAATAATATTGCAAAATATAGCGCAATTTTCATTATATTTCTCCATTTTGAAATTCAAAAAAAATTTCCAACTCAAAGTAATGATCGAAGTGTCACCTGTCAAACAAGCGCTTGGTGAATAGTGGTGTCGCTGCTATCTGCTATACGTGAGTTATATGGAATCGGCGCCATCTATTGGGAAAATACCATGAACTTTTTCCCAGACCTAATTGTTTCTAGTTCATTTGTTTCAAGTTTCAAGTGATAAATTCAAAGACTTAAAAAAAAGAGTTGATTGCAATTAATTGATATTTATTTATTATTTTTATATAAATATCGCTACGTTCTTTCTGTCTTTGAAGGTTAGATGGTAAAATTTCAATCTTTCATAAAATTATATTAATAATCCGCAGCTATTTCAGCTTGCACTAGGTGCAGGTGGGATTTTTTATTTTATCTGTTCATCCATTTAAACATTAATTGAAAAATATTTCCAACCAGGACTAAAGGAGTAAAATTACTACAGTGAAAGTATACTACATAATAATCCTTGTGGAACTTCGGAATTCGTACGAAACATTTCATGCTTATAATTCGAGTCCCGATATCACTTTTATTATTATTATTTATTTATTATTTTCCATGGATGGATTGAAAAGAGGTTGGGCCACCCTGTAACGTAGGCCACAACAAGGCCCCCTGTTCACCCTCCAGACTTATGCGCAATTGCTCATAGATCTCACCCAGACTATCAAGCTCAGTGTTGGCCCCAAACCCTCCTTACCGGCTTCATGCAGTTCGTTCAAAAGGTGTGAGCCAAGGAATCTGTAACGCTTTCCTCAGAAAGCCAGACATCGACAAAGAAAGTGAGTCACCGTTTCTGATTCCTCTCCGCAACGTCTGCATATAGGATCATCAAAAAGTCTTATTCTATAGAAGTGCCCCTGAGAGAAGTGTGCCAAATAAGAATTGACACTAGGGTCTCAGGGTTCGCCTTGTTTAGTCCCAAACGCTTATTCGTTAGGTTTGAATTGGGTTTACCCATAGTTCTTTTGTAGTTCTACTCAAAGGGTCATGTAACCAAACGCGACTGTGTTGGCGGTTGGCCCCAACCGAAATATTAGAGGCAAGGTATTTTGGTGCAATCCCGATTATGCAAGAAGATTCCTCCGAGGCTGCACTAAGCCGAGCAAGCTTGTCCGCCTTTTCGTTTCAGGTAATATCACTGTGCCATGGCACCTAAAAAACAAGTATACTGTTATTCCGACAGAGAGAATTCAAGGTGGTTTTACACACACGAGCCAAATTGGAGGTTATAGCCGGTTTCGACAAGCAGGTTTTGACTGGTGCTTACTTCTTATTGGAGCCATCTGTATAAAAAACAGGGTTTGTTAATGGCTCAAGCAAAGAATGTGATTCCCAGTCTGCCCTGGATGGAATCCTAAGTTGGGAATTTCTTTTCAGCATATAGTCTCTTGAGGTGGTCGCAGTCCCTATCGATATCAGGTGCACTAGCCTGCACGAGTTCAAAGATGGATTCGTGTGGAACTCTCATTCCATTGCGAATCCAGCTCTGATCCAAATACAGTCTCAGCGCTGCGATTGACGCCCCCTTCTTGAGGTGTATTTGGACGGAGTGTATGTTAAGGATAACCTAAAGAGCCCCAATGTTGGTTGTCTTGAGAGCGCTAGTTACACTGAGGAGGCACAATCTTTGAATATTTTCCAATATTTTACGATTATTGGCGAAATCCATTGCTTTCCACACACACAACAGAGCAATAAGTTAACATGTGTCGGATGACGCTGGTACCAATAGGATCATCTGAGGTTTTCTGAGTCTCCACTTTTTCCTTATAATCAGGATGCACATTGCGAAGGATCTGTCCTTTAGCTTCAAACGAGTGGAACCAATTGAAGACAGGTTCAATCTGGGGATTCTCCTATTCTTAGTAAAAAGGCATGCATCAGTTTTCCGTGGATTGATGCACAGTTTGGAATTCCGTACTCATTTCGAACTCATAACTTCCTATGACTAAGATCAACAGGTCCTCTCTGCGTAACATACGGTTTTGTATCCCATCCGTGTGAATATTTGCGATAGAAAAAATCAAAACAGATGGACGTAACATTACGTAACCAATGACCTGGAATTATTATTATATTCCAAAATGATTAAGTTTACATATATAGTTTTCACCATGAATTTATATCATTTTTAGCATAAAACAACATTTCCAAAGTCATTCACAATATCCATACTAAGGAGCCCACTTAAAAGTTTTACGTAATACCCACCGATTTTCCACCTTCTAAAGTAATTCAAACCAACTTTCATAGAATATGTAAAAAACGACATAACTGTCGTTAGCTACTCTTTTGCGGTATAAATATAAATGAAACTGGCCTAGAATGCTTGTTACTTGTGAAAAATACTTTAAAACACACCTGTCGTCCAAAGTTAATTAAACGAAACGCACTGGTTGACAGTCCATCGCGGCATTAGGTATGTATAGCTATCATTACACTCATACTAATGTCAATACCAAACAAATACAAATATACGCACAGTTTCACCCACTTTACACTCTTTCGCATTCAAATCAAGGTGAATTTTTACAATTGCTTTATGTATGCCTCCGAGACTATTTGATTTATGTATCACAAAGGTGTGGTGCGCGCGGTTTATCTCTGAAATTTACCTTGAAGTGGACATATCAGTGACATCACCATAACGAATTTCTGCAAACATTATGGTTGTGCATATATACCTAACTTATATGACGACATACAAATCAAATATGCAAGCATCCAAGCCAAAAACAAAACAAATAGCCTTCGTTGTTGTCTCGTCTTTGGTACATATACAAATTAGTTTTCCTGTCTTCTCTATCAGGTAATGGACTAATTATAAAAATGTGGTGAGCCGCATATATGATGTATGTATCTACAAGGTATGTCATCTTTAATGTATATCCATATGTACGTACGTACGAACATAGATACATAGGTAGACAATATAATTAAAAGTTATTGCAACGCGACATGTTTCTATTAATTCTTGTCGACTGTAAAACTGATACTTTAGGGGTAACAAGTAAGGTTTTAGTCTAGATATGTTTCTAATGTGTCGAAACCACAGGAAAGCAAAATCCGCTTAAGTTTCAAATTATTGCATCGCGCTGAACGGTTTAAGGTGTAGTGAGCGGCAAAAATGTAAGAGGATTTTGCAATATTGGGACCAAGAATCAAAGCAAATGAAGTAACTTTAGATTGAGGGATTTACATACATATATATGCGGAACTATATAAAGAGTGTTCCGCATATGAGATAGTTGTTAGGGTTTGTACTTTTTTTTTCAAGGAGAGGAATGCAAATTTTATGAAAAATGCAGTAAAGATTCTATTTTTTAATTATGTATAAATAAAAAGTAAACGTAGCTCTTGAAGTTTTGAAGAAGGAGAGTGCTAATTAATTTCTAAAAAAAAAATCTAGCAAAAAAAGCTTATAAGCAACCTCTAGGAAAAATATTGTTACTATAGAACACTTTGAATCTCTTCTACAGAGTCAAATTTTTATTTTTTGTTTTTTTTTTCTCATTAAAAGAAATAAATCTTAGATCAGTTGACTAAATATTTTAGAAAGAAAAATCATTCCAATATTGTGGATAGAATAGTAAGGGACCAAGACTTGTTCTTTGCGGAACCCCATGTTTAAGGTATCATAGGTGGTTTACCTACTTGATGTTTTTGTCACCTATTTTTTCAGACTCGAACCACCGCCCCCCCCCCCCTTTTTAATTTTTTTTTCATTCAGCTTCGCTTGATTCCCAATCCAAATTTCAACAGTACTATGTGAATGATGTGCCGAAAATTATTATGATAATAATGTTTATCAGTACCAGCTTAACGCAAGCTCACTGTAGTTATAAGTTTATTAAATAAAGGGTCAACAATTTAAGTATTATGTAGACGTTTTTTTAAAACATGCTGAGAAACGTCAACAACAAAATGCCCAGCCTTATTATTAACAGCAATCGACCTTGAGGAGTTAGTATGCAACAGAGGTAACCTTCTCAAATTGTGCCTGCTATCACGGACAGAGATTTTGTTAAGTAACAGCAGAGATTCAACATTTACGTTTAAGAGTTGATGCACAAAAGTTGCATCAGCTACCATGCTACGTATTTCAAGTCAGTTCATATTTAAAAGTTGCTTGCTTCTAGCGATCCTCATAGTGTGGAAGAATTAATGAATTATATCAGGGTAGGTGCCTTAGAGCAAAACGTAGGAAGATCGGCTGAATAGATTCGATACGGTCGATGTGTGTACTGTAAAAAGGAGACCAGACCTGGCTAGCGTATTCAAGAGGTGGTTTCACAAAGCACATGTTACAAACACAGTGTTATGGTGGGATTCGATAACTCTCGGGACCTACTACTCTTGGATACCATGAAGTTTATGTGACAGACAAAGTTCAATATTTGGTCATATTTGACACCCAAGTCACAGACAAAACCCACACGACGAATCGAGGAATCCGAAAATCCATAATTATAAATAATTGGTTTGTGATTCTTGTGGAGAGTCATAACCTCATATTTGTCGATATTGAGTACCAAATTATTATTTTTGAACCAATCCCAAAATTTGGGAAGGTCACCCATATACGGCGAAAATGTTGTCCAACTGGGTTGATCACACATGAAAGCTCTTTTTCCATACACTTGTCAAACATGTTGTCCAACATCAGGCAGGAACACATGTCAGGATCTGTTAGAACTGTTAACTGTTATAGTTCACTCAAGAATGAGGAATGTCCTACACGGTTCAATATGTTGTCAAACTATAGTCCCGCCCCTAAAAATCAAACTATGTAACTTGATTTTCGTCCAACCGCTTGACTACTGCGGTTAAATCTGCGTGACAACATTGTTGTCCTACTCGAGTTGGCCAACATGTGTGACGGTGTATGGGCCCCTTAAGGCAAGACTCGCTCCAGATGCTGAAAAGTGCTTTGCAAATTTCCCAGAACCTTCCCGAAAATTCCACTCCACAAAAGGCATTTCTCCGAAATTTCCCAGAACCTTCCCGAAAATTCCACTCCACAAAAGGCATTTCTCCGAACCTAAAAGTTGTTTATGTCCGCATCTTATTAGTCATTTCACGCAAGTATCCATTTCCAATAGATGTCACCTGTGCTTATAGGTATATACATATTTGCTGTATTATCAAGGCTTCTACTTCTGCATCAATGAAGTAGTAAAAATTGAAACGAAATATTGTCTATAGTACCCCACTGCATAAAGCACATAAAGCAAAGTATCAAGGTTCAAATCTTGATCGCCAGTGACTAAATATTTTGTAGGATGAAAATGACCTCACAAGGTGACGGCAATTAAAGATGCAAAAGAGATAAAAGATGACAACTGAGGTCAAATGTCATCTTAGGTCGCCCAAGTTATTCTTGTGAGAATAGTTGTTGACTCCAAATATATTTTATCAGCAGCACAACACGATAGTGCGGTGGGTCTATTACCTGATCTTACCTTCTTCATATATGTTAACAATTCTTATGAACTCTTTTTTGATACACGCAGGCATCCAGAAATTGTAAAGTTAAGACTGTATGAATGTGGTGATCTAGTAGTGGTTTACTCATATAGCATAGTATGTAGTAATATACTTATTACAGAAGAAACTATTCTTGATTATTTCCGGTCTTTTCTTATTCCAGTTAGTTTATCATTCTTCATTAAAAGTTTTTTTTTATTGTCTTAAAATCAATTGCTTTCATAAACCAAAAAACTTGCAACTTTTTTATAGGCAGTGAATCGTAATAATTTCATTGGCTTCACTGCTGTTTAAACTAAGGATAGCGCCATTTTTTTTAAGACTTCTTCACTTGTATTACTTTTTTATTTATCCCAAATGTATTCTGATCACTTTTGCTTTAATGTAACTTATTAAAAAATTAATCACGCTTAAAATGGAAAAGCAGCTGACTTGCTTTGGATTTGATCTTTAGACTTCACTTCACTTGCCTATAGGTAAATGGTTTTGGCACTAAATTATTGAGGTAGATAAGCTATTACGTTTATAACAAAGATCAAATCATATAATATCTATCCGAATACATAAGATACAAGTGTAGAAAAGAATTGAAAATGTTCTAATCATCTTTAAGAAGAAATCTTATGATCTCTCTATTTATTAACACTTTTATGGCATATAGGTAGGTATATGATTTCAAAATATTAAAATTATCATAGCACTCATGATATCATCATCAAATATAATACACACATTCGAGTAAATATGAATTTCTGACGATTGTAAACAAGTTTTTTACAATCATTGAGAAATTTTACATGGGAAAAACGTGCAAAAGAATTTTATTGCTAGTCGCTTTAAGTGAGTGCCGAGATGTGTCAATAAAATTAATACGACTGAAAACATTTAAACTACCATAAATAATATATTCGAAGTTCAAGGAGCCGAAATCGAAGAGGTTTCTTTTTAACTGTTCATGAGCTTAGAGGTCGAAAACTTCACGAAAACGGTTCCATTTGTTAAAAAATTTTATTCAAAAATGGAAATTAAGTTGACCAAAAAAGTGGTACAGAATGGAATATGTCGTAGCCTAATTAATCTTATAAATAGATTTGTGCTGGATTAAAATTACTAAGTCATTTCGAAATGAACAAAGTCCACCGTACACTTACGCCATGAATATTATCGCCAGAAAGAGTTCTATTGAAAATAGTACTCAAGTTAGTACCAGCAGAATCAATTGATTACAAAAGCTGAGAAACAAGAGTGTTGTCAATGGCCTCCAAATAAAGGTACCTATATATATAGATTGGATGAAGATCATCATTTATACAAGAACTATTATCCTTTACAAATCCGACAGATATTGATAATTAAACATCATCAACATAAAGAAGTATAAGTTCGCTGTAATTAATATAATTAAATAATCCGTTAATAAAAAAAAAGGGGAAAACAACGAAGGACCCAAGATAGATCCTTGTAGTACACCAAAAGATGGGTACCAGCTGAAAGGCTGGAGTATGAACGTACGTGGATTAGTACCCAATAAACAGGCTATACATACATATGTTGCTGTAATGTTGAATGGAATCGAATGCATAAGATAAATTCAACAATACTGTCCAGTAATTAGCAATCTGTTCATCATTGATTATTCTAAGGCCAGAACAAAAAATGCAACGTATCTATTAACAAGTTTGGTCCAAAATTTATATTAGATGAATTTTTGAGAATAGGTATGACTATCAGGAATTTGCACCTCTACGAAAATTTAAGTAAGATAAAGCACATGTACATAAAAGAAGAGAAATTGAATAAAGTAGGAGAAAACTAAAAAACAAGAGCCTCTTGGATTAATCCTCCTTTCAGGCCTTTCCAAATCACTTGTGTAAAGCGATAAAGAATCGGAAAAGATAACAGGTCGTGGTAGACGTGAACTTTTACATCTATGATATTAATTAGTAATAAACGCATTTTGATATGTTCAGTTTTGTTTTTTCTGTAAATTTTTCTTCTTACCTAGTCCGTAAGGATTTGTATAATTTGAGGTTGTTAAGGGACTACAAAACAATAAACGGTTCTTAACACTTGTAACTTCGATATTAGTAGTTTTCCTATGAGAGTACGAAGTCAATTTTTGGGGCTATGAGACCACTTTTGGGGCTACGACGGCATGACGGCGATTGAGCGTAGAACTTTAACCCGGGCTACTAGTACGGTTGAGAGTGAGCGTTGGAAAAAAAAGTTGACACGTGGTCTTGACCTTGACCTTGTCCTCTAACATCACCTCTACCATTAAAACCGGTAGTATCTGGTCCTTTGAAGCCGGAAGACCATAGTCTTCGAGGCTACACTTTGCCTACGTCACAGGGGATTTCGTATAGCTTTCAAATAGGCCTGATAACAGTTAAACAGCTTTTAAAATAAATCAGATAGCAGCCAAACAGCTATTCAAAGAGGTCTTATAACAGCACAAACAGGCGTGATAACAACTAAAGATCTTCTAAAACAGGTCAAATAACAGCTCAAATAATTCTAATAACAGCTAAACAGCTTTTATCGTCAACCAGATAGGAATCCCCTGTGACGTAGTTAAATTCTATCCTCCACTCCAAGACCAAGCAGTTCCGGTATCAAAGGAGCAACCATTTTAATGGTCAAGGTGACGTCAAAGGTCAAAGACAAGACCACGTGTCAACGTTTTCCCCACTCTTAGTATCCGGTGTAAGAGTTCCATTCTGAATGAAGCTGATATAACACAAAAACTGACGTCAACTTTGAGAGCTATGCATGGAATATGGGATCAGAACAAATGAGTGCTTCCCAGAAACAACATCGTAGGCTATGGTATTTGCCTACATTGGCGAGAGCTGAAAATAGCCTCCTAATCCCAAAAGTAGTCTCGTAGCCCCAAAAAGTAGCCCGTGCTCTCATCGGACAACTACTGATGTTATTAAATTCAAGATGTATGTTTTTTTGAGGCCATTCCCTTTAACTTGTACACGAATTTGTCTATATATTTCTTTTTCACTATTTTCGACACTCTCGTACACCCACTTTTCGTCATCACAGCGAGCTGAAATTTGGCACACAGGTTCATGTCGCGTGACAATTGAATCTATCAAAATTTAAACCGGAAATTTCCATAGAAAACCCGGAAAAATAATTTGAAAATTTGGTACAAATTAGTGATAAATCCGTTCAGGAAAAATGCAGTTTTCCGATTTTTCCGAACAAAATTTCCGGAATTTTCAGACTTTCCGGAAAATTTTCCGGTAAAAAAGTTTTCTAAACTATGCAGGATCAAGTTCTCTATCAACTGGCATCATTACTTTCTCTCCGACAATGGTGAAAACTTGCAGAAAAAATCGAGGAAAATTCATGTAAAACGCTTTTCCGAAGTTTTTCCGACCAAGGAAGCGTTTGAGCGTTTTGCAACCTAAGACAAAGTTGTAGAGCGAAATGAGTTGCATAATAATTTTTACTCGAATAAATGTTTTGAAAAACTGGTAAATCAGTGTCCTTTCAGCCGTCATAAAATTGTTTTAAAATATCTCCATGCAGCACATAATAACAATTTATTTAACGTGAAAAAGGCAGAAAATAAAATAAGTAAAAAACGAGTTTTCAAACAAAACTGAGGCCAAGCCGCATGAAAAAGTAGAAAATAAACTTTTCTTCACACACAGAGGTGGACTCAGATTTTATTCACTGACAATCACAATTATATTTCAGTAAGTGATTTGATTCATGAAGAGAAAGAATATTCAAGAGAAATGTCCCAATCAAAAAATCTGAGTCCACCTCTGTGTGTGAAGAAAAGTTTATTTTCTACTTTTTCATGCGGCTTGGCCTCAGTTTTGTTTGAAAACTCGTTTTTAACTTATTTTATTTAATTTTCTATTATAGCTAATACTGTTGCTAGTTCTAGGTACCATCCCCAATTTGGGGAATTGTAATCAATTCTAGACATTTCGTTAATAAGGTGGGGCTCGAAAGGTATATCATTTAACAGTGTGTTCATTGAAGCTGCTGAATCCAGACATATAGATTTGCACTGCAGTGGATTTGTCATACCCTGAAAAAGAGCAAATGCATCGCCCAAACCAATCACTTAATTAATTCTAACTAACCATCTCCGAAAACATATCCATTCATAAAAAAAAACTATATACAACACTTTTATGCCGCATTCCGTTTTATATATTCAATAAAAATCTCCAAATTTAAAATCACACAACAGAATGCATTCTTCCTCTCTCTCTCTCTGTCTCTCTGTCTTCCCACCCACAATCCTTTTTGATTAACATTTCTTACATAGCCTCTAGAGTCTAGACTATTTTTCGATTCTCATTATGTCCTAGGATAGAAAAAGTCTCTTTACAAAGCTTTCAACTTAAAAGATTATGTGTGCAGTAGTACGTACGAGTCATCTATATATTATAAGTCCTTACAATTGCGCCTTTATCTCGATTTGTAAACAAATGAACTCGAACCGATAAAAGCGCAGGCTCTTAGCTTTATAAGGTGGTTCAACAAAATCCATGATTTTCCTCTATACAAGATTGAGAAGAAGCTGTACAATTTCATTACCCTGTATACGATAGTGTGTTGTTGTTTACTGATAGAAAGCTTTTGCCTGGGTAACGTCATGCCCTTCTTTTATAGACTTTTCGTATAGTCACCTTTCAAATTTTGCTCTGTTAAGGGCCTACGTCCGCGCGCGGTATATTATATTACTCGTAAATTTTTTTTCTACTCTAGGTTTTTTCCCAATAAACCTACACAAACACACTTTTGTCTGTTAAAATTCTGTGCTTATAAGTAAAATTAAAAAAATAAATAAATAAAAAACAATTTTAAATTAATTTTACGAAACACAATTATGATAACATAAAAGACTGCTAAACCGTCCGCTTATGTTATGATTATTATTATTAGACCAATCTCAGGTGATAAGTGACTCAGTGAATTCTAATTTAAATATACAGAAAAGAAAGTGGTGGAAATGAAAATGCTTTTAACTAATTAACATAAATTTTGTGCACTTTTTAATGGTTCTTATGTACTGAGGTTATTAGCATCATAATTACTAGTACTTATATGTACAAGGACTGACTTAAAAATTAGTGACTATATTATAGATATATACACGTATACGCATTTCGCATTTCATGAAAGTTTTTTAATTTCTTGCTTTTTTCCCCATTTTATTTTCCATCCTTATAAATCTGTACTTGAAAAGCTTTTGAAAAGCTCATTGACATCAAGTGCCGGCTCCGGCTTTGCATTTTATTGCTTTCTGCTAGGAAGGAAAACTCACTTCAGGAATATATAACTGAGACCAATTCTCATACAGTTTTATGAATGAACGTTTCATTTCAAAAATGGAAATGTAAGTTTAATGAGCGTTTTCTTTTGCCCCCTTGTTAAAAGGCAATAACACTTCTTGACGGAGAATGAACTTTTCTGAGATATATATGAGCGCTTGACATACATTTTAACTTTTTTTTTTTATGTATAAAAATTATTGGTAAAATTATGAATTATAAAAGACTTTCTAAGGGCAAGAATTTTACTAGTATTTTGAAGATTTGATGTTATTGAAATTAAGGAATTTTGTTACTATTTTGAGGGTACCTAACTGCATAGATTTTCATTCACCACAATGAGAATGGGGAACGTATTACCAATAAGGTAAAAGACCTCCTTCTTCAAAACTTTGTAACGCTATCCTTTTGAAGTATATAAATTTTTTTATTTCTGATCAGTAGCGTACTTATGGTTATAAAGAGGGGGGGGGGGGGTTAGAAAGTGCTAAAGTCATTGTGAAAAAGCGATGTGGCGGGGGGGGGGGGGCAGGAGTAGGTGAATGTCGTCTAGGTCGATCAACTCCTACTGCGATTTTTTTAATTTTGTGCGAGCACGGCAAAACTTCTCCCCATGTCAACGAACCTTTCGTGACATTACAGATTATTAGCGTAAACACAAAATATGTGTTGTGGACTCAGTGGATTGAAGTTCCAAAAAAAAAGTTTTTTTTGCAGCAATGAATACGGCCAGAATATAAGGAGAAAATATGAAAATATGCAATCATCAAGTTAGGCATTGTGAATGTGTTGTGTGGTTCATGCTTTGTGTAGTCAGGGCTGGCCAACTGTGATTGTGTGCTTCGAAGACGCTCAAAAAATATTCAACATCAATCCCAACGAAGTCCCCCAAAAAAACACCAGTTAAAGGAAGATGATCAACCAAAAATGGCAGAAAAACTCCAATTCGGACAATGCAAGAGAACTATTCCATTTACTGGAAATGCGATTCCGAATAATGTGCCATTCAAAAAATTCATAAAAATACAACAAATTCGGCTTTTTATTTCATTCAATTAATTTTTCCGGGGCATTTTCAATCATTTCAGCACATATTTCGTCAATTGGCCAACCTAGACAGCACTGACCGAACTTGAAAATTTTTTTTTAAATCAATCTGCGATGTTTAGCAAAATGCTCCTTTTTCCTAGAACTTTCCAAAGAATTGACGAAATTCTTTTGGAAGTTATGGGTAAAAGTCGAAAAGGTATCCAACCCTGGCAACATTTCTCTACACAAATTTGGTAGATGTCTTGGAGGACACTTACTTCAAGGCCCTAAGTTCATAGCTCTCTTTCTCTCTCTCTCTCAAGTAGAAAGGAAACTCAGTGCAAAATAGAAGTTGTATTGACTTTTTTCAAGTCGTTTAAAGGAAATAAAAGGACGTAGATTGCTTGCATGCAAATCACAGTATTAGAGTGAAATCAATCTTCACCTCCAATGCAATGAACAGAGGCTAGGAAAATCAATAATAGAAGTATAATCTGGCTTGTTGTAGTTCATCTAAAACAAATTTATGAACAAAATTAGCTTCTAAATTCAGGAACCAGAGCTATTGTTCACTTTGTTTTTTCCACAAACGATCGAATTTTATTGCGCGAAACTATCAGATTACAACACCAAGTTCTCGCATAATGTTTCTCTCCACTGAGGACAAACGTGCGTAATCAATAGTGTCCCATTGACGAAAAATATTTACCCTGGCATCTCACCGAAGAAACCTTTGATAATCTTAACTGAAGAACTTAATTGAAGAACGAACTGTAATTTGTCAGAGTAGCAGTCTCTCTCAGTTTCTACTAAAACATGACAATGAGTGAAAGGGCGGTTATAAAAGATTTTTAAACCTTCAATCGGAAAACAAAAAAGCAGCAGATTTTTGTATTATACCATGATCGAAACGAGATGTTAACTAAATTCCTCATTGCTAAAATTTTAAAAACCCAAGATTAGAGAATCCCACTATAAAAAATCCCAATGTATAAAATGTCTGAATAGAAATTCTCGAAGAATAAAATATTTGAAATGATGGGTAAAATTTTAGGTTGGAGATAAAAAAAGTACGTTTTTTTCCTTATTCAGAGTTTGGATTACATGGATTCATCAATTTTTTTTTTTTTATGAAAAATAATCATGACACAAAATCCGGGAGGAAAAAATCTCAAAAAAATATTTTAGTCTCAAACAATGTGTTGTGTAAAAGGTTAAAAATGTATACCTTCTTTATAAAAATTCCGGGCTAAAAAAACAGCTGTTCTTTAAAATATGCGCCTTTTGGGGCTTTTTGAGCAATTGATTTTCAAAAATCGTAGATTAAGAAAATGGATATCGTAGCCATTCAAAAATTTCAAAATTATGCTTTTGCAGGATTTTAATATCCGGGATTTGCCAACCAAACTTTTAAAAATCATGCATAAAATTAAAAATATAGGGTGTTTGCTCTATGGTGGGCCATATAGCGGGAGGTGATAGTACTCACCTATGCAAACAAAACATTTTATGGCAGGGGGCATATCAACGGATTAGGAGTACGGGGCTGGAAAGGCCATGAAGTTCTGCATACAATCAGCTTTAGAAGGTGGGAGGGTGTATGTTTTAAATTTTTTAAGATACAGGGTGTTTTGTGAAAATCTAGCATAATTTCTTAATCACCCTGTAACTACTAAACGGCTGGGCGTTGGCCCCCATACAAGATGAGTACTATCACCTCCCGCTCTATGGACCACCATGGAGGAAACACCCTGTATATTAGGTCTGTTGCATACTTCTCATGCAGGAGCTTCCTGGGTGTAAAAAGTATGAAAAAGTACGCGAACGCTTTTCCTGCAACTTCGTGAAAAAACGAAGAAGTGCAGGATAACATTTGCATATTGAGTATTGTTAAATTTTTTTTTTACATTGTTGCACTCTTGTAAAAGTCCAGGAGAGTATTGAATAGTCAATCCATCTTCATTCGACATTTTGATTGCGTTTTAAAAACTTTTACAAAAACTACAAAATTGGACTTTTCTTATGACAGCTGTCAATTTTAATTACAATAATGCTGCAGTAACTAAAATCTTTGGCTAAATTCATGCAAGAGGAGGGGAAGCTATGACCAAAACCTGGTGCAATTTTGCGTGCACGAGAAAGTAAGCGAACGGAATATATGTATGTTCGTGCAAATGCATTAAATCTAATGTAACATTTCCAGAATTTTAATATCTGGATTTTTGTAATTCGAGGCTTTCTATTCAAGACTCTGAATTCCGGGAACCCATACGCAAGGGTATCCTTCTCTTATCAACCGTAGTATATACCCCGGACTATGAAGAATAAAAACGTGTAACCTCTTTTCGACAATTCGAGGACAGAAGTTACCCGCCTCACTTTTAATGAACTTATAGAATAGTGGAAGAAGTTAAAAACTAATGTAAACATTAGAAACCGTCCCTGAAAAAATTACTACGAGAAGTGACAGTGTTAGCGAAACCGACATGATACTATTTCTCCAAATTGGCGAAAATATACGATATTTCACCATAATAAATTTTCGTATTTTGTAATTATGCGTTTTTAGGGTTCCATAGAATAAAAGAAAAAATGGAACCCTTATAAGATCGTTCGTACGGTCGTGTCCGTCTGTCTTCCTGTCATAGACCTTTTTCTCGGAAGCAACATCACGTGGGAATTTGGAATGAAGTAATATTAAATTTTTTTTTATATTTTTTTCTAATGGTAGTGGGTTGATCCCACTCAAATATATCGTCTGGGGTATCGTTTGAAAGGGCTACTTTCAAGGATTCAAAAAAATACAAATTTTTGGTGAATTGATAAAAAATATAGCCCACAATGTGCGTAAAAAAACCTCCCCCCTGAACTTCTAAACCTAAACTGTTGATATTAACAGGGTTTTTTGTAAGGCAGGGAGACGAGAGATCCAAGTACAGGGATCAGAGCGGCACATTGTGTTAACCTGCTAAGAACCGCTCACAAAAACCTTTCTGTCCTCTTAAAGAAATGCAAGTCTAGATATGGTAAGTTTTTCATCTCCAAAGATAGATAGGCAGACCCAAGCGTATCCAGCCTGCTCCGAGTAAAGGCTGGACAAGCACACAGAAAGTATGCGGTTGCCTCAGACTCTCCTTCCAGGCAGGACAGACCCCTCAGGGCTTTGACAACCCCCATTCTTGCTAGATGAGCGTGAAGTGAGAAAGTCAGAGAAATTCCTGTTAGGCCCATCAAAAAAACGTATGTTTGTAAGTACTCAGGTTCGCCCATTTCTGCTTATGCTTCATGCGAACATCATCTTTGATGAGAGACCCAATAACCGAGATGACAACACCTCCAATGGGCTTCGGTCCAAGAAAGGGAGAACCAGAGCCAGACCTGGCTCGAAGGTCAGCCCCTTTCATTTCCCATGATCCCCATTTGCCAGGGAACCCACCTTGTTGTGGATACATAGCTTATCCGCAGACGTCATATACTCCCTCTGCAACTTAGACGTTATCCGAGGGCAATTCAGAACCATCCAGGCTGGCTGATTATCCGTAAGGATAGCAATATCCTTGCCTTTGATCTCCATATCGAGGGCTATTTTCGCTGCCGCATTGCGCTGGCAAAAACTTCAGCCTGGAAGAGTGTGGTGTGCCTTCCAAGTCAGTACTGCAACCCAATGTCAGGTTCAAGAAAGTAAACACCCCGGCTCGCTCATTGGTGAGAGAGACATCGGTGAAATGTTTTAGAGCAGATCAGAGCGGCATTTCCTTCAGGCTACGATTCCCTTTCAGGAAAACTCAAAGAGAAGCGACATCCAAAACGAAGCTCTCAAGTGGCATGCGGGTCAGGGGGTTTTCTCGTTCCAGCTAACCCGTCAATGAACAATGTAAAGAACTGGTCCATCCATTATCATTGTGTCATAGATAACATGAAAACTGCCTCTTTTTCGTCAATCTCAAGTTGCTGAAAAAAATGTTTTTTGTGTCAACTTATAAGACAACTCTTATAAAATTATTCTTGGGTCCGTCTATTTGAAATTTATTCAGTTATCATACATTGTAAATTCGTCAATGAAGTTTTGCTACGGAACCCTGATTGGGTGAGCCTGACGAGCTCTTAACTGATTTTTTTTTAATTAATATACACAGTTGCCAAATGAAGGTAACATGAGATCGTAATATTTATAGTTACGAATCCCAAATCTTTGTAACTAAAGCAGTAACATTGTTACTGGAATTTTAATAATGTTATTCTTTAATTTTTTTAAACTTTGACTTGAGACTTACTTAAAAAGGGGTCTTTTGTCATTAAAAAATATCTCTTAAGAATTTCTCAGTTACTTATGTCATAAAAGTTACTACACAATGTTACCTGCATGTAACATTGTACTTAATCTAGAAACTTTTTCCGGTTTCTGGTTTAGTAAACTTTGTACAAGTGAACTGATATT
Source organism: Dioctria linearis (assembly GCA_963930735.1). Classification (NCBI taxonomy): domain Eukaryota; kingdom Metazoa; phylum Arthropoda; class Insecta; order Diptera; family Asilidae; genus Dioctria; species Dioctria linearis. The sequence continues at coordinate 30,463,170 of OZ005740.1, read as the reverse complement.
GAATTTATTATAAGCTTAAAACAAAAAAAAACATCTACATCGCCTGCAATCACTTAATTGAATCCATAAGCTTCCTGGTCACACAATGACGAATACTTGAAGAAACGCATTTCTTGCAAAGTGCAAAACCACTACGGATGTCGATCATATAAATATCGAATAAAAACTCCAAAAACAAGTTAATATACTAATTGGAAGGTTACATGAACAGATGAATAGTTATATAATAAGCACTATATACGATTATCTGAAACACCGGGAAAATCGCAAGGTCTTTGTCCGATGCTTCACAAGCAATGATTTTATTATGAAATAATCATAAAATCGTTGTATCATTGATGATTTTTCATGGCATAGGCATAATTCTAACCCACCTTTTCAGAAAATATACCCACCGTGCAGTAATTATTATTATTATTGCGGTAGGTAATTTTTCCTAAGTATACAGGCATAGCCTATTGTAAAATTCTGCAGAGCAACACAAATTAAATGTGCCCCATAGATAGGTTAAGGTTAGTTGAGTTCAATAACATTGAAAAGTTTTTAAATTCACCAAATTCTTTTTAAAATCCATAACAGTGTGGTAAGCAATCATGTTTTATGATTTCGCGATTTTCTACAGCGCCAACTTTAAAACTGACTGACCCTGGAAGAGGAGCAAAAACCAATCGCTCACTAGCCAAATCTTCTTTGCCAACAAAATTTCTAATATTTTTCCATCGATTCTTTTCGATTGATTTATAATTCTACGTCGGATCTTTCTATCTATCTACAGAAACCGGTTCGAATTTTTGATTGCAATTTGATTGCGTTCAGCGTGAAATCGACCCTCAATTCCGAATTCTTTTAATAGTGTTAGCATGTTCAGAAATACTTAAATACTGCGTATGCCGCCGGGCGGCCGGTTGCTGCTATTATTGTTGTTATGTTTTTTTTTTTTTTTTGTATTAATCATTTTATTAGCCACCACACCATGTTTCATGCGATCAAAATGGGAGCATTTTACTCCATTCAATTCGAATATGTTCGCGTAAATTGAACATCAGCACGATGAAAAGCTTTAGAAAATTGATTTAAACGCTTGCTATTCAAGGATTTCAAATGTTTTAATTAATTCGTTAACCACCGCAAGTAATAATTTTAATCTGGCAGCGGGGATTATACGAGGAGAGTATTGAGTATAGCATTAGAGAGTATATCCATTGCGTTGCGTGACGATGACAGATTTTTATCGCATATTCGTGACTGTTATAGTTAATGTGTTGTAGGCGATGCTACATAAATTGGTAGCATTCATTCCATGCTACTAAGTAATATTGATTTATTTATAACGTAATTATACAAACGCATATTAACAGAGGAAGTAATTTAAGATGTTTTATATGGGTCTTTGATTGAGGTAAATAAATTAAATATTAACTGTAATAAGAATATGCATATGAGCAGCATAAATTTAAGAAAAAGAGGATGAATGGAGTTCGGAATAGCTTTGTCAACTGATTTTATGGAATTTTTCAATGACCCTGTTTAGACGAGTTAGTAGGCCTCAAAATGCCCTTCATGATTACATCAGTTAACTTGCTGCCGCATAGTACATATGATAGCCAATAAAAGCATATCTTGCCTTAAGAGCTGCCTGCGAATTTTAAGTTGCAATTCATTCCCGTCCATCATCCTGCAAACAAGTTTCGTGCGGCAGAGGTAGCATACTGGCCCATATAAGCAGTCTCATTGCAATAATTATGGAAAATTCAAATCGTTTTGGTAACAGGGTGACATCTATTATTCGAAAATGGTAGATAGACTTTTTTTCAAAGTTCAAAGGCAGGGAGATGAGAGACCCCAAGCACGGAAGGCAAAGTTGCCCATTGTGCTAACCTGCTAGAAAGCCTCTCACCAAAACCTTCTTGTCTTCTTAATAAAGCGCATCTAATCTACGTGATGTAAGCTTTTCAGCTCATCCACAGATGGGAGGCAGTGCCAAGCATATCCAGCCTGGTCCGGGCAATGTCCAGACAAGCATACAGAAAGTGTTCGGTTATCTCACAGTTCTGCATTGTTTCATTCCGAGCCCCAAGAAAAAATCAAAGGAATTCCTATTAGGCACATCAAGAAAAAGTTGTGTACACCTGCAAGTGCATACTCAGATTCGCCCATCTCTGCTTATTCTTCATGCGATTCGAGGTGGTAACACCTACAGCGGTTTCGGGTCGAAGGAAAGGAGATCCAGAGCCAGACCTGGCTAGAAGATCAGCCCTTTCATTCCCCATGATGCCCATGTGCCCAGGAACCCACTAGAGGGACACTTTGTTGTGGAAACACGGCCTATCCACAGATGACCTACAGTACCCCAGTAACTTAAATGTTATCTGAGGGCCACTCAGAGCCATCAAGGCGACCTGAAAGGATACCAATATACTTTCCTTTGATCAATATGGAGAGCTGCCATTACGATGGCGAAAACTTCAGCCTGGAAGATAATGGTGTGCCTTCCAAGTCCATACTCCAACCCAATGTCAGGTTCAAGAAAGTAAACACCAGCACCGGCTCCCTCATTGGTGAGAGAGCCGTCGAGGGGAAGGCTCGATAAGGCACTTCTTCCAGCCCACGATTCCCTTTCAAGAAAACTCACAGAGGCGACGACTAAACCGAAGTTCTGGTACCAACGGATTAGTGGCATGCATGGTCAGAGGGTTTTCCAGTTCCAGCACATCCTCCAAGGAACAATGGAAGGAGCAGTCCAGCCCTCTTCGCAACACCCGCATGAGCGCAATCTACACACATGCCTTTTGCCATCTGCATGAATAACAAGATCCAGGTGGCAGCAGATTAATAAGATCGCATGGAACCTGTAATTCCCAGGCAAGCAAACCTTTGCAGGCCCACCAGCTTCGCAAGCGCATTCCCCACTGGCATCCTCGACCAACATACAGAAGAGGCATATAAGCGCATGAGTCTCAACCAGTGCACAACCCTTGGTTTCATGCCCCACATGTGCAGCCAAAAGTTCTCTAGTATTGAGCAGAGACCCTCATAGGCGCATTAACTTTTTCCTCTACATGAATTCCCCACGTCAACTTCGAGTCAAGGTAGCTATTTCATTCTATTAGGACTGATCAAAAATTAAGAGTGACCATACACGATGTATATATATTTGCCGACTTCAGAAATTATGTAGACTTAAAATATAAAAATGAAAATATTTAAGCATCTTTTCGTTTACCACGAGAAATTTCTGTTCTACATGTTATAAACTGAAGGAAAAAGTGTGCAAATATATCTGTTTAAGTCAAAATTTTAAATGTGGCAAATCTGGCAATAGTGGATTGATTGTCCAAATATGAGGACTGATTAAATATTAATTGACGAAATTGCCCTTTTTTTATCGGCAAAAGACACTTTCATTTCCTCAGTCCTTATTTATTTCGGTAGTTCTGTGACTTGAACAACTGAGCCCACATATGTTATGTAACATTGTAAAAGCAAAACAAAAAACAGAATATTTTTAAAAATTTTTCGCTTTAATGGAAGTTTTCCTACAAATCTTTTATATTAGTTTTTGAGATATTAAAAGAAATGCTTTTGTTTTTAATATTGAGAAAATCACAGAAACGAATTATAGCTGCTAATGAGCTGAAGTGAACACTGAAACCCGTTGTCCGATCGAACATAACCCTACCGGGTTAGAGCCGACCAAAGGAGCGAAAATAGTTCCCCGGTTCGAAAAGATTGAATACTTAGTGCGAGATATGTATCTCATTAAAATTTACACGGTAAATATGTGGCTTTTTTTTAAATTGCCCTCAAAGATTTTGGAACATTTTATTATTTTGAACTTAACGGAAATTAAAAATGTCTTTTGGCGCAATGGTATGAGCTACAGAATCAAATCTTTTTGCATTGGATGGGGCTAACATTCAGCTAAAAAATCAGCAATTTATCTCAATTATTCAAGTCACTATGACCAAAAATGTGTTCGAATTAGTAGTTTGGTGAAAAATCACGAAGAAAAATCATAACACGAAAACTACAAAATCTCGTAGAGCATACATGGGGGTTCCCCGAGGGACGCTTTACCTCCAGGCTTCTGATTATCAGTATTTTTTGGGACCCTTTTGGCGATATCCTTGATGGACATGTTGGGATTCCTCTTCATGAAACCAATCACTTTTCTCTCCACCTACTTGTCCACAGAACCTCTTGGTTGACCAGACCTACGTTTAGCCCATTGTTCAGTTTAGTTCTGCATCAGTTCGGCTGACTATGTGAATGGAGTTTATACCAAGAAAGCGGTTGTAGTACCAAACTTGTGCTGCACTCTTAACAAAATTTTACAGCATCATTTCCGTGGTAATTTTGTCAGCTAACAGGCTCCGTATTTCCCGAAAAAAAAATATGTATGATATTTCTTACGCATTTAAAATATATATATTGTTGCGAGCGTGGCCTTTGGTTCGTTATTTAAAACACAATATTAAATAATTAATATACAAGTTCTTTATTACACTTAAATCATATAAAGTTCACAAACATTCATCTAATCAATCTAATTACACTCTTTCGCTTCTTTATTACTTTCGCTTCTTAACACTGCAACGTCTAAAACAAGACTCTCTCTCTGGCGATGACAACTGTTATATTTATACCCTAGAAACACTCCGGATTATTATGGAGTGTTCTATTCCAAAAGCTTCTTGACTATTCTATTTGTTCTATTCCTGTAGATTTCATAATCGATTCTCCGAACCTGAAGTCATTTACTCTCCGAACCTGAAGTTGTTTATTGCAAGTAGATGTCACCAGTTGTCTCTTTCTATTGCACGTAACACTGCCCCCTTCTTAAATTTGTTCGTCCCGAACAACAGGTGGTCCACGGTCTTGATGTTTGTAGTATTGAGACAAGCGATCCAGATGGACGATTTTTCGTTTGCCTCCTGTACCACGTTGAATCCTGTATACTACGTCATTTATTTTAGTTACTACTGAATACGGTCCCTCCCACTGTTGTTGTGACTTTGGAGAGCATCCCTTACGTCGGTTCGGGTTGTATAGCCAAACAAGATCACCTTCATTGAATCCTGCTGAATTTGCACGTAAGTCATAGCGTGTCCTCATCCGATGGGTACTTACTGCTAATTTCGCCCCCGTGGCCCTTTGTACATCAGCTCTTAGTTTCAATGGGGCTCTGACATTACACTTGTACATTTCCTTTCTGCTGCTACGTGGCGGCCCTTTGTAAAAAGTACACACAGTTCATCTGCGACACCACTTCTCTACATCCTCCCGCATATGTAGCCAATAAAACTTTTCACGTATTTTAGAAATTGTTTTATTCACTCCCAAATGTTCTCCAGATGCTCCACGATGCACTTTACCTAGAACCTCGTTGACCTTTGATGCCGGCACGACTATTTGCATTCGGAACGATTTACCGTTAGGTGCTTCCCACTTGCGTTTTAATATACCGCATTCAATATGAAGAGAATTCCATTGAGCCCAGTAGCTTTTCAGCTTTTCACTCATCCTCGAAATATCCTTCCATTCTGGTTTTTCTATGTCTGCTTTCCAAGCAAGAATAGGCGATATGTCCGGATCTTCTCGTTGCGCTGTTTGCAAACTCTCGATGTCCCAACCTGTTGATGGCTCCACAGTTACCAACTGTATAGTAGCTGTTTTCTCATTTCCTTTCTCCCAGCCGTAATGCTTACATTCAGGTTCCCATTGACGTTGTACCAAGGCCTCTGCATTTCCATGGATACGTCCTTCCCTGTGTTGGCTCTCAAAGCCATAAGGTTGGATTCTAGTCTCCCTAAGAATAGTTTGCTCTCTAGCTCGCCAATTTGGACATTCTTCTCTCCTTTTCTTTTCTGTTGATTCCTTTCGACGGAGTTTCCTGCAGTCGCTTTGAAGGTGTCCTAATTTATTACAATCCCAACATCGAAGAACACTACGTGAAGGGGTGCCCAGTGATAACTGCAATCTATTGCAAGTCTGCTGCTCAGCTCGATATCTTTGCAATTCCACTTTCCTCTCTTCATCTAGAGATTCCACTCGTCGGCGTTTTCTGCAGTCTCTTTGTAGGTGTCCTGTTCTATTACAATTCCAGCATCGAAGGATACTACGCAAAGGTGAGCTCTGGGATGACTGCATTCTATTACAAGTACATTCGTCCACCGAAATGTCTCTCATTCGTACTGCACCCCGCGAAGCTTGTCTGGCGGATTCATACACTAAAGCATAGGCTAGTGCTTCTGCTGTTGATTTCTTTCCTGCTAGCCTTAATGATTGTTGTAAATTTTGATCTGTAATAGCGTTCACAAATGCCTCCGTCGCCACTTCATTGAGAAAATCCGCATTCACGCTGGAGTATGACAGATGCGCTAATCTTTCTACATCTGCCTGCAGTTGTTGTAGTGATTCGCCATGTTTTTGAATCCTGTTGCGCAACTGTAGGCGATATACTTGCTGCATGTGCTCATCTCCGTAACGTAATTCTATCGCCTGTACTAATGAAGCGTAATTACGTTGATTTTCAATCGGTACAGTTTGTAAGAGTTCTGACGCAGGACCTCGAAGTGCTAACACCAGAGCTATAGCTTTGTCTTCATCATTCCATCCATTTACCTCTGAAGCTGCCTCGAATTGTCTCTTGAAGATATGCCACGAATTTTGTCCATCAAATATGGGAGGTTTCATTCTACCTGCACCGGATATTTCAGTTGCTACGCTTAGAGGCTGACGATGCTTTATTCTTTCCAGATCTGATTTAAAACTGTCAAGCTGCTCGGTGACTTTTTGTTGAGCTTCCGCCACTTCCTGCTCGATTCCTTCAATTTTCAAATTTTGTTCGTCTAATGAGTTTTTCAGGAAAGTCTTCTGTTCCTCCAAACGAGTTTCTAGACAATTCTCCATAGAGATCTTTTGTTCGTCCAAACGGGTTTCCAGAGATTTCTTTTGTTCCTCAAAATCAATCTTTTGTTCATCAAAACGGGCTTCCATAGATTTCTTTTGTTCGTCTAAACGTGATTCTAGAGAATTCTTTTCGTTCGTCCATGGATTTCTTCTGTTCCTCGAGAGAATTCTTTTGCTCATCAAAACGGGCTTCCATTTTACTCATTAAAGTACTCAAAAGCTGTTCCATTTTCATCGCAGGCGCTTCTTCAACTTCGATTTCTTCCAAGTTCTCTTCGAAAACAAATGTTTCAGGATTCTTTCCTTCCTCTATCAAAGATTGTCTAAGTCGCTCGACTAGAACTTTCTTTATGCCTGTCGTTTGTAATGACCGGTTCCCTAACTCCACTTTCAAATCCTGCGTTCGAAGCTCGTCCACTTTGCGCCCCATTATTTTAGTAATTCTCTTATAGATGAATATAAATTATTTTCCAGAACTTTCACAATTTAACACAATTTCTCAAAATTAATCACTATTTTAATTCTTAGTCAATTGCCACCACTTTATTTCGCGAATTTATTTCACTTCTGACACCAGTTGTTGCGAGCGTGGCCTTTGGTTCGTTATTTAAAACACAATATTAAATAATTAATATACAAGTTCTTTATTACACTTAAATCATATAAAGGTCACAAACATTCATCTAATCAACTGAACTCTAATTATCGCTAACACTGTACTTTCAATTATCGCAATCTAATTACACTCTTTCGCTTCTTTATTACTTTCGCTTCTTAACACTGCAACGTCTAAAACAAGACTCTCTCTCTGGCGATGACAACTGTTATATTTATACCCTAGAAACACTCCGGATTATTATGGAGTGTTCTATTCCAAAAGCTTCTTGACTATTCTATTTGTTCTATTCCTGTAGATTTCATAATCGATTCTCCGAACCTGAAGTCATTTACTCTCCGAACCTGAAGTTGTTTATTGCCAGTAGATGTCACCAGTTGTCTCTTTCTATTGTACGTAACAATATATATATATTGTATATATTGTATATTGTGTGTGTGTGCGTGCGTGTGTGTGTGCGTGTGTGTGTGTGTGTGTGTGTGTGTGTGTCTCTCTCTCTCTCTCTCTCTCTCTCTCTCTCTCTCTCTCTCTCTCTCTCTCTCTCTCTCTCTCTCTCTCTCTCTCTCTCTCTCTCTCTCTGTGTGTGTGTGTGTGTGTGTGTGTGTGTGTGTGTGTGTGTGTGTGTGTGTGTGTGTGTGTGTGTGTGTGTGTGTGTGTGTGTGCGTGCGTGCGTGCGTGCGTGCGTGTGTGTGAGGGTGTGTGGGTTAAGTGTGGGTGTGTTCATGCATTCATTCATATGCGTGGGGAGTGTTGCTCTCTACGTCGACGCGTTCTCAGCGCACAAATATTTAGTAAGACACGATTTTGTTTATGGCAGCCCTACGAAAGAGTTGCGCGATTGGTCTCATTTTCAAACTTAAATTTCCCTTTCCTTAAAAAAAGCCTATCTACAACATTTCAGCACTCTACGTCGACGCAGTAGGCAATGTCCAAATATGTAGTGAAAAACTTAAGTTTTGTATAGCAACACCAAAAAAGGGTTGCCCGATTTGCTCCACTTTTGAATCTGTATTTTGAATTTCTATGAAAACGCCGTGTACAAAATATGAACTCTTCACCTCGAAGCCTTCTCAGGCAGCTTCCAAGTATATAGTGAAAACCCGATGTTTTGTATGGCAATACTAGGAAAGGGTAACCCGATTTAGTTCATTTTTAAAATTAGATTTACAATTGCTATGGAAACACAAGTACCAAATTTTTTGTATGGCAACCATATGAAGGAGTTGCCTAATTGGTCCCATATTTGAACTTAATTTACACTTTTTTTAAAAAAGGCCGTTGTACGAAATTTCAGATCTCTACTTCGATGCGTGAAGCAGTGTCCAAATATATAGTGAAAAACTGAAGTTTTATATGTCAACATCAAGAAGGGGTCGCCCAATTTCGACCATTTTTATAATTTTATTTAGTATTGCTATTAAAACACCATGTACCAAATTTTAGTTCTCCACGTCGACCCGTTCCCAGACAGTGCGCAAATATATGTATAGTTAAACAAGTGAAAAAGCTAGAATTGGTTTAAGACCAATTCTTATGATACCCTAGATGAATGCACGTATGAAATTTCGTATGGTCACCCATTTGAGCAATTTTCAGCTTTCTAGATGAACGCGTTCTCGAGTTATCGTGCGCACAGACAGACAGACAGACAGACGGACGGACGGACGGACGGACATGCAAAAATCAAAATAACTTTTAATATTATGCGTGGGTGTCCAATTCATTTTGCTCTACCATCCTTATTTCGAGGTGTTACAAACGGAATAACAAACTTAGTATACCCCTATAGATTTCATCTAGGGTATAAAAAGAAACCCTGCGAAACAGTTGCCCAATTTATCCCATTTGTGAACCTAAATTTACATTTTTTTTAAATCTTTTTCATTTCTTTTCTTTATTCTATTTTTTCATTTGTTTTTCAAGTCACTCGATTTCACTATTTGGGACCTGTTGATGAGTCACACCAAGACTTGAAACTTGCCACCAAAAATATAATGGGTTGTGTGATGAAATAACAAATTAAAAACATTTTTTAGCTTTTGCTATATACCGGAGAATCTAAAAAAAATCCTTCTTGAATAAATATAAGTTTACCCCGGTAAAAAGTCCTAAAGAGTAATCTCTACTTTTATTTTTTTTAAAAAAAACGCCGTGCATACAATTTGAGCTATCCACCTCGACGCGTTCTTAGACAGTTTATAAATACATAGTGAAAAACAAAAATTTTGTATGGCAACACCAAGAATGGGTGCCCGATTTAGTCTGTTTTTGAAATTTTATTTGCTATTGCTTGAAAACACCGCGTACCAAATTTCAGCTCTCTACGTGCAGTCGTTGTCAGATAGTGTCCAAATATATACTAAAAAACGAAATATTTGTATGGCCGAGTTGCCGGATTTAGTTCATTTTGAACATGTAGTTTCAATTTTTATGAAAACGCCGTGTACAAATTTCAGCTTTCCACATCTACGCGTCGTCAAGCTGATTTTACGTCTCGACAACAGCGCCATCTATCGTATCCAAGACTACCCTATCTCTCAAGCTGGAACCAATCAAACACATTCGGTTTCGGAGATTAGCGTGTACAAACACAGCGACACTGGATTTTTATATATATTAAGATAGCAAAATGTTCATGGAACTTTTTATAACCGCATATGACATTAAAATCTCCTGCTACTCCACCGGCATCTGTGTTCTCATGACAGAAGTTTAGTTGCCAAGAACCAAAAAAAAATATCCATGATTCGGGGAGAAGAAGAAACTGACAAGTATTTTGAGTCGAAAGAAAAAATCGAGGTAAATTAGCGACATTTTTTTTTTTTGCTCAAGAGTAACGAGTGAAAAGTTACGGCATTTTATACCCTAGATGAAATCTGTAGGATTTGTCATTCCATTTGTAACATCTAGAAGTAATGATGGTATAGAAAAATGGATTGGACACCCAAGCATAATATTGAAAGTTATTTTGATTTTTACATGTCCGTCCATCCGTCCTCACGATATCTAAAGAGCAGAAATTTTACACAGGGGCTTTAAAAAAAAAAAGTATTCGAAAATGGGACAAATCGGGTAACTAAAATTAAGTTCGAAAATGGGACAATTAGAGTAAGTCCTTCGTGAGGTTGCCATACAAAATTTTCGTTTTTCACTATATATTTGAACACTGGCATGAGAATGCGTCAACGTAAAAAATTGAAATATTATACACGGAATTTTTATAGAAAAGCCAAATATAATTTCCATAATATGCTAAATCGGGCAACACTTTCTAGGTGTTGCCATATCTAAATTTAGGTTTTTTTACGTATGCTGTGCAAACGACCCGTCCAGACGTTTTTATTGTACTGAAATGTTCTTCAGAATATGAAATCCTATAAAATTGGTCATAATAATTTTTACAGTCCAACGAACCGTTCTAGAAATATATGCGAAAAACCACTTCAATTAAATCAAACTTGCATAAATGGGTGACCATATGAAATTACATATGGGCATTCATCTAGGGTATCATAAGAATGGGTTTTAGACCATTTCTAGCTTTTTTACTTGTTTTCGGAAATTTTAATCCATAAGCATTTTTACGAATATTTCATTCAACAAGCATTTCATCCCTCATCTGCGATCTGCGATTTCACGTGTTTGCTGGAAAGAGAAGACCCAGCTCTATTGTTCATTGCGTTTTCTGGATAGTAACATCTGTTATGGTCAGAATAATATGAGCGAGTGGTGTTGGGCTAGTAGTCCAGTCTATCACCAGAAGCTGATAGCTCACACCGTGGTGATATTGTGCTCAGGCGACACGCTAGCACCTCGCTTACATGCAGAGAGTGTGGGGTGGGTATGAACCGAAAAAAAAAAATCTGTGCCATCACACGCCATAACCAAAAAAAATTATTCGTACCTAAAACAATTTAAATACACAACTAGAGTGCTGATGAATTTCGACATCTTTTACCTTCGAATTGGGTGAGGTTCATCTGTGGTATTGATCCTCTTGGTGCCTTTTCCCTGCCACAAAGCCGGCATGTAAATCGATGCCACTAATTTACCTAGCTTTTTTCTTTTAACCCAGTTTTTCCTCCTTGACAATTATGCTTCTCCTTTTAGTCGACAGAAGCCAGTGGAGTGGCTGGAGATGTTAATAGTACGTCCACATGCAAACATAACAAAATTGACAAAATTTACCTCGCTAAACGCTTCGTTTTTACTCATTTTTCAAGTATTCACTTCAATATCTAAACAATGAATGGCACTCTTTTAAAATGTATAGTTAATGCCTCTAAAAATTCAACAAACAAGGTTTTTTTATTGTGCAGTTTTACTAAATTTACCGAGTTCTTAAACTAAATTGAAAATCTTTTTGCTTTAAGCTAGTAAGAATAATGTTTCCACAAAGACTTTGTAAAAACTAGTAAAGATAAGTGGGATTATGTTCCAGCTTGAAGCTTACTTTAGCTATGAATTAAAAAAGAAAATCATACAAAAATAATTTTTGTCAAATTGGTGTTATTTTACAATGGTGCAAAAAAAATTTTGAAACAGTCAAGTCAATATCACTCGAGATGTGGTATATAAAAATATTATAAGCCTTATCGCAATCTGCATATTATGTAGAAGAAGAAATTAATTTTTTACATAATTTTGAATTAAGATAGGCTTCGAACTTGACTACCCCCACCCAACCATATAGCTACCTGCCACCTACATATTATAGATCTTCCATCTATAATAGATTTTGAATAAGACCTCTTCTACATAAATTTATAAATGGCCTTGGAATTAACCTTCAACAAAAATAAAATACGCCTTACGGGTTTCATTAAACTCTTATAATAAATTTAACCCAGTTCTTAATTTGCAAATTGTTCAACAATTAAACCTCACAGTCATGCAAATCACCATTTATCATACAAAATTCTCGTTTTAGTAATTAAATCAGTGCCACACCACCCTTCTGCGCTAGTATTATGAGGAAAACCTTAACTTTTACCATTATCACGCCATTAAAGACTACCTGTACCTACACAATGGACTCCTTACGTAATTTCATTAAATTGTCTTATGAATTTTTTTTTAAAGATTCTAGATATTCTCTGTATGCAGTAATTAGGGAAAATTTGGCTGCACCTAATTCATAGCTAATAAGCCTAAAAATAGTTTAGTTAGCCAATTTCCATATAGATATTAAATGGATTTGTAAAACGTGTGATTCAATTTTTGTGTTTGTGTCTAAAATATTGCTGTTGTTATTGCTGAGTTTTTTTTTGTATTAAAGTGAAAATGTAAAGGAAATTTGATGTAATTTTTCTGAATAACTTATACTTTAACTTAGATAAACCAAAAACTGTGATAATTATGGATTTCAACCATGTCAACGATGATGACACCATGGCCGGCGTCTATAATGCTTGGAGTAAGTTTTTGGTGTTGTGTATCATCTCAGACTTCCTTTTACTCTATGTATATACATACTTATATATGTTTGTCTATATACGAATTTTTGTATATACCTACTTATAATAATTCTTCCTACCTGCACTCATTTTTACATCAAAATGCAACAATCCCCGCCTTTTTATAGCTCTATAGTTATTAATAATAATATTAATGCTAGTTTTTGGTGTGATCTCAATGTTTCCAATTGTTTGTGTTGTGCTTACTTTTTTTTTTTTTTGTAGGTAATTGTTATATTCGAAAACATATTTCTAAATTTGAGTTAAATAACAGGGCACGACAGCAATGAGTATTTTTGCATATTTTTTTTTTTAGAAAATTTTTAAATATTTAAAATTCAAATTACAAACAAAAAATTAAAGATTTTTGACTTTAAAATTTTTCAGTCTTGAGCTAAAACACTTTTTCAAAATAAAAACCCAGTTTTGCCCAAGCGAATAACATCTTTGTCAAAATTTGAAACATGTAACGAATGTATCAAATTTCAGGGAATGCAAGGATGCACACAAATAAACGAAAACATTTTGTATGTAAATTTGTAAAATTAAAAACAAAAAACTCTACACTTATTACAGTGTCGAGTTTACAAGAATGTAATTTTAGGAATGTACAATTTAAAATCAATTTAACAGTGGATCCAATGAAATGTAGGCGATTTTTGAATATTTAATGTTTCAACATAGAACGACAAGTAGGTGAATCTGCATTGAAGTGAGTGGGGGGGGGGGGATAAATAGGGAAGTTTCTTTTTCGTTCCACACAAACTTTGAAAGTCATCGAAATCAGAGATGGTCAAGTCCATTAGTTTTCTGTGGAATGGCTGCTTTAACATGAACCAGAAGAATAAGAATTGCAACGCTGTATACCGAGACTATAACATGAATAAGTGTGATATTATTTTTATATAGTTTGCTTCATCCAATATAAAGGAAGAGTAGTTACCATATCCTGGAAATTATTATAAAATTAATTTCAAAATTGTAATCAATAAAGATTTTGTCAGCGTGAATCATCAAATTTTGTCTTAACAATATCAATCAAATTTCGGTTTTGTTTTTTATCTCCTTTTATCTTATTCTCTACTTCCTGTAATCCCCTATGAGACCTTCACTGCACCGATCTTTCAACTGATCCACTTTCTTCAACCCCTCGCCATTTATTTACTATTAAGGCTTCTTCCGTCTAGTTAGATTTTCTTTACATATTTCACGGCTATACTTCTTTAAGTCGCATGAAGATTCCAATCAAGAGTCTGCTACGTGATGCAATGAAACTCTTTACTTAATATGTGTCCAATCCTGCCACTTGTTCCTACTTATGGATAAATGAATTAAAAAAAGGTTGAGACCCCAAGGGGTCCCTGGAACGTTGGCCACAAGGCCCATTATTTAACCTCGAGACTTATGCGCAATTGCGCATAGGTCCCAACCGGACGCTCTTGCAACGCTCGGTATTGGCCCCCAACCCTCCTTACCGGCTTCATGCAGTGCGGTCAGGTGGTGTAAGCCAAGGAATTTGTAACACTTTTCTGAGAGAGCCGGACAGTGACAGAGATAGTGAGTGACCGTTACGGATTCCTCTCCGCAACTTCTGCATATTATTAGGATCTGCATGTAGGATCATCAACAAGTCTCATCTTGTAAGTAAAAATTACCCCTGAGAAAAGAATTCCCAGTAAGAATTGACACTAGCGTTCTCAGAGTTGGCTTGTTTAGTCCCGAAAGCTTATTCGTTAGGTTTGGGCTAGACTTAATCCACAGTTCTTTTGTAGTTATACCCGAAGAGCCACCAAACCAAAGGCTGCTGTGCTGGTGGTCGGCCCAAACCGAAATATTAGAAATTAGATTGATGTAATCCCGATCGTAGAGAGATTCCCCTGAGACTACACCGAGACGAGTAAGCTCGTCTATCTTTTCGTTCCCGCTGGCATCGTTGTGCCTTGGCACCCAAAAAACCGAGTACCCTGTAATTCCGAGTTCGGGAATTCAGGGTGGTTTTATACTCCAATACTACTGTAAAGGATTTTGATAAAGACTTTACAGCTGCTTAACCGTCCGACCAGATGGCAGTCTCCTTGTTCTCAGTATCCAAGTAAATGAGAAATCCTCCCATTTCAAGGAGGATGGCCTTGACTTCTGCCTGGAAAACCGTGACATGGCTTTCAAGGAGCATGTTAATTTCAATGTGAGGCTCCTTTTAGAAAACACTTGCTTCGGTATCTTTTTTCGGATTTAGAGCCATCTGTATATTTAACAGGGGTTTTCAATAGCTGAAGAATTGAATGGGATTCCCACCATTCTGCCCTGGATGGAGTTCTAGATTTGAAGTTGCTTTTCAGCATAGTCTCGAGGAGGTGATCGCAGTCCCTGTCGAGGTCAGGTGCCACAGACTGCACGAGTTGAGAGACAGATTCGTGTGGAACCCTTGTTTCAGTGTGAATCCAGCTCAGACTATGGTGGTTATGATGCTCCCTTCTTGAGCTCGAATGCTGATTTACTTGAGAGCGCCACTTTCACTGAGGTATACCTATTTATACACATATGTCAATTCTGTCCGGAGGAGTTAGCCTGTGAAGGATCTTATTAAGGATTTACTCTCGGCCAGTGAACATTTAAGCTGCGCTGATTTAGGTGCGTTTACTATCTGATACCTCTCGATAGAAATTTCATTATGTTCTCTGGAATACATGCCTTTAAATTTATTTTAGCAGCCTTTACTTTAAACCTCCTTGCCTTTTGACGCACTAAAGGTACTCAGAGCTGCACATATCTAAGCAAATGGCAACGTGCACCTATATATAACTGCACATGTTTCCATTTGTTTTATAGAAGGCAAACATCATCAGCATCAGTCTAAAAATGAAAAAGTTGTTCAAATTGTTTTCATTTAATCCTTCGCAAAGGATGGTTATTTAGTGTAGTTCAAAAATATCTTTGATTGTAATAAGAAAAAGTGTATAGGCGATAGTATGCACTTTTGCTGTACGCCATCGAGGAGCTGCTGATGATAATACTGCCAAACGCTTTCTAAAAATCGGAACACCTTCACTTGGCGGATAGTTCGATGATAATTCAGAGTGTTTTGATATTATAATCTGCATTTAAGATGCTGCGCCAGATGTTACTATTTTTCCAGTCGCTTTATTTCGAAAATCTGTAGTAATCACGCCTTTTGTGCATACGACGATCTTAGTTTTCCAAAATCCCTGGATTAGAGGCAGAAGAATATTAACTGCAACAATGGAATTTACCTCAAGTAGTAGGTACTGGTATTCCGTATATGATTGGAGCCTTACCAAGATCCATTGATTTGGTTGTATCCACCACATTGGGCTCTAATCAAGAAGCATTACATAGTGCTGAGTTACAAAGGCATTTTTTCTAAACTTGTCTCTATAATGTTACTGCAGTATGCTGCTTTTTCTGTCTGCTCTGTCAACATTATCATGTGTTGCACTTCTCTGGGCACCTTCCTGTAACGGATAGTAGACAGTTTTAAGATTTTTAGATTTTCCAATATTCAAACCTTCCCATTACATACTCCACGAGGTCGATATTATTTGAGCCAATTTTTGCATTGAGAATATCTGATTCAATTAACGCGTAGCACTGTATAATTGTGATTCTATAACGATTTCGAGGCTCTTCTCTCTTCCGTATGGCATTCCACAAGGTTCAGTACTGAGTCCTTTTATATTCAGCATTTATATAAGCAAACCAGCTTATTTTATATTACGCTCTAGCTCCTGTGTCTGTAGATTAATTAAATATCCATAGCTACTAGAAGACTGTTATCTTGCTGTGTGTGTGTGTGAGAACGATTAGACCAATAGGAATAGCTACCACTCAACCCTAACCTAGCCATGATGTCTGCCAGTGGACTAAAGACTGCTACAAATTAAAATTTACTCACTTACGACTCTATTACCTAGAAATTGTCTAAAATGGCGGCTAATTCTATTACAAAAGTTAAATTTAGTTTTAGTTAGTTTTTTAATTGATTAAATTGTGTGTGAATTATATACTTAAAAATGTGTAAACCTAGCTATGTGTAGTACTGTTAAAAATCTCCTTAATATGATTCCTATATATATATAAATATAAATATGTAAATAAATTTTTTAGACGAAATGCTGGAATCAGAAAAATCCAGCCTGGTGGGAAGAGTACACGATCTGGAAAGACGAGTATTAACTCAACAGGATGAAATTGTGTGCCTGCGCTCAACTTTAGCTGATGTCCTTCGTCGATTAAATCTAATTGAGGGAAATATTGAAAGAGGCGGACATACCATAAGTGTTACAACTTCTCATCATGGTGGAAGAAGCGCTCCATCAACACCCGCCAGAAGTGCACCAGTATCAAGTTTCAATAGACGTAAGTTCTTTGCTAGCTATTTATGGAATTCTACTACTAAGTACTACTACTACTATATAATATCATTCCTACATTTTTAATAATAGTGACATCTCCAAGCCCAACAAATAATAGCACATCTTCGACAGCAAGTAGCAATGAATGGAAATTGCGAAAACCTTTGCCACGTACAAATCAATCAGAGGCGGTTGTTCGTCGGCATACGGCAGCATCTGTTGGAAATCTTACGCAACGTAACAAAGCCATACATCAATCGAACGGATCACTGCACTCAGATTCACAGAGTAGCAGTTCAGTATCACCGGCGCC